>JAAGEH010000012.1:26312988-26352013 GCA_011751065.1 Lasiurus cinereus
TTTAGGTAGTTCTCATAAAAGAAAGTCAATACAGGGGATTTAAATATATTGGAAGTATAGAGAGAGGAAAGAATGTTTCTTCTGCTGCCACCATCTCTATAGAAGCTCTGCCTCCAAATGTCCTTAGAACCTTCAATGCCTTTAGGCACTCAATTCTTTTTACTACTGAAACAGCAGGAAGGTGGCCTCTGCTATACATTTGCTTTTGATTAGTTAAATAAGTCAATTCATTCATTTCCAGAACCTTAGCTGTTAATGGAAATCAACAAACATATATGCATCTATACTTTTTATCCTCACTTTTTATCCAAGCATATGTTTTTATTGCTTTTAGAGGGAGACACACACACACACACACACACACACACACACACACACACACACAATCTATTACCTCCTATATGCCCCCTAGGCTATGGATGGAATCCTCAACCTAGATAATGTGCCCTGACCCAGGAGTTGAACCTGCAACCTCTTTTGGATGACACACTGCAACAAACTAAGCATCAGGCTGGAGTACAAATATAGTTTTGAGAGAGAGAGAGAGAGAGAGAGAGAGAGAGAGAGAGAGAGAGAGAAGAAGGAATGGTAAAACCTAATAATATATCTGCTACACAGGCTATATCTAACAAGGTTGTCAAATAAATGCCTTAGGTGTAGTTTTATTTCATTTTATATTGCAAATTTGTTTCAAAATTCCAGTGGGCATCTCAAAAAGAGCAAAAAAGATCTGAAGTAGATTGAAAGTGAGAAGTGCCTGCTTTAGTGAATAGATTAACATATCAAGCTTTAGAAATATATATTAAAATTATTAAGATTACTGTGCTTTTCAGATGATTGAAAGGTAGTGGCTTCAAGCTCCAGTGTAATATATTATAGGTACCCACAAAACTCCAGTAGCTCAAAATTTTGTACTTTGAGCTTGTATCAATAAAAATGTCATTGAAAGGATTTTTGCTGGATTTTACTTTAACTCATCTAATATGATTAGAATTTGAAAGACAAGATTTGTAATTTTCTCAACTAGATTGGTTATTTATAGGCTGTTCTTTAAAAACATACACACAAAAAACCTTAAACATAATTCTGGATAATCACAGGAATTTATATTTTATGTTTTGGAGCAGGGAGCATAGCCAATCGAGATGGAATTTTAATAACTACTCTCCTACTTTTACTGTTTACTTTAAGCAAATGTTTCATAAAAAGAACTGGATTGACATTCTCTGAGATCAAAGTCCTTTTTATCAACTGAACAGATAGAGCACAGGGAGTAAAAATTTTCAATCTGCCCAACCAGTGCTCCAGAGATTTTACCTATAAAGGATGAGAAGATTTTTCAAGCTTTGTGCATTTGTCTTTCAATTGAGAGGATTCCTTATTCAAAGGCACTCACACAGGCAAAAACGCTTTTTGAATGAACAATGATACACAGATTTCATTTGCTTTAGGCATTCTTTTCACTACCACTTAACATATCCTATTTGTAAATTATTTTGGAATCTACTGTATATTTTAAACTTAATAATATGCTTGTAAGCTTGTATTTACATTTTGTTAATTAATCATTGAGTCAAGAAAATTAAGTTACTTCTTTAAAATCACAAGGCAAATTAATGGTAGTGCTTGAATAAATATTCATAGATTCTGATCATATAATGCAACAGTAAGCAAGAGAATTGGCAATAATTTGTAGAATCACATCATGCTTATAAAACACATTCAATCTGATAATCAAAACTGCTATATTAAGAGCCTGACTGAAGGTGAATCAGAAAATAAAATAACATAAAAGTTCCTATGAATCATGTGATATATTTTACACGTTATATCATAATATTTAATAAACATTTGGAATATATTAATTTGTATTTTTAATAAACATGTCTGTGAAATTAGATTGTATTTTACCATTAATTATTTATCACTATTAATGGATAGCATTTATTACTTGCATTAAATAAAGCATCACTGACAATACTCTTTTATATTATACTAGAGGTCGGTTGCATGAAATTCATGCATGAGGGGTGGTGTGCTTCAGCCCAGCCTGCTCCCTCTCTAATCTGAGACCCCTTGAGGGATGTCTGACTGCCCATTTAGGCCAGGTCCTACCTGAACATGTCTCTCACAATCCAGTTAAAAAGACTGATTTTGTGAAGTCTGAGACATGGTAAAAGGCCACACAACCATTAAAGGAATATACATTTTTAAGAGACTTGCTTCATCAATCAGGATATACTAGAACCCAGGGTTCACCATTTAAAACCTGGTGTTGATAATTTCAAGACAAAAGGTTAGATTATGATTTTTCAACATCTATAACATACATAGAAATTACTTACCTGGAAAACAGATTAGGGATAATAAATATATCTTTTGCTAAGTCTTCTGCATTCATTAAGTGTTTTTGTGTAATTTCAAAGGTACTATACTGAGTAAGTGCTAATTTTACAATATGAGAAGATGAACGGCAGTGAGCACAGGAGATACAAGGCATCCTAAATTATATACAGTGAAAATCAAATTACAGATACTATTTATACTCTAAGAAATATTAGAAGAGGTAATGCATTAAATACAATAATACAAGGACAGAAGCTTGAGAGTGTCCATATTTTATTATTTGTGAGACTGATTCATGCAGTCGTCATCAGGAATTCATCATCTCCGTGAAGACAGGGATCGTGCCTGTTGTAATCCCCATTGAGATTCTAATCCCCATTATAACTCTAGTTCCTGCCTGGCAGTTGTTATTTCTTAGTTTAGTCATCAAATGCATTAATTAATCCAGGAAAATAATTTTTGAAACTCTAGTATCATGTGCAAGAAGAGAAGCTACTCCCAGATTATAAAGTACCAGGTAGCACACACATTGCTGCATACTTTGGAATAATCAACCCTTTTGAGCAGTTCAGGGTGCAAGTCCCAGTGGTAATGAAGGTGCCTGTGATCCATACCTGTGGTTCAAATGTGGAATTAAGTTCTGTTGAGTTAAATGAATATCTTGAATACATTTTTATTTAACTAGTATTAATTGAGCTTCTCATATGTGAACATTATGCAAGGTTTTGGTGACAAAAAATATACACACAATCATACACACACACACACACATACATACACACACTAATGTGGCACTTACAGTCTCACTGGAGTGCAAATTAGTTAAGTAACCACTCCATTTGTTGTTTTTTTTTTTGGCATGGGCCACAGGTGGGGCATCCCACCTACAGCTTTAACTTTTCCAGTGTGGTTGGGGGTAGAGGCTGGCCAAGGAGTGGGGTGGGTGGAGCTGGCCATGGAGTGCAGAGTCAGGGCGATGGAGGAAGCTGGGAGGCAGAGGGACATCCAAGAGGCCTGAGACACAGGAAAAACTGGGCAGCAGGGATGTGAAAATGCCTACTCATCCCTTTTCACCGTTTTCTCCTCACTACAGAGAAGTTTCCCCACAGGCAGTGAGGCAGTGGATGCCCTATTGAATTCTACCCACTATCCCTCCCCATGGTCCCTAATGCCTGTTCTCGTTCAAGAAACCCTGGTCAGATGGACTGTCCACCCTTTTTACTTTTCCCTGAGGCTCAGCCCAGTGGATGGACCTACAGCACTGGATACAGTTATGGTGTGTGTCTTTTTTTTTAATTTTTTTAATTGATTTTTTAGAGAGGAAGGAAGGGAGAAGGATAGAGAGAGGCTTTCCTCATTTTTTTTCCCTTTAAATCTATTTACTCTCTATTGCTCAGACTAAACAATATTATTGTTCCGTCTTCCAGTCACTGATTCTTTCCTCTGTCACTCCATTCTGGTGTTGAACCTATCCACTGAGCTTTTTATTTAAGGTATTATATTTTTCAGTTTTGAAGTTTTCATTTGGTTCTTTATATCTTCTACCTTGGTAAAGGCTTTCTATTTTTTTAATTTGTTTCAAGTGTGTTTCTAATTACTAGTTGAAATATTTTTATCATGGTTGCCAAAAATAATTTTAAGTTAGACTTAAAATTATATTTAACATCTTTGTCATCTTTGTGTTGACATTTATTTATTGCTTTTCTCCTTCACACTGAGATTTTTTCCTAGTTCTTGATATGATGGATTTATTTTAATTGAAATCTGGACATTTTATATTATGTCTCAGGTTCTGGGTCTTATTTTAATCTCTTTTAGCTATCTTTCTCTCACAAGGGATACCACATCATTACTGCCAGGTAAATGTAGAAATTCAGATTTCCAATTCAGCCTCTGTTGACATCTGAAAAGGAAAAAAGGGAGGCCTAATTAACACTGAGGGAGGGCAGGAAAGTGACCTGTGTTCATAGGCAGTGGTGAGATTTCTTCCAATATACCTGTTTTCAACACTGCCAGGTGCAAAAAGTTAATTAACTTGAAATCCTGTTTATCAGAGTTCCCACTTAGGTCTTATCTATGTCCAAATATTTTTATTCTGATTTTTCCTGAGAGGGGCCTATATAGATTTAATAATAGTCATTTCTTTTCATGTGTTCTTTGTTGTACAAAAAAATTGTATTTGTCTTTGAAGAGAAAATATCTTACTGTTCATCACAAATTTTAAAAAATCAGTTTAGGAAAGGCAATATATTTGTGTGATTTCATATAATTAATCATGCTTAGGAAACTTGGGACAGTATTTATTGCCCTTCATATAATTTTATACTACTAATGTGCAAATGATGCAATGTGGTTTTTAAACTATTAGACACAAGTGATGGATTTATCTTTTATTTACACAATTCTCTCTGTGCAAGTTCTACATAATTACTAGTAAATCATTTATTTAATAAAGAGACTTTTAGTGAAATTTTATTTTATTAATTTAACAAATATTTATTCATTACATATTGCTCTAAACTGAGTGCTAGAGACACTGTCAATGCAGGCATCAAGAGTTGCCAAGAGTAAACAGAGAACACCCAAATTAATTGGATGACTCCAAGGGAGGCAATGAGCCTTCCAGGGGGAGGCAAAATATAAGTTAAGACTTGACAAGCAAATTTGAATTCTCCAAAAAGGAAAAATGGGGGAGAATGTGGTGGTCTTAGGCTCTATGCAGCGGTTCTCAACCTGTGGGTCAAGAATCGCTAGCAGGGTCACCTAAGACCATCGGAAAACATATATTTACATTACGATTCATAACAGTAGCAAAATTATAGTTATGAAGTAGCAACAAAAATAATTTTATGGTTGGAGGTCACCACAACATGAGGAACTGTATTAAAGGGTTGCAGCATTAGAAAGATTGAGAACCCCTGGTAGAGATAGAGGCCTGGTACATGGGGGTGGGGACTGGCTGGTCTGCCCTGAAGGAAGTCTCCTTGTGGGATTGGCAGGCCTGGGCGAGGGGTCTGGGGTAGTTTACAGGCTGGCCACACCTTCATTGTGGTGAGGGTCCCTGCTGGGGGGCATGGCCGGCCGGGGCAAGGGGTTGAGGGGGCAATTTGGTCGGCCAAGCCCCTGGTTTTGTCCAGAAGGTATCTGGAAGATCTCCTGTTTTTATCAGCATATTTCTCTTTTATTAGTATATATACTCATTATTAATATTTTATATTAATATTTAAATAGGATGGAATTTTTTACACAAACTTGAATAAAATTAACTGGCATACATATTTTGCTAATCTCACAAGCATAAACTCCTCAAAAGCACGGGACCGTAGAAGACATTCTATCGTCAGAGCACATGGCTACACACAATGAATTCTAAATTATGCATACAAGTTGGTCTGAAGAAGAAAATCATTGATCTTATACTAATTAGCAATATGATCTCTAGGAAGGAAACCACTTGACAGGTTTAGCAAATGGTAGATGCAGAGGAGCTTGTTCCAAAGAACAGTCCACTTCTAGATGCAAACACCCTTGCCTTCCCCACCCCCCGCAACAGATTCTTCTCAAGATACTAATATTAAAAATATTTTTTATTCAATTTGTTCTTCAGAATGGACATGATCTTTCATTTATCTTTTTTCTCTCTCAAATATATTTTATTAGAGATAGGAGAAAGAGAACAGTTTTGCATGTTCTTTTTCTACAAGAATGGTTCTTTTAAGAGCTTTTCCTACCTCTTGGTTTTTTATTCTGACTTCTGTTAAGTTTCTCTGTAGTTTCCTTTAAGTAAGCTGCCTCATTTATAGAATCTTATAAATGTCAAGGACATCAATTATATGAATGTATTTGAACTCCCTCAAAACCTCCTTTCCTTAGTTGCTCCCTGATCCTTAAGCTAACTTCCCATTGATCTGTTTTTCCCTCTCTTTTAAACTCCCTCCTCTGCTCCTCACTACCTCTGTTTACCCACTCAGCTACTAACTCCCATTTGTTTTAAACTGCTTTTTATTAGGACTCACACTGACTCTGCCATGCTCTCATGCTGTCTGCCTCTCAGTAGCTAGCAACTCACAGCTTTGGAGTATTGATCATTCTGCAGATCTGAAATTCCTGTTTCACTTCATGCTCAGTTTAAATTAAGCATTTTCAATTGTGTTTTACTTTGTAGAAAGTATTATCTACATTAGATGATAGATTACTTATCAGTAACTAATATATTCAAAAATTAAAATACCAAGAGCAAAAGACAAAGAGAGAATATTAAAAGCAGCAAGAGAAAAACAGTTCATTACTACAAGGGAGCACCCATACGACTGTCAGCTTATTTCTCAACAGAAACAATGCAGGCCAGATGGGAGTGGCAAGAAATATTCAACGTGATGAATAGCAAGAACCTACATCCAAGAATAATCTATCCAGCAAAGCTATCATTCAGAATTGAAGGGCAGATAAAGAGCTTCACAGATAAGAAAAAGCTAAAGGAGTTCATCAACTCCAAACTAGTATTATATGAAATGCTGAAAGGTACTCTTCTAGAAGAGGAAGAAGAAAAAGGTAAAAGACAAAAAATTATGAACAACAAATACATATCTATCAACAAGTAAATCTAAAAATTAAGTGAATTAAAATTTGATCAACAGAATAAACTGGTGAATATAATAGAATCAGGAGCACAGAAAGGGAGTGGACTGATAATTCTCAGGGGGAAAGGGGTGAGGAGTGTACAGGGAGAGACTGGACAAAAATCATACACCTATGGATGAGGTCAATGGGAGGGAGGTAAGGGCAGAGGGAAGGGTGGGAGTTGGGTGGAGGGGAGCTATGGAGGGTACAAAAGAGAAACAAATATAATAATCTGAATAATAAAGATTTAATTTAAAAAATCTAAAGAGTTTAAGAGCTCAAATAGCCTTGGATATGTCAGTGTATAAAATAAAGATGAGGAAACTGAGACCCAGAAATGTTAAGTGATTTGAAGTAGGTATAAATAGTAAGTTGCTAAAAAAAAAGTAGAAGAATAAGATTTTTTAAGTCCTGATTTAGGATTTTGTAGTTTACTATAAATAAGTTATCAACATATGTATTTATTAAAAGCCAGTATTAATGGACAATATAGGCACTTAATGCTTTTATGTTTGTACGGCAAAATATTCATTGTTTAATTAAAAAAATACATCACTCAGATGTTATTATGCTCCCAATATTTTTGTGAAATAATGGGAACTATCCTTTTCCTCTAGAGGGGTAACCCAAAATAAGACACTATTAATAGTATGTTACCAAATTTTCATATGGTGATGTAAGCTATTTTTTATATTTTATCTTTTTTTCTCATCTTTTAGTAAACTACAAAAGTACCTGCAATACTACAAATGTTTTTGTTAATCCTCACCCAAGGATATTTTTTCCATTTGATTATTATTATTTTTTAAAGAGAGTAGAAGGGAGGGAGGGAGACAGACAGAGAGATAAATCAATGTGATAGAAACATATGGATTATTTGTCTCCAGATCAGGGCTCAGGATCAAGCCTGCAGCCATAGTACATGCCTTTCACCTGAATTGAACCCCTCACCTTTCAGTCAGAGAGATGACACTCTCATCACTGAGGAAAAACTGGCTAGGGCAAGAACAAATGTTTTGATTCACATTTATTTTCAAACTTTTCCTGAATTGCTTTGAAAAGTCCACTTGATTTTAAGCTTCTTGACTTGAAAAGTTATTTCTAGAAATTGACTAGTAGTAAAACAGTAAATAATTTCTAAAGGCAATACCAATATTAGAGAGAGAGAGAGAGAAAAGTGGGACTCACTAATAGGTATATTTTCTACTATAAAACTATGATTTCAAGTCCATTTTTATTAAATACATTTTTCTTTGATACTAAAATCAATTCTCTATTGGCTTCCCAGGACTAATAAATGCCTTTCTATAACTATATAATGTTCTTCATTATTTACCTCTCTATATCTCTAGAACTGATTATCTGAATCACTGTGGTCAATTTGTTAAGAATTCAAAATGCATTATTTTGCTTCAGCTATCTCTAAAGATACAACTTTCTAATTTGTATTTGAAATATTTCTGTGTGAGGAATTCCATAATCTATACCATTTGGTGGAGCTTTATACTTGTAGTGGCATGGCATTTGTCATGCTCTGAAATAGTTTTATATACAGGAATAGTCTTCCTACTAGCATATTTCATTGGAAGAACTTTTTCCAAGTTTAGAATACTAATTGAAAAGTTTTCCTATACTTAATTCCAATTTGTATGTGGAAGCTCCCTATACCAACAAATAACTCTCAGAAACTAGTAGGGTATATGAGAATTCAACTTAATTCTAATGCTAACTATTCAAAGATAGAATCAGATAGAATCATATTCCACAGGCAGAGTTCTCAATCCCAGAAGACCACTCTTCATTTCAGATACCTGAGCTTGTGACTGACTGGCTAGAAATCAAAGCTGTGAGCCAGAAACTGTGTATGAAGGCCAAATATATCTAAGAAATTGAATTTTGTTACCTAAAAGATTATATATATATAGTGATGTATGCATATATCTTATTTTTACTAGATATTTAGAAGGTATATGTGTATATATCCTATATAATAAAGAGCTAATATGCTAATTAGACTGGGCAGTGTAATGACTTTCTGGAACGACCAGTTGGCAAAGCCATGGGACTGTGTGGCTGTGAGGGTCAAGACAGCAGAGGCTACGAGGGCCAAGCCCCTTGCACAAATTTTGTCTCTAGTGTATGTACACACACACACACACACACACACACATATGTATATATAGCATAATATGCTAATTAGATAGGACATCCTTCCAGGACAAAGCTGGTGCTGCAGCTGTGGAATCAAGGCAGCTGCCCAGGGTGTCGAGGGAAGAATGGAGGCAGCCGAGTTTGTGAAGGCTTACTCTTGCATGAATTTCATGCTTGGGGCCTCTAGTGTGTGTGTGTGTGTGTGTGTGTGTGTGTGTGTGTGTGTACACATGTGTGTGTGTGTAGCTATGAGTATATATACGTGTGTGTGTATACACACACACACGCACACACACACACACACTAACACTTTTTATTTTCCCCATCTCTTTGAACTAAAATAAAATTAAGCAATACAGATTTGTCATAAAAATGTCTTATGTAAGTTTGAATTATATATTTTTTTCAGAGTGTTATTTTTAAGGTTTATTATCCCTTTTATGACTAACCTATCATTAGATAGATTTGAAATATAATTTAAAAATGTAATTGTTGTTTTTAATTATATGTTTTTATTGATATTTAGAGAAAGAGGAAGGGAGAGGGATAGAGAGGTAGAAACATTGATGAGAAACATCAATTGCTGCCTTCTACATACTCTCTACTGGGGATCCAGTGTAATTTGGGCATATGTCCTGACTGAGAATTGATTTGGTGACCTCTTGGCTCCTGGTTCCACTCTTAACCACTGAGCAACACCAGACAGGCTGTAGTCTGGTTTTAATTGTTAATTGATCCATTCAGACAAATCTCTTAAAAAATAATCTATGTTCATATAACTACATTTGCTTTTTGTTTTTAGATAATACTTTTATTTTAATTAATGTAATTTATTTTAATTGATGTATTTTATTTTTAATTAATGTAGTTGATTTTATTTTTTAAAGTTAAATTTATTAGTGTGCCATTGGTTAATAAAATTATATAGGTTTCAAGTGTACAATTCTATTATTCATCATCTGGATATTGTCTTGTTATATCTGCATTTATCAAAATCATTAGTAGAATAGTTATTAGTGTAATTTTTGTGGATGTATGCTTTTTCCTTCATTGTAAATAAATAATTACAGTCACAACTAATGCCTTTGAAATACAGAATTATAATTTCAATTAACAATTATGGCTTGGCTCAATTATCTCATATAATAAAAACCTAATATGTTAAGTGTCTAGTCATCCAGTTGTCTGGTCAAACAATCAAAGCATAATATTTTAATGAATGCTAAGGCCACTCAATAGCTCACTATTACATGCACTGATCACCAGGCAGCAGACACTCTGAACAGTAGGTTAGCTTGGTGCTGTGGTCTGGCCAATCAGGATTGATACCTGAGGCAGGGCAGACATGCCCTAGAGCCCTTCTGGGTCCCTCCCTGGCTGACCAATCTCCAGCATCCCTTCCCAGATCTGATTGTGTACTGGTGGGTCCCTTGGCCTGGACTGCACCTCTCACAATCTGAGACGCCTCAGGGGATGTTGAAGAGCCAGTTTTTGTCAGATTTCAGGCCAGGCCAAGGATCCCACTGGAGTATGAATTTGTGCACTGGGCCTCTAGTGAATTTATAAAAAACTGGAAGAGAACAAGTTATATTTTTTCTCTGTTTTGTTCTTTAAAAATTGATTGACTTGTACAAGATGAAAAGTAACAATTGCCCTAATTTATATTTAACCAGTGAATGTTTCTTAAAGTTTCTGTACCAGCATCCTCAGCATAATATGGGAAGTGATAAAAAATGTAAAATTTCTGCCCAGATGACATCTCAGTGGTTGAGTGTCAACCTATCAGCTAGGAGGTCACAAACAGATCAGGGCACATACTCAGATTGCAGGCTCATTCCCCAGTGGGGGTATGCAGGAGACAATAAATCAATGATTCTCTTTCATCATTGATATTTCTCTCTCCTCTTCTTACCTCTTTGAAATCACTAAAATATATATTTTTAAAAATGTAAAATTTCTGAAAATTACTGAATTAGTCTGGTATCAGAGCCCCACACTCTGTTTAACAAGTCCTCTAGGTGATTCTGATGTAGTACAATTGAGAACCGCAGCGTTAAATAATAAACCAGCTTTTACTGAGAAAGTCAGTTATACTCCAAGGAAGTAGGGAACTAGTAGACACCTCATGTAGAATGTAAAATTGAGTTCACAGAAGAAAAATAAATGAACCTAGAATGAAAAAGAGGTGGATTTATTTTTATTTTTTCATGAAGAATTCTATAGAAATTCCAAGATGTGTTTAATTTTCTCCTGTAATACTTAGAATGAACTAATGATGGTTAAAAAATGCAATTTGATGGGAATTTGAATTTTGGATCTCATGATACCCTATGCTTTTTGAATACCTTGACTTCAATCATTGGATCCGGTTATGCATAATTATAAATGGCCAGTTTTACTATTCATATGTAATTGTACACATTTTAAAAATCCTGGAAATGAATATTTACGATTGGCTTTTCAGTGAAGAATTTAAAATGCTATTTATTTTCTTGGCTTTGTTAGCAATGAATATTTTAGCACTGCTCTAATAAAACCTGCATTTCCTGTTTCTGCATACCAAATGAACAGTTCACAAGTCAAAGATCAAGAGCTTAGCTTAGTAAACAAGAATCAACAATTTACAGCAGGTGTTGCCAAGCTTATATTCAAGTTTTATAGGGAAATTATTTAGAATCACATTAGTGAAAGCAAAGGTGTGGAAACCAGAAGTTTAATTTTATTATCTTTTGTGGCTATTTTAAAAGAAATTTAAAGTCTTTTAAGAATAAATCTTATAATTTGAAATCTGTTATTATCTTACTAGGTGCTATGAAACACAAAAAGGACAGGTAGATTCAGTTCAATGCCTTTCCAAAATAAACTGTTTAAAGTTGTTATTAGAGTTGACCATCAAACTAGTCAAAACCTCAATCAACAATAAAAAATAATTACAATCTGGGACACACTAATATAGGAGTCTAATTTTTTTTTATTTAGCAAACATTTATTGATCACTTTCTGTATGCTAGAGCACTGTTCTCAGTAGGTAGTCCCCATGAAGCAGCATCACCTACAAAGGTTTTAGAAACGATAAACTGCAGGTCTGAAACTCTAGACCTATTGAATTGGAAACTCAGAGGATAGGACCAGCAATCTGTGCAATATGTGTTAAAATCACCTCCAGATGATTCCAAAGAACATTAAAGCTTTGGAACAACTACCCAAGAGCTAAGTGTTTTATTACTTAATGAGTGTACACAGATAGAAAGACTGGAAGGATGAGAGGAAGGGAAGAAGGAAGGGATAGTAGAAAAAGAATGAAAGATCAATAGATGAATGGATAATAATGTGCAATTCCTACTTCAATTTATTCACAGTCCAAAAAAGGAGATAGCTAGCTTGGCAATAAATGTCAGTTAATAGGCTTCAAGGATGATATATTCCAAGTTCTTTGAGAATACCACAGGACTGGCTGACAACTTACAGTCAATAAGAAAAGCTATACTTGAATGAAAGTTTGGAAGGGGACTGCTAAATAGGTTTTAGGTAAGGACCTACCCCTTACTTTATCCACTTCACCTATCCTTCTCTGTTTCAGATTTAGGTTATTTTTTCCATATTTGGTTTTGTAAATAAATTATGATTACTAATTATTTAATACTGAAATGTGTTTGTCAACATTAGAAAGGTAATACATATAATCAAAGATAATTGGGTATTTTTATGTTTCAAAACATTTGTTTATGAATCACTTCAATTAGTTTTAAATAACAGGTTTCTTTTATTAAATAGGTTATTTATAACTTTGTTTTGTCAAAAAAGAAAAGAGGCATGGAAGATTGAGTGAGTTCCTCTCCATCTTAGGGAACTAAGAAATAAGACTTAATACTCATTCTCTCACTACGATGCCCAGAATCCTTTATTAACACACCTTCTTTTTTTCTATACCACTCAAAAGCTCAAATTTTCACTCATTTTTGAAATATAATGAACATCATAAACTGATGAACAAAAATAGATACAGAGACAATGAAGCATTGAACAAACTGTCAAATGTCAGTGGGAAGATCAGGGGAGGGTTGGTAGGAGGTGTAGGAGATCAACCATGTGTATGCACGCATATAAGCATAACCAATGGACACAGAAACTAGGGAGGTGAGGGCATGTACAAGGGGTTGGGAGAGGCCGGGGGAAAGTCAATGGGGGGAAAAAGGAGACATATGTACTAATATTTGTAATACTTTAAGCAATTTTTTAAAAAGCTTAAATTTTCTCAAAATTTTACCACTGAGGGAATTTAGTCTATGTCATAAAAATGTAATAAAAATATAATAAAATATCACACAAAAACATTTTAAAACTAAGGAGTAAAAAGGAATAAAATAATTAATCATTTAGTATATATAGATACAGATAACTTCAAATGCATCTTTATCTAGAAATCAAATAAAGATAAATATATACTGACTTTGTAATCTACTTCTTAAATAGTTTAATATTAGGAAGGTTTTCTATTGTCTTATATTGGTAAACAATTCATACTACTAGATAAATTCTGAGTTTTATTAAGTCTTTAAGTTCGTAATTTTTGAAATGGAACCCAGACAACATAGAAAACAAATAAACATACAAAAAACACTAACAATATATAAAAAAACCTAATAGGTGTTTTTCCTATTAGTCCAATGTCAGGAACACAAATAGTTTTCACCGAAAGTACAAAGAAAGTTTATTTTCATATTCTTACATTATAGTATTGAATAGTTATTAAATTAATCATATGTTACAAATGTATATATATTTTCTATAACATAATTTGTAACAATACTAATCAATGAATTGATTGCCCTACCCTTTTGCTAATATAACTTTGCATTTACTGCTTATTATTTTAGATTATCTAAATTAGATTGACAAAGTTTGAGGTTTTAAATGTGCTATTTTACATTTAAATAATAAATAAAACCACTTTGTTAAAAATAAAGGTTACTTGACAGCAATAAAACAAATTTTGAAAACTGAATGGTTTTCTCTAATATGACTGTCAACATCATGGATACCCATTCAGTATATGTTTATCTGTTTCATTATCTCTATTGTTGATATAGACTACCATCTATAGTCAATATATGGTAGTTTAGAACTTTAGGACTTATATTAGTACTAGAGGCCCAGTGCACAAAATTTGTGCATGGGGGCCAGGGGGAGGGGTTGTCCTTCAGCCCATCCTGCTCCCTCTCCAATATGGGACCCCTTTAGGGATGTCCGACTGACTGTTTAGGCCCGATCCTACCTGGATCTGGCCTAAACGGTCAGTCGGACATCCCTCTCACAATCCAGGACTCCTGGCTCCTAACTGCTCACCTGCCTGCCAGCCTGATCACCCCTTAACCACTCCTATGCCAGCCTGATTGATGCCTAACTGCTCCCCTGCAAGCCTATTTGCCCCTAACTGTCTTACCCTATGGGTCTGGTCACCCCTAACTGCCCTCCCTTGCAGGCCTGGTCCCTCCCAACTGCCCTCCCCTGCTTGTCTGGTTGTCCATAACTTCCCTCCCTTGAAGGCCTGGTTTCTGCCAACTGCCCTCTCCTGCTGGTCATCTTGTGGTGGCATCTTGTATCCACATGAGGGCAGGATCTTTTGACAACATGGGGGCAGTCATCTTGTGTGTTGGAGTGATAGTCAATCTGCATATTTCTCTTTTATTAGATAGGATAGAGGCCTGGTACACAGGTCGGGGCCAGTTGGTTTGCCCTGAAGGGTGTCCTGTATCAGGGTAGGTATTCCCTTGAGAATGGGATGGCCTGGGCAAAGGGCCTGTGGTGGTTTGTAGGCTGGCCACACCCCCTGTCAACCCAAGCAGAGGCCCTGGTATCTGGGATTTATTTATTTTCTAAAATTGAAACTTGGAAGCCTGGAGTGGAGCCAAGCCTTCTGCTCGCACAGCCATTGCAACTTTGTTGCCTTAAGCAGAGGCCTGGGCGCTTGGCTTCCTCCATCATTGGGGCAACCCAAGCCTCCCTCCTGTTCTCTCTGTGGCAGTGGCCATCTTGGTGGGTTATTTTGTATACTCACTCTGATTGGCTGATGGGTATGGCTAGTAGGTGTGGCTTGTGGTCTGTAGTGGAGGTACAGTCAATTTGCATATTGCTCTTTTATTAGATAGTATATCTCAGTAGTCAGCAAACCATGGCTCACAAGCCACAGGCAGCTCTTTGGCTCTGTGAATGTGGCTCTTGCACAAAATACCACATGTGGGTGCACACATACGGTGTGATTGAAACTTCCTGGTCCATGCGCAAAAGTCAGTTTTCAATTCTCAAAGAAATTTCAATCGTTGTACTGTTGATATTTGGTTTTGTTGACTAATGAGTTTGCTGACTACTGGTATAGCCAGTACTACTGTTAATAGCATTGTTGACTAGTAACTCTAAGAAGATATTACAACAATCATTTTCATATCTAACCCCACTTATTTCACTTATTTTGCATCATCTAAATATCTCTTTTTTTTTTTGCTATGACTTGAAATCACTGATAAGTCTTACATAAAATTAAGATTTTTTTTAAACAACATTTTCACTTTTACAATGAAACTAGAAGTTGAAAATCAAAGAGGATTTTTTAAGCAAAACATTGTTTGGTCATTGTGCATAACATGTAACAGATAAATGAGTATTTGAGTGTGTGTATATATATGCATGTGTGTGGGTTTTTGTTACCACCTTTAATTCTAGTTCAAAATTAATAAAATCTTCAGTGTTTTTCATGTTACAGAAAACTAGCAAAACATTATCTCTGATTTGTTATACAGATATCCAAAGATTAACAATGAAAATATTACTGGTTTTCTTCCATGAACTAGGAACTATGTCCTGATAATTTTATATATTTTTTAACTCAATTACATATTGTGTGTTTTTTTTAAAAAATATTAAGAACCACCTCTTTTAAATCCTGTATGTGTCCTTTCTAAAGGCATTCTGCTTGTCTTCCTTTCAAAAGGTCAATTTGAATGTGTAACTTTTCATTATTTCTATTGCAAAGCAATCAGTAGAAAACAAACACAATTTAGTCTCATCTATAAGCTTAATTTCAATACTTTATTAGTGTACTCAATTTCATAATATATTTTTAAATGCATATTAATGCATAAACTTAAAATGTGACCTTATACACCAAACAAGTCTTTGCTGGTATAATTATGGTAAAGATCTTGAGAAGAAATTATCCTGAATTTGGGTGGTCCTTAAATGAAATGAGTGTCCTTATAAGAGACAGGAAATAAGACATAGATGCACAGGGGAGAAGTCCAGGTGAAAACAGAGGAAGAGATTGAACTGATGAATCTGTATATCAAGGAAGGCAAAGGATTGCCAGCAGCCAACAGACACTACAATAGAGGCATGGGACAGATTCTCCCTGAGAGCCGCCAGAAGGAGTCAACACTATTGACACTTTGACTTCAGTCTTCAGCCCACCAGACTGTGAGAGAAATACATTGCTGTTGTTTTAAGTAACCAAGGTTGTGGTAGTTTGTTACAGCATCCCTTGGAAACTAATACAATTAATATAAATGATAGATCAATCCACTACTTTTGAAATTTCCCTGTTTATCTTTCATTGGACACAAAGTGCATTTCAATCGATATAAATTAAAGTCATATCACTTACACATTAGAAATATTCCCAGAAACCCTGTTACAAAATTATTGTTGTGATTTTAACCTCCTTCTTTAGAGCCAACTAAATTTCATTAAATCAGACGGGGTTCAATAGAAAATAGAAACTTATCTTAGGTATTTTAAAAAGAAAGAGCTCTATACAGGGAATTAGATGCTCACAAAATTGTTATGGGGGTTGAGGTTATAGCAGGTTCTAGTCTGAAGGTCCTAGTACAATTCAATAATAAACTGCTAGGGAAGGAAATACTCTGGAGCAATCTCTTGGATTGTTTGTTGCAAAAGCTTTTTCACTATAACACTTGCTTCTCAAAACCATGGAAGCTGGAGAGTAGAGACCCATCATTTTGGTTCAAGGAACTCAGCTCAAGTGGCTTGCTAGTAGACAAAAACAAACCTTGAACTGATGTCTGCCTATTTAATCAAAGATGAACATATCTAATTGACAAAATCAGAGTCATGTCCAGAGCTCTGGCTGTGAGGAAATTTATGAAATGCATGTGTCAACTTCCCAACCTCCCTTCACTTGGAAGGGTTCATTGTTGGTTTACTGCTCTGATGCTGATGTTGCCATTTGAAATTCTTAATGATTGAATAAGACGCCCACTATTTTCATAGACAAGGAGCCCTCAATTATGTAGCTGATTCTGTCAACCGTGTATAGAGTTCTGACATGTTACCGGGTCAGATATTGCAAGGGCCTTTGTTAGGCTGCTGTTGTTGCTTCCTTGCCTCTCTAAATTCCCTTTCCTAGGGGTTCTGTTGTTGTGTTAGCTCCCTTATGCTGAATGAGCAGTGTGTTGTGTTTTCCCAGATTCCCTGACTTGGAGATCTCCCAGCATTCACTTGTTTCTTTACTCTGGAGTTACATCATGCTCGTAATACCCCAACACTTCTACCCTACATTGAACAGACATACTCTCCCAATGCTTCTGCCTATTAAGACTTTTTTTCTCTCTTGTATTCATTTACACCTCTATCCTACCTTATTATATAAATAGATATCTGATGTATTTGCTCACTAACATGGGCTTCCAATCACTAGCCGAGCAAGACTTTCATACACTTAAGCTAGCCTTGCCACACAGCTTACTTTACATCTATTTTATCTATTTATGTTAGAAGTTTGTAGCAGGAGGCAGATTGTTACTTGGTATAAAGTATTTTGACTAGGGAATGTAGAGACGTTGGCTTACCTACATCTCAGTTCCATGGTTAACTACTCATAAGACTTCTGATATTTACTTCTGTCTGTCTCTCATACTATAGAGGGAATGTACTAATGGTTCATATGTTACTTTTCAACTCATAACTTTTTTTACAAATATGCTAATAAGCATAGCTAGCCATGCAAATTTTGTTATAAGAAAAAATACTATTGCCTTAGCTGGTTTGGCTTAGTAGATAGAGCATCTGCCTGGGAACTAAAGGGTCCCAGGTTCAATTCTAGTCAAGGGCACATGCCCGGGTAGCAGGCTTGATCCCAATTAGGAGATGTGCAGTAGGCAGCTGATCAATGATTCTCTCATCATTGATGTTTCTATCTCTCTCCCTTTCTCTTCCTCTATGAAATCAATAAAAATATTATTTTTCTTCTAGTGGTACATGGTAGATACAGGGAAAAGATTACTTGTAGCCAAATTTGGCATGCTGTTTCCATTATGTATTAAATCATCCTATATAATAATAAGTTAATTTTAACTAAAATAAATAGTTTACTTTGCCTGAAAAAAAAGTAGTGCTAGCTTTTCAATATTTATACAAGCAAACTGATCTTAAGATCTACTGCAGTGTTAAGGTTTAACCAATTGATTTCTGCAAAAAGATGAGGCAAAATGATTAAAATTAAAAAGGTTAAAAAAATAGTAGCATGAGCATGGTTAAGGATGACATCAACAAAATTATTTTTTAGGTGGCTTACCCCAGATCACCAATCCTTTGGGGGGGGGAGTGGTCAATTGATACTAAAAAAAGTGTTGCTATAAAAACAATAATTAATTATAGTGGGATTTCATGCACTGCATCTCATAGCCAATACATGACACTCTTATATGTCACACAAAATGTGGCAAAAATGCTTACAATGAAGTGTCTGGAGATATGAAGTAATATGCAAGGCAGCTCTCAGTGACTATTTTAACCTGTGTCTGGGCTAAGTTATGTGCATAATCACATTTTTGTTATAAACATATGGCATGGCCATCAGAGCTAATGAAGCTTAGAGTGCACGTGTAACACGTTCATGTACACTCAGTGGTAAAATACTCTATTACAATCTAACTTATTTTTCTTGAGGGCATATTATATTATATCCCAAACTATTCCCCATGTGGAAGAACAATTGAAATGAAGTGCTAGCATAATAAAACATTTAGAGTCTTTAGCTAAATAATTTCTGAGAGATGTCTGCTTGTCCCTACGGTGGAGATAGCTGGTGAAATTAGATCACAGATCATTAAGCAATTTACTAGGTGAGGAGAAATTTGAACTCTCAGCCATGATTAAAAGAACAACACAACAACCTGTCTTATAATGCAGATTAAAGAAAAGCAGACATTGAGAAGGCAAGGTGGATATTTCCCGTTTAGCAGTGTTGAACCTGATTCTCACGTTCCAGTATCCTCTGCCAGCTGTGTAAGGGGCTGCCAGTGATTGTGATTCCCCTGCAGACTTAACAGCAGCTGTAACGCCACCTGTGAAAGGAGACAAGACTGAGAGACTGAAGAATTGCATTGACCTTAGGCTATTTTGCCTTTCTCTAATTTCTGCATCATTCTCAGATTTGAAAAAGAAATTCACCACCTTCTGATATTGTCTCAGCAGATCTCTTGGTGCTCTCGGTAGGGCACTGCATAGCACTCATAAGCATATAAGTACAAAATACATCAGTGAGAAGGACACAAGCTCCTGGTCCTTTTAGATTAGTCTCAAATTGATGAAGGATAAAGGACTGAACAGCCTGAAGGAGATGTGATAACAAGGAGTAAAAACTACAAAGTATCCAATGGTGGAGTTCCTCATCATTTAACCTTAAGGAATCTGTGGTCATTAGCGGAGGTCCCCGGAGAAGTCTGTTTTAAGCCAAAAAGGAAAGGACTGCAAGTAATATATTTTCTTGGTGTGAAATAAAAGGTTGTTGAAGGACTATGAGGAATTAGAAGAGAATGTTCAGAACAAAAACACTAAGAGAGGGTGCTGATGAAGTAATACATGAAATAAATTATATCACAATTGTTTTCAAGATCATCTAATAGAAGAATAGGGCAGAGAAAAATTAAATGAAAGTAAAAAGTATTATCTTACAATAAGAGAATAATTATGCAGTCATTGTTATAGCCAATTTCCCACAGGTTTCAATTAGGGCTTTGGACAGAACAGTAAGACATAAGCTTCAGTAGGGTACCTAGAGTCACATATTTATTTTAGTTAAAAATTTTAGAAAAATCTAGGAGAAAATAATAATTGATAGATTTTGAAAAAATATGTCATATCTATATTTTTAAAAAATTATAGCAACTTTTAAAAGATTTATATAAGGATTATGTTTCAAGAATGGCATGTTTAAACTTACCACATTAGTATGTATCAGTGACTTCTATCAATTAACTCAAAATTGGATCTATCAGCAGAAATCATCCATCTATCTTTGCTGTGAAACTGGAAATGGATTTGTTTAAATTATTGGTCTTTTAATTTGCCTCATTTTGTCTCCTGTCTGAGAAGCCTGTTTATTTTCAGGCAGCTGCATATGTTGGCATGATTGATGAGATCTGCTCCAGTCAAGCAAGCAGCCCTGGGTGACTAGTTTACCCTTCCCTGCCAGGGTTCCAGCTGCCAGTTGCCCCCATTCTGTGACAGCTTCTCCTTCTCCTCACCTTGTCATCAAGCCAAGATTGTGCACTGCAGGAGTGCAGGTAAGCATCTGCCTCCATAATCATTGCCAACAGCTCTCCATTATCAACTGCCAGGGGTGTTTCCAGGCAATGTGGAGTTCTTTCTCTTGACACAGAGACCAAATGTTTTTATACCTGAAACAATCTCTTCCTTTACTAACTGGGTAACCTCACATGCAAAATCTGTTTTAGTTTTTTTTGTTTGTTTTTTAATTTTATCACATATCACTATAATATTATAAAACAGGTCAGATTGCCCCCCTGCCTCCCTCTTCCATCCCCGTCCACCCCTACAGGTCTTCTAAATTAGACTACACAAAGACCTGTCACTGAGAGACAGGATTTTATGCCTGATTATTATATTCCTCTAAATAGAAAAATTAAAGAGATCTGTCAAATGTTTCACTCCAGCATTGTGTAAATTAAATCTATAAAGCTGAATTACTTTGCAACATCTGTCCTTCTGTTTGTGCAGCAGCAATATGTTTGGTTAAAACCAAATGAGAGAGGATTTATTTGATATAGCAAACTTGCAGTGAACTGCAATTTTGATTTTTAACTGCATTATACTGTTTTATTACTACTAGTAAATGCTCCACTTTTTGAATTTATATTTATTGAGTCCATTTAATGCAGGAACTGAATGGACTATCCAGAGATCACACTTGCCTCTAAAAGGCACTAAATTTTTTTATTGTTTACACTATTATAGATATCCCCCATTTTTCTCCCTATTGCCCCCCATCCACCCAGCCCCAGACTAGATTTTGATGTATATGTTATTAAATATATTTATGGATATGACTATTTGCATATAGAGAATATGGTACATAATTTTGACAGTAATATGTGTTTATCAGAATAACAGGAAATTTGCTTCAGATCAGTTAAAGAGGAAATATTATATAGTAGTTACCAAGACTGAAGACATTTTCAGAAAAAAAATATATTTAGTTCATTTTGGGGTTGGTACATACCAGATGCAAGATCTTAGACAAGTTATTTAGCTTCACAGTACATAACTTTTTTTTTTATTACCAAATACTGACAATAAAACTCATGTTTTGTAATTTGTTCTGAGAACTGAAAATGAAAATATATGTAAACATGATATAAAGAAGTACAATGCTTGGCACATAGTGCATATTATTACTACTAAAGTAATGAATGAAGCACAGAAGAATTGTTTACTGATAGTTTCTGAGACAGTTGTGATCCACATTTTAAGAACCCTGTATCAGGGGTGGAGTTTATTAATATACCTATACATAAAAATAGATACAGCATAAAAATATAGTGACTGAGGAGAACAATCATTTTCTATGAATTTCTAACTTAATATAGATATCTTCTGATTTGGCAAATCAGAGAAACTAGTCTAATTCTTTTTATAAACATTCACTTTGTTGTGCTTGATACATTAGTTGGCTTCTCTAAATCTTTAATGTTTATTTTCATCATGTGTAAAATGACCCAATTGCTAAATAAATTTATAGATTTTATCTGACCTTCCCAAGTTTCATCTTCTCTGTCCTGAGAAAATAGTAGAACGCCCTCTGCTTGTGGAATTACTTATGGATTTAACCAATGAAAATACTTTTTCTGGCAACTAATCATATAGAACAAGTTCTTTAATACATCTTAATCTCAGTTTCTTGGTAATTAACATGCTTATGAGTACCAATGAAATAATCCATGTCATGGAGGTTCATCATCTGTTTATAATTTATACTATTATTGTTATTATTATTATTTTTCTTACATTTAAGTTTAAATGAAATTAGAGAATTAGCCTTTCCAATTTTATTTAAAAAAATACATTCTAACTCAATTTGGATTAATAATGTTATTGGTTCCTAAATTATAAATAGAAGCTTGAGGTGAAAAACCTTTATATATTATGGTTCATGTTTCCTCTACCCTAAATCCCCAAAGACAGGTAGAAAGACATGTTTCTTAAAATCTTCACCACAGGCTACAGTTCCCCCTCATTTATCCACACAGCTCTCAAGGAAATATCTGTTGGGATGAGTATATGACCACAGCTAATAACAAAAGAGTAAATGATGTTCCAAGTGTAAGGAAAGCATCTTTACCCCCCACAAACTATTGTCATGACTGTGACTACTAGTTCCATTAGTGTAGAAAGTAGCTCATCAACCATATAATAAAAAGTAGCATACAAGTCACAAATAATATTGATTTTGATTATATTTTAACTCATTCAAGTTCTGAATATTCTGGCAGAATATTCGAAGTATGAAGTAAACAAAAGGAACATGGATGGATACATTGCATCATAATCTCAAGGTGGACAGGTCACTGAGTAGTCACAGCAGGAAAGGGGCCAGTATCTAGCAGGATAACAAATGGGTGTCACACATGAATGGGAAGGCAGAAGGACAGTATTCAGACAAAACTTGCTTGAAATTTTTATCCTCGTAAGGTGAGCACTGAAGCAATATGCATGTCAGGGGCTCTTAGGTTAATAGAGAAGAATATGGATAAATTTTGTAAGTAAAAAATGACTGAATAGGAGTGGAACATTTGATGCGACAAAGCGTGAAAATAGCAGATGGGGTAAAAGGATGAATTGGAAATAGTTTACTTTTTATTTTCAATTGGCTTAAGAGAAAATTATTCATCATTTACACAATTTTTTCATAACGTTGGTGAGCCTATTACATAGAAAATATATTTCCACTTCCTACCATATATCTAGATTTGGATATAGAGAAGAAATATTACCATTGTATAATATGTAACACAATAATATAATTATTAGCACACATTGTCCTACATGAAAAAATAAAAATAAATCATGAAAATAGCTATTTTCATATAAGACGTAATATATGTTGGTCAAAGATGATAATTTAATTTAGTGTTTTTGAGTCAATCATTTAATTACTGTGTCCTTCAGTTTCCTCAAAAAATAGTGTTAGTTATGCATCCATCTATATACCTTATTTTGGGCATTAATATTTATTTTAATGAGCTCTCATTAAATTCAAGCAAATGTCATCAATCTATATTTAAACATATTGTGTTATACTAAATTATCACAAATATTATTTTTATTTTAGGCATTGTCCTTATAATTTATATGGAGAAAGATTATGTGAGTTTCTTAATAGGGTTTATGAGATTGTATTGAATAATTGCATTTTACAGCAACATGGATAGAGAGAAACATTGGTTATTTCAAAGCCAAATAACCAAATAGCCAATTTGTTTTCCTGACACAGTCTTATTCAAATCTTCATATTTATGGTAACTCAGTTTCCAATTACTTTGTTTTAAAAAATCAGTACTACTTTGTGACAGTTAGCAATTTATAGCTTCTCAGCTTATTTCCTGCTTTATTAAACTAGATTGTAACCCCATGAATAGGTTGAGTTTAGGAGAAGCTGACAACTGAATTTCTTAATAACTCTGACTCCATGTTCTATTTGAATAGTTGTGTTGCTGTTGTAATTATCTGGTTATTAATAATAGGAAAGAAGCAAATGAAAGGCCAGACATTATGGGTATGGTTATCTGGGCAACTACACCAGGAAGATGTAACTTTATACTCCCTAGGGAACCCCTGGTCGATTCCCTGCAGATCACTGAGGGAATGGACCAAAGAGAAGATGGTACATACACCGTAAACTTGGGGTAATGTAGCGAAGGTGCTTACCTGAGAAGCTAACCTAGGAACAAAGATAATTGTCAAGAGGGATAGAACCAGTGCTAATCCATGAAAATGTGGGAATTCATAGTCTTCAACTAATGGAAATTTGCCCTCTTGTTCCTTTGTCTTTGCTCCTACTTCCTTGCACTGGCCCATGCTCCCTCATAGCCATGTGGCCCTACAAGCCTTATGACCTGTGGCCATTTGAACTGACATACAATGGATTGCTACTGGACACACAAGCTAAACTAGCCTGATGCTGGATTGGGCTGAGTGGAAACTTGAGCAATGGCTTTAATCCAAGCTCTGCTGAAGACACAGTTGGACTTTTTCTTGGAGGGATGGAAGAAGATGGGACCTTGGAAACTCAGGAGTTTTCACTGCACAGAAATAAAGCTTTCCACAATACCCCATCCTCCTGTGAGGGCCTCCATAAAATATTACTCCAGAGGTACCCCAAGAAATCTACTTCCATTGGCAATAGGTGAGGATATGGAGAGATCCCCACAAATAACAGTCTAACCTTTGCTTGAAAACTCTGTGCTAATCTCCCCTAGGCAAGTGCAATGGAATATAGATTCTTCTCAAAACCTTAAAAAAATCACCTCTTGTTACTATTTAACCAGTAACTAGAGCCCGATCTCAATATGAATATAAATAAATGACTCCAGGAATATAATTTTCTAAACCCCTTTAGAGTGATACATTATCTCTTGCTTCAAATATGCCCTTTACTTAGAAAGTCATTTAGAAACATGAAAATATTCATGGAGAATATCTTCCAACAATTTATAGTGAAGAATACCAGGACATACTAGCAACTGATTACATTATTGTGCCACAGGGATTTGACATGATCTCTCAATAAAATAAATTGATGGACAGTGTACTAGAATATTACATGACCTATAAAAATATATATATATATATATATATATATATATATATAATTTGAAAGTTTGCATAGGTCCTACTTTTCTCCCCATTGACAACTTAAAGCACACTTCTGTCTCCCCTTTCCCCCAGGCCCTCACCACATTGTCTATGTCCGCAAGTTATGAATATATGCACACAAATTCATTGTTTGATCTCTTTCCATCCACCCTCCCCTGCCTTTCCTCTGAGTTTCTGCAGTTTGGTGATATTTAATTGTACCTAAAGAAGTCTAAGTTGGGAATCTCTTCACTGTTAACATCCACTCGTAGTAGTCTAGTAATAATTAATGAATTGACAATGAATGGTAGTCATAAATGAAAGCTCAATGAGCTCACAATAAAGATTGTTTTCTTCAGTGTTGAGAACTGCCTAGGAGAGAACCCTAGATAAAGGGCAAGGATTGCCAGAAATTAAGTAAACTATCTAATTTGATCATTTGAATTGCTTATTATTTGTATTTTCTTTTATTTTTGCTACCCTTTTAAAATCTCCTCTTAAACAATAATGTTGGTGTGACAGATTTTAACTAAGAGTGGTTGTAACTACATGGGACAGGATTGATGGAGCACCACTCTTCTCTTTGAATAGTACCTTTGTATTTATCCTAGTAAATTGACATCAGTGAGATTAGGGAAATTATCTTTTCTCACATTCCTCCAGTGTCTGGAGTACAGATACTTTTGGGATATGTGCATATCCCAAAGACATATGCAATACTGTACTATCTTTCTGAAACTCCATCTTTTAGTCATTCTGACTAAATATTTTCTGTCTACCTCTTAAGCCTGTGTTAATTAATTAAGTAAACTAGCCCTGCCTGAGAATCTAAAAAAAACCACAATATATGTATTTTATATTCTCCTGCAGTCAGTTTCTGATCTGATAGGAAGTTCAGATTTTATCCATATTTGCTTGCTAATGTCTTCTTACATCAATCCCATTACTTGTCCTGGCATAGTGGCTCTATTCCAGCTCTCATCAAAATTACAGTAGGATTTATCATACATATTTTTAAAAACCCAATGTAGACATCAATAATAAAACAAATAAGTATAATATTAATAAACTATTTTTATTATTTGCCAATCACTGTTCTAAGCAGTCATTTTATCTTATACATTTTTGGAGATTCATAGTCGGTACTGGCAACATTCAAAACATCTCTGAAGAAACATAGTGCCCTGGCCAATTTTCTCTGTGGTTAGAGCATTGACTCATAGAACAAAGGGTTGAGGGTTCATTTCTAGTCAAGGGTACATTCCTCAGCCCCTGGGAGGGGTGCATGTAGGATCCAACCAAGTGATGTGTCTCTGCATGTTGTTTTCTTCTTTCCCCTTTCTTCCTGTCTCCTGGTCTCTCTAGAAATCAATGGGAAAAAAATACCCTTGGAAGAGAAATAAAAAGAAAAGGTCATATTATGTGAAGCTGCTAATTGTCCTATCATATCTAACAATATTTATTATTACAATAATTTAAATACAGAAAAACATGAGTCCTATTAAAGTGAGTAGACTCACCCTATGGCAACTCCCAGTGAATCATTCTTCATAGCCACATCCTCTTGAGTGTGGGTGAAATTTATGACTTGTTTCTAACTGATAAAGTTTGACAAAGGTGATGGATATCTCTCCCATGATTAGATTAAACACATATATAAGATTTAATCTTGCCAGATTGCTTTATAGCTATTTGGCTACCTTGAAGAACTAAGCAGAGATGATGTGAAAATGTCTATGGAAAGAGCCTTCGGGGGAGTGCACCGGGCTTCTTGGACATGAGGGTGGCAGAAAGCCAACAAACAGTGAGAAAGCAGGGCCCCAGCTTCATAGCCACAAGAAAATAAATCCTGGAAATCCATCCTCCACATGAAAAAGAAACTGACACCATTTTATAGTCTTCTTTTTTTTTTTTAATCCTCACCCAAGGATATTTTTCCATTGATTTTTAGAGAGAGTGGAAGAGAGTAGAAAAGACAAAGAGAAATATTAATGTGAGAGAAACTCATCAATTGATTGCCTCCTGCATCTGTAGTAGCCCAGACCAGGACCCGGGATCGGGAGGAACCTGCAACCGAGGTATGTCCCTG
Organism: Lasiurus cinereus; assembly: GCA_011751065.1. Classification (NCBI taxonomy): domain Eukaryota; kingdom Metazoa; phylum Chordata; class Mammalia; order Chiroptera; family Vespertilionidae; genus Lasiurus; species Lasiurus cinereus. The sequence goes on from JAAGEH010000012.1 coordinate 26,340,362, forward strand.
AGTGGAATCTAGGACCCTTCAGTCCTCAAGCCAATGCTCTATCCAGTGAACCAAACTGGATAGGGCTGAGTCCCTGAACAGAAGGCCCACCTAAGCTGTGCTTGGACTCTTAACCCATGGAAATTGTAAGATAATAAGTAAGTGTTTAAGTCACTAAGTTTCTAGCAATTTGTTGCAAAGAAAGCCTAATACAGAGCCATCCCAGGAGTAAAACTTTAAATTTGGATCTTTTAACACTTACCTTCTTCAGTAAACAGTTATTATTTTTCACTCTTATAAATTCCAAGATTATCATAATTATTAAATTTATTGATAATTTTGAAATACATATTTAAGATGTCAGTAAATGTTGTTCATAAAAACCAAACATTTTTACCCCACTGCCCCTAAATATTAAGTAATATTAACTTGAAAAATTTTTACAATCCAGATATTACTTTATAGTATATTCAAAAGTATATAATTGAAGGTTAAAAAATCTTAACTTGTATGTGTCTGAAAAAATCCATTTAACAGATCATGGTGGTGATGGGTTTTTATTATTGTTTTTATATTTATAGATTCTGGGGGCAGGGAGAGCAATCGAGGGATAAGAACACATGTGTAACCTTATTTAATAATAATAATAAAAATATCTTTGAGAAAGGTTTCCTTTTTCTCCCCATCCTCACCAGCACTTGCCCTTTGTTGATTTGTTGATGATAATCACTCTGACAGGTGTGACATGGTACCTCACTGTCATTTTGATTTGCATCTCTCAAATGATTAGTGACTTTGAGTATGCTTTTCATGTCTCTTGGCCTTCTATATGTCTTCTATCGAAAAGTGTCTATTTATGTCCTTTGCCCATTTCTTGATTGGATCATTTATCTTTCTTTTGTTAAGTTGTATGAGTTCCCTATAAATTTTGGAGATTAAACCCTTACCAGAGATAACCTTGGCAAATATGTTCTCCCATACAGTGGGCTTTCTTGTTGTTTTGTTGATGGTTTTTTTGCTGTGCAGAAATTTTTTATTTTGATGAAGTCCTGTTTGTTTATTTTATTCTTAGTTTCCATTGCCCTAGAAGCTGTATTGGTAAAGATATTGCTACAACAAAGGTCTGCTATTTTGCTGCCTATGGCTTCTTCTAGGATGTTTATGGTGTCCTGTCTTATGTTTAAGTCCTTTATCCATTTTGAGTTTATTTTTGTGTATGGTGTAAGTTGGTGGTCTAGTTTCATTTTTTTGCATGTATCTATCCAATTTTCCAACACCATTTATTGAAGAGACTGTCTTGATTCCATTGTATGCTCTTGTCTCTTTTGTCAAATATTAATTGAACATAATGGCTTGGGTAAATCTCTGGGTTCTCTGTTCTGTCCCATTGGTTTATATGTCTGTTCTTGTACAAGTACCAGGCAAGTTTTGAGAACAGTGGCTTTGTATGAATGCATATGAGCATAACCAATGGACACAGACAGGATTTGGGGGATGAGGCCATGTGCTGGGGGGTGGGGGTGGCAGGGGAGAGGTCAATGGGGGGAAAAAGAGACTTGTGTAATACTTTAAACAATAAAAGAATTTTTGTAAAAAACAAGAAGTATCAGACAAATGGACAAAGATGAATAAGCAGAAAAAAATAAAAAAAGGTCTGTGAAAGATGATTTAATAGAGGGATGATCTTGGATGCTATGCAAATTTTCTTTAGTGTAACTTGGGTAACTTGTTATTTTCCCCTTATATTGTAGAGATTTATTTTTAATATTAAAATTTTAACTTTCTTACAATATTCTTAGTAATATTATTACATACTAGATATAAAAGAGAAAAGCTCTCCTCAATAATAAACAATTCATAATAAGAAGCACTTTTTGAAATTATCAATTAATAAATATTTATGTTTATAAGTATATAATAAAATTAATTTTAAAGTGTATCAATGTGTTTTCTATTCATATTTATTTATCTAATACACTCATTTAGAATCTCATCCTCGATGAGCTTTCCATTCATGCCTATTTTGCACTTATTTTTCTGTTTTCTCAATATCTGAGTCATAAAAGAATGCATAATGGGGATAATTACTCCTAAGTTTCTGTGGTCTTCATTTCACAGTGCATTTAAAATTTACAGTCTACAAAAGAGTGACTTTCTTTTCCTCTGGATTAACTACCATCAAAAGGTATTTATTGGTGGTAGCATGGCCATTAGCACAGTCCCCTAAGATTTGTACCAGGGAGAACAAACTTTGGTTGGGAAGAGACATCTTAGGCATTGAAAATGTAATCTCTTTCAGCATCATTACCCTCAGCAGTCAAAGCTTTTAAAATAAAAATAAAAATCATATTTTCAAGATTTTTTTTTCACTAAATGATCAGACTTAAAAAAAAAAAAACAGGGTTGAAATAAGAAATTGAAAGTTGAAATTTTTACTTCCTTAAATAAGTTCCTAAATGGACTGACACATTGAAGGTTGTTGGAGCTACTAATTTTTAATAGTATAATTATATATATATATAATTTTTAATATTATAACTTTCCTCTTTTAAGAAAAATTATAAAATAAAACATTTCACTTTTAAATGCTTGTTTAATATCCTTTTAAGAACTCATTTGTGACTTCTGCTGCGAGTACTAATTAAAACTAGATATCTTGGAATGCCTGCCATTTGAAAAACTGAGAAGTAACAAAAGTAAAAATCAGATAGAGTCTAAAAAGGAAATTAAAAGATGTCTTCTGGGAAAACTTGAACTTCTGTCATGATGGTTGTCTGAGGTGCAATGGATAAAGATAATGATTAGGTTCTGTCTAACATGGAACCTCACAAAAGATCCCAGGCACCCACGAGATACACAAGCACATGTGCTCAACACTGTGGTCAGTGTGGGCTACACAATCAATGTACATGTGAAAAAGCAATAAATACATTTTGTAAAAGGGCAATAATAAAACTTATTTATTTTAATATTTTAATAAGATGGAGGTAATAGGTTTCCCTTAAGAATGAGTAACACTTAACAGACAAATGATTTTTAATACAGAATTACACTGCTTTGTAGCAAAAATATAAGAACAAACAAAACAAAAATTAAACAAATCAAAATAAACTTAAAAATTATATAACATTAAAACACATAAATTCTTCAAGGTGAAATTTAATTAGTCCTCCAAGTTAGTACTATGCTTAAGTGAGGAACAGATAAAAACAAATCCTCTCTGTAAGAGTATAACTTAACACTGTCTCAGTAATCTCAAAATTACCAAAAAAAAGTCACTTAAATATTTTTAAAATTATAAACCAGGTAGAAAAAAATGTACCAAAAGTGAATGTAGAAATAAACTAAAAAAAAAAAAAAAAAGGAAAAGGCAAAAATATGAGCCACAGAAAGCCTATAAGGATTAAAGTAATCAAATACATATGTCTTGGCCATCTGTATGTCCACTTTGAAGAAGTGTCTATTTAGATCCTTTGTCTATTTTTTAATTGGGTTGTTTGTCTTACTTTTGTTATGTTGTATGAATTCCTTATTTATTTTGGAAATTAACCCCTTATGAGATATATCATTGGCAAATATGTTCTCCCATGCAGTGGGCTCCCTTTTCAGTTTGTTGATGGTAGTCCCATTTTATTTTGATGTAGTCCCATTTATTTATTTTCTTCTTAGTTTCCCTTGCTGTAGGACAGTAGTCGGAAAACTCGTTAATCAACAGAGCCAAATATCAACATTACAACAATGAGAACCAAATTTTTTAAACATAAACTTCTTCTAACTCCACTTCTTCAAAATGGACTCATCAAGGCCATGGTATTTTGTGGGAGAACCACACTCAATGGGCCAAAGAGTTGCATGTGGCTCGTGAGATGTATAGGCAAATATATTACTATGAGAGATACCTGAGATTTTGCTGCCTTTGGTTTCTTGTAAGATTTTTATGCCATTAAAATACCAATGGCATATTTCACAGACCTAGACCAGACTATCCAAATATTCATCTGGAATAAATTCATCTGGTTTCCTGCCTTACATTTAAGTCTTTTATTCATTTTGAATTTATCCTTGGGTATGGTGTAAGTTGATCTAGTTTCATTTTTGCATGTACCTATCTAATTTTTCCATCCCCACTTATTGAAGAAACTGTCTTTATTCCATTGTGCCTTTTGCTTCCTATCTCAAATATTAATTGAACATAATGGCTTGGGTTGATTTCTGAGTTCTCTGTTTTGTTCCACTGATCTATACATCTGTTCTTGTGCCACTACCAGGCAGTTTTGAGAACAGTGGCTTTGTAATATAGCTTGCTATCTCATATTGTAATCCTTCCAACTTTGTTCTGCCGTCTCAGGATTGCTGCAGCTATTCAGGGTCTTTTTTTTTTATTCCAGATGAATATTTGGATAGTCTTTTCTAGGTCTGTGAAATATGCCATTGGTATTTTAATGGGGATTGCATTGAATCTGTAGATTGCCTTGGGTAGTATGGATATTTTAATGATGTTGATTCTACTAATCCAAGAACATGATTTATTCTTCCACTTGTTTGTATCTTTCTCTATCTCTTTTTTCAATATCCTTAGTTAAGTTTACACCTAGGTATCTTCATTTTTTTGTTGCAATGGTAAATGGGATTATTATTTTTTGTTTTGTTTCTTTCTGTGAGTTCATTATTGGTGTTTGATTTCTAGGTTTTAATTTTGTATCCTGTTAAATTGCTGAATTTATTAAATCTAATATCTTTTTTTGCTGGAGTCTTTAGGGTTTCCTATGTACAATGTCATGTCATCTGTGAATAATGACAATTTTACTTCTTGTTTTCCAGTTTGGATAGCTTTTATTCCTTCTTGTCTGATTAGTAATATTTCACAAAGAAGGCAAAAGCATACAATGAAGTCAAGACTGTTTCTTCAATAAATGGTGTTGGAAAATTGAACATATACATGCAATAAATTAAACTAGACCACCAATTTACACCATACACTAAAATAAACTCAAAAAATATTTGAAATTTGGAAGAATCCATAGGTAGAAAAATCTCAGACATATGTCATAGCAATATCTTTACTGACACAACTCTGGACAATGGAAACCAAGGAATAAATGAACAAATAGACTACATCAAAATAAAAAGCTTCTGCACAGCAAAAGAAACCATCAACAAAACAAAAAGAAAGCCCACTTCATGGAAGAACATATTTGCCATGTTACATCCGATAAGGGTTTAATCTCTAAAATATATAGAGAACTCATACAACTTAACAAAAGGTAGATGGACAATCTGATAAAAAAAAAAAAAGGTCAAATGATCTAAACAGGCACTTTTAAAAAGTAGACATACAGAAGGCTGAGAGACATATGAAAACGTGCTCAAAGTCACTATTCATCTGAAAGATGCAAATCAAAATGACAGTGAGATACCACCTTACACTTGTCAGAATGACGACCATCAATGAATCAATAAAGGACAAGTTCAGTAAAGGATTTGGAGAAAAAGGAACTCTTATACACTTCTGGTAGGAGTAAAGACTGGTGCAGCCAATGTGAAAAACAATATGGAGTTTCCTCAAAAATTTAAAAATGGAGTCCCATTTGACCCAGTAATCTCACTTCTAGGAATATGTTCCAAGAAATTAGAAAGAATTTATGCACCCCATATGTTCATAGCAGCACAATTTACCATAGCTAAGATTTGGAAACAGCAGATTAGTGGATTGAAAAACAGTAGTAAGTCTACACAATGGAATACTATACTGTTGTAAAAAAACAAAGAACTCTTACCATTTACAACAGCATGGATGGACCTGGATAGTATTATGTTAAGTGAAATAAGCCAGTCGGAGAAAGATAAATATCACATGACTTCACTCATTTGTGGAATATAATGAACAACATAAACTAATGAACAAAAATAGATCCAGAGACATAGAAGCTTTGAGCAGACCAACAAACCTCAGAGGAAGGCAGGGTACAGTGATGGGGTGAGATAAAGACCAACCAAAGGATTTATATCCATGCATATGAGTATGACCAATGGACACAGACAATAGGGATGGAGGCATGTGCTCAGGCACAGGGGCATTTGGACAGAACTCAAGGGGAGAGAAAGGAGACATGTAAAACTTTTAACAATAAGTAATTTTTTAAAAAGAGATAAATTATCAACAAGGAAAAAATAGAGATTCATAACTTATTGGTAAATAAACTGAAATTCTAAGATTTGAAATAACTGGCTCATACTCCTAGAGATAGTAAATGATGAAGTCAGGATTAGAATTCTGATATTTCTGGTTGGTATCACTGAACCAGAAAAGTCTGCACTTCTATCAAAGCAGTGAGCTGCCTTTTCTTCTGCTGGAGTTAACCAGAGCAAGGTAATGCCTGTGTGTGCATCAAGAAAACTCATTAATGGACCTTATGCATATTCTTCCCAAAACACATATTCTGCAATAAGTAGAAAAAACCTAGCAGTTGTTAATCCATTCCTAATTAAATTAAGGACTCAGTATCTTACAAGTAATTTCTCAAAACAGGTATTTTACAAAGAGGGCTGAATAAATCAGGATGATATCACAGTGTGGTGGTGAAGAGGCACAGCTCCCATACTTAAGTTTAATCATTTAATGTCTCCCTGGAAAATGGGGATACTAAAAGTATGTCCCTATATTGGGTTGAATAGAGGTCCCAAACAATATATATCCCTGACCTAATACCCAGATCTTGTGAATGTTAACTGTTATAAATCTTGAGATGAGATCATCTGGGATTTCCTGAATAGACCCTAAATCCAATAGCCAATCTCCGTATATGAGGCAGAAGTGGAGGAGACATAGAGATACACATGAAGAGGAGGAGATAATGTGACTGGAGGCTGATCCTGGAGTGATACAGCTATGAGGAATGCCCAGAACCCCTGGAAAAGGAAAGGAAAGATTCTCCCCTAGAGGTTCCAAAGGGAGTGCAGCCCTTCTGCCACCTGAGTTCCAACCTCTGGCCTCCAAAATTGTGAGAGAATAATTTTCTCTTGTTTTAAGCAATCCTATCTAATAAAGAGGGAATATGCTAATTGACTGCCATGCCCTCAAAGATGGCGGTGCCCATAGTCACAAGATGGAGATGCCCAGTCCCCTCAGCCCCACCGCATGCCTACCTCTGGAGTCCCCCAGTCTCCTCAGATCCAGAGCCTCCCAAGGCTAGCCTGAGGTGCAGGTAAGCCTCAGATAGCAGCTGCCCAGCAGCCCAGGCCCACCCAAGGCTCAGGTAACCAGGGCTGGTGGAGGCTTGCATTGCTAGGAGTGGCAATAGCAGAGCTGTGATGAGGCATCGCCCTCCCCTGATCACCAAGTCGCCTCCTGCCCCTAAGGGCTCTTGGACTGTGAGAGGGGGCAGGCCAGGCTGAGGGACCCACTCCACTGCATGAATTTTCATGCACGGGGCCTCTAATAAATAAATCAATAAATACATACATACATACATACATACATAAATGTTGAAATAAATCTTTGGCATTTTCAGGTCTTTTCGATATCTTCAGTCACTATGTCAATAGTGATTCTAATAAAAAAAAACACCACAGACATATCTTCTTGGTATATTTTATTGTTTCGAATAAAATGAAGTGCTACTTTCTTTAGGAGATGATCAGGTAGTTCATTTGCAAGTAGTTTACTTGAAATTCAATTAAATCAGCAGTATTGGGTGTCAAGCCTGACAATATACAGTTTAACTTTATAGGAGAGGGTTTCATGGCTACAAATAATCATTATTACATTATTAGGGTCTTTTGTAATTATAGCTACAATAGTTACTGTTTATCTCAACTCTGCCTAGTATAAAGTTAGATAGTTTTCCTATTATATCTCAGTTTATCTCTCAACAAATATGAAAAATACATTGGTTTTCTTTATTTTTCAGAGAGGCAAATTGCAGCTCCATATTACACAGCTACACCTAGCTGGGCCAGGATTTGAGAGTTGTCTAAGGATTTGGTAACTATTCCATAACAATCCTGTCAAGATAGTAACAGCATAACAGTAGTCTAAGTGATGATCTATAGTATATGTAAGTTGATTTAGTCATTATTTCTGTTAAAGTTCTAGTTAAGACAATTGTAAAAAATGGATTTGTTGTGTCAATTATGTTTAATCAGCACACACAGATTTGATTAAAATTTAAATATCATCTACTTGTATCCTATTTCATTAGAGAAGGATATATAAGTATAGGAAGGGGATTACAAGGGAATATTTTTTTAAAAAGTGATCAGTACACATTTGATGGTTACAAAGTTAGAAAACAAGTAAGACATCCCTAAAAAGAGGGACTCAAATATTAGAAGCAACCATTGAAAGGTACAATTAACTATGCTATTTTAAATAAACAGTGGTAGAAAGGAAAACATCTTTTCTGGCATACCTAGGAATTCAAACTAATTAGAATAGGCATTTGATTATAGTTTTGGTAATTCACTTATAAAAATGATGGTATAGCATTTGAAAAGATTGTGGGTTTGGAATTAAATCTATCTATGTTCAGATCACAACACTGCCATTTATTGTTTTAGCTGTGTGATATTGGGATACTATTTAAACATTTTTTAAAATAGGCATAATGTCAACCCCATTCCAACTTCTTTAAGTTTGTTGTGAAGTTAAATGGAATGTTAGATAAATGTAAATTATCTCATTCTTCTAAGAAGAATGAGATAATTTACATTTATCTAATATTATAATTAATTGTAATTATATAATTGTAATTTATCTAATATTATAATTAATTGTAATTACATTTATCTAATATTATAATTAATTTATCTAACATTATAATTAATTATAATTAATTATAATTATTTATAATTAATGCTATAACCCTGATGGTTCTAGAGAAATTGTACACTGGATTATTAGAACTATATATTTTATAGTTTGAAATAGAATTATTTTCTTCAAAATGCAGTAAGTTCTTGTCAGAATGTGCATACATTTTTAAAACCCCTAACAAGGCATATGTACTGATGGCTAGTAATTTATGTGAGCTATTTACATGATTTAGAGAAAAAAATATTTTTCTATTCCACAAGTATCAAATGTATTATTTCTCTTTTATGCATGGAGAATAGGCCAAAATTAAACTCTTTATAAGAAATATGTATAATTATATAGTTTCCAATTCCTGAAGTGTAAACTATGATGAAAAATGCAGAATAAAATACATCAGGGTTTGGGATGATGCTGTCACTTGAAATATCCATTTGTAAGTGTATTTTGAATATACTTTAGATTGACTTATTTATAATTACTAGTTATTACTCTAATTCATTTATAATTGCTATAATTATCATATTCATAATTAGAACACTAAAGACCCACTTAAGGTCTCACTGGATGGTTCCCAATTTTTTAACTGAGACTGCAGAAAAAGATTGAGAGGGAAAATCTTATAATGGCTGCTAAGACCTTTCAGGCTTCCATGGGTTAAAATAGTGAAGTCTGAACAAATTTGATAATTCAAAAAGAGGAACAGTGGAATTGTATTTACCCTTCTTTATTGTTGCATCGATACTTTTAAACTCCTGTTTCTCTTATTCCTGTTTTATTACTTGGAAAATACTTAAAGTGGTACTTACTGATTTTGATGTTGATTTAAGACATTTTTAGATCTACTTACTGACCTGTTATTTTTTATTAATTATTTTTGTAATACTTTTAGAAGCTTGTTGTTATTATTATTATTTCTATCCAATGTATTTCACTTCAAAAAGCTGGAATTGCAAATGACAGAACTCATCTAGCTTAATTTAGCTGTTTGATTTTTTTTTTTTTTTGGTGAAATTACTCCAAGCATTACATATGCTTTCTATTATGCACCAGTTAACAAGAAACACTGAGTTTTGTTGTTTTTTTTAAGCACTGAGTAAAACAAAATTTTTTTCTTTGACACTTTCAGTATTCCTCAAGAACAAAATTAAAATGAAGAATGAATGTAGAATAAACATTTAATACACCATACTCTCTCTGCTGGAAGCCATTCCCAGGAGCCTAATTTCTAGAAACACCTGAAATGGATCAGCATCTAACTCTAAACAGGTTGCTAGATCAGGCTGGAATGAGGTAGATAATCTTTACTTCTACTAACTTATTACAAGCTGTATAAAAACTCATTGTGAGAGTAAAGAAGGACATAGAACTGTGCAAACATAGGCCACTGATCAAATATTTTGTAGCAATGGGAAAATATATCTTTTTAAATAATTTGAATGCATTGTATTGAATCAAATTGGATTTAATTTAATTGCAGTAAGTGGAAATCACATGTGAGCTTCTTGAGAGGCTTTTACTTGGATCACACCAACATACTCAACCAAAATGATTGATCTGAGTAATGATGATCTTCATGCTTGTTCTGGTAGTCATGCTTTAATCTTAAAAGCTTGGAGAGTTTGTGTGTGCATGTAGTGCAGTGTGTGTGTGTGTGTGTGAGAGAGTGTGTGTGTGTGCATGTGTGTATTCTATGGCTTAGTCCAAGTGTACTTAAATGTAGTATTCATAGACATTACTTGAAGAATCAAAAATGAGATAGGCCCAAATAATGTCATCATTATTTCAAATTATAAAATATTAAATGCATATTCATTATATTTAGACAATTTACTCAGAAATACCTATAATATTTATTTGCCCAAAAACATATTAAAGGCATTTAACAACTTATAACTAATGCATAATTTAAATACATAAGTTAATTGAAGTTTATGAACTTATTCTGTTTTATAAAAGCATAATGCCATGCGATTTTGGACTCCAAGTTAACTTTTCTGAGAGGATTAACAATTTAAAGGTGGATTTTGCAAGCTACATTATATACATAGCTTTGAAATTAAGTTTTGAATGCACAGACACCTTGAACTTAAATGTTAAAAATGTAGGATATATTTCCATTGTTATGTTTAAGCTTAAAGATATAAAATTGATTGATTTAACCAAGGATAGTTTAAATCCCATGACAATTCTCATTTAAAGTTACTCATCCTCTAAAAAAATGTTTGAGTAGTTGTGGAATATAATGTTTGAGATCCTGGCTACTGAACTCATACCCCTGAAACTGACATTTTAAAAATAAAGAGAAATTAGGAAAGCAACTTAACTACTCTATAAATAGTACTCAGTTTCTATTTTTTTGTGTGAATTAAATGGTCTCTTTTATAAAGCAATTAAACTGCTTACCATGTGGTACTGTATATCGATAGATATAGACATATAATTATTATGACTAATATTTTTCTAATTAATAATGGTATAGGTAATTGCATCCTTAGAGGGATATGGATTTCTATTGCCAAGAATGTGGTGAGTAGAAGAGTCAACTGATGTAAATATATATGGTGAAGCACATGAACACAACAAATTTGGTGTCCATTACTACCCAAACATCTACTCTCAAATTAAGACGGGGAGATACTTTTTAACACCAAATAACTTTGAAGAAAAACATTAGCAAGGCAAACAAATGTAATTTTATGAACATAATTTTTATGAAGTTATAAGTGAAACACAGTTGAATTCTATGCAAGCATGACAAAGGTATACACAGGAATATTAAAAGCATGCAGCACAGAATAATTTAAAGGGCTCAGATTGGAAACTTTAAACAAAATTTTCTGTCTTTATAAGGATCTTAT
>JAAGEH010000012.1:26357013-26380862 GCA_011751065.1 Lasiurus cinereus
AGGGCACTAACCACCAGGGGCTGCTCCTATATTGAGTGTATGCCCTCTGGTGGTCAGTGCCCGTTATAGCAACTGGTCGACATGACATTCTGATTATTCTGGTTGTTCCAGTCATTTTGTGGTAATGACTGCTTAGGCTTTTATATACACAGATAATTTTCTGAGCAAGAAAAAGTTTATTAATTGAAAAGGCCTAGCTTGAGAAGATGGGGGAACTAAGTTCTCAAATATATCTTAGGATAGTCTGGAATCAGAAATATTTTATTGTTAAGGAAAGGAAGGAAGGGAGATACAAGAGATGGATGCAGGCCTTAGAAATATGTGTATTAAAAGTCATTATTTTATACATATTTCCCAACCTCAACAGCAATATATCATTATTACAAGTGCAGATAATATTCTATACAAATACCCAAGTTTGTACATTGCAGTGGACATTTATATTAAAAATGCATAGCAATATAGAATTTTAAAATTATTAATAGTTAATTTTTAAGTACATATTATTGTTAAGGATGATAATATGTATTTACAGAAATTACCACAAAATCTTGTATAGTAAGTATATTACCAGAACTATTCTTGAATCAACTTTAATTGATTTCAGAGAGAGAAAGTGAGAGGGACAGAGAGATATAGAAACATCAGTGATGAGAGGGAATCATCAATCAGCTGCCTCCTTGTTTTCTGCTCTGGGAATTGGCCCAGAAACCAGGGTATGTGTACTGACCAGAAATTAAACCAAACTGTAACCTCCTGATTCATGGATCAATGCTCAACCACCAAGCAACACTGGCCTGGCAAAATTCATTATTTTTAAGTGGATAGTTTAATGAGCTATGAAAGCATGTATATGTGTAATCAATACCATTATTAAGATATATTACTTCTATAACCAGCAATAAAATATGAAATTAAAATTTTAAAATACGATGTATAAGAATATACAAACCATGAAGTATTTGGTGATAAATATAATTAACTATGCACAAATGTATATACTGGAAACTATAAAATGTAGCTAAAAGAAGCAAAAGTAAGCCTAAATAAATTAAGTTATATATGTATCCCCCCTCACAGATTATTGGTGGAATTCATATTGCTATACACTTGCTTGAATCTGACAAAGTAGTATTATTGCATCATAAGCAGAAGTGAATCTGTGAAAATAAATTTTTACTCTGTAGGTGGAATCAGCTCTTGTGTCTACATGGCCCATTGATTGATCAATACGTTTATATGAGTTCAAACAGTTTTAGTATACTTTTCCTAGTACTGTGTTATCTAATATTTTGCCTCTTTATGCTACAGTTTATTGTGTATGTTTTTGTTTTGTTTTGCTGTTTTTTTTTGTTGTTGTTGTTGTTTTCAGTTTCCTTGATACTTCATGGAAAAGTCACTTTCAAGAGCTCACTCATATCTCCAGGCCACTAGGGCAAATGATCTGTATTTCTGCTTCATTTTTGTGAGTGATAACTGCACCTCTTTAAGTGAGTACTGAAGAGAGCATACTCAGTTGGTGCTTCCTTAACTATAAAGATGGATGGCTTCCTGGTGAAATACTAAATTTTTGAGTAAGCTTAATTTTAACATTTCTTCATTGTACTGATATAAAAATCTCATTTTTATTAAACATAGTTTTAATCCAATATTAAAATTGATTTTGGGTATGGACCTAGAACAGAATTGACATGGTTTCTTCTTTGTACAACAAAAATATCTAAATGTGACATTCAGTGGTTTTTTGGTCATTTAATATATAATGACAATGGGTACACAAAATTTATGCATGGAAGTGTGTGTTCCTCAGCCCAGTTTACAATCTCTCCAATCTGGGATCCCTCTCACAATCCAGGACAACTGGCTCCCAACTGCTCACCTGCCTGCCTTCCTGATTACCCCCTAACTGCTTCGCCAGCCAGCCTAATCACCCCCTAACAACTCCCTTGCCAGCCTGATTGATGCCTAACTGCTCCCCTGCCAGCCTATTTGGTCCTAACTGCCCTTCTCTGCAGGCTGCTCACCCCTAACTGCCCTCCCCTGCAAGCCTGGGTCCCCCCTAACTGCCCTCCCCTGCAGACTTGATCACCCCCAACTGCCCTTTCTTGTAGGCCTGGTCCCTGCCAACTGCCCTCCCCTGCTGGCCATCTTGTGGTGGCCATCTTATGTCCACATAGGGACAGCCATCTTGTGTGTTGGAATGATGGTCAATTTGCAAATCATATCTTTTATTAAATAGGATAGTAGGAATTGAATGAAAAATCCTTAGTGAATGAGGAAAAGCCTATGGGACCTTAGATGCCAGTTTTAAAGGACAGATTCTTATACCTATAAATTTGTCTCTACTGGAACTGACATTCAAGGTCCCAGAGCCTTTTTTCCACTCACTGAAGATTTTTTTTGCAATCCGTACATCATACTGTATTTCATTCTTTATAAAAATGTGCAACCATTCATATTACAGAGACAGCCAGACACCTTGTCTACTGCCAAAAATGAAAAGGAGAAGTTAAAAGTGAAGGCAAAAAGTAACAAACCTATAAAATATTAAAACAAAAAACACAAAACAGTTACTTACAAATAAGTTTATTTACGTGTTAATACAGCAGTTTTCAACCTCTTTTCCATTTCATGACACACATACACTAATTACTGTGTTCTGCAGCACACCAAAAAGCAAATTATATTTCTGTTAATCTGATAAAAAATAAAGTATAATATTGATTGATTTAAAAAATAATAATTACCTACTCTTTTTATTTCAAAGTCACTTTAAACACTCACACACACACACACACACACACACACACACACGTAACTATACTTTCATATAAAGATTTATGGTGCCAAAAATTAGCCAATTCTATGCAAATTTATTATGTGACTTGTCAAATAAGATGCAGTTTTATTATATGGACCTATTTATTTATGAGCATTTACATGGGCCACTATTGTGTTGGCTGTTTATATTTTTTAATTTGACAGTCTAAGGGTCAAAAGGTCAGTGCTCCTGAATAATTAGTCAGGTATTGTATGTTTTAAAAATCCTTGCCTCATCAGTGAGTTGAAAATCCTCTGTTAAACCCTGGACAGTTTGGCTAAGTTGGTTGCGCTTTGTTTTATGCACCAAAAGCTCGCTGGTTCGTTTCCCAGTCAGGGCACATGACCAATTTGCAGGTCTTGAGCTCTAGTATGAGGCATACAGGAGACATCTGCTCAATGTTTCTCACATCAGTATTTCTCTTTATCTCTCTACCTTCCTCTCTCTCTAAAATAAATTTAAAAAATAAGAAAAAAGAAAATTGTAGTTAATACATTCAAGTAAGAATACAAGCTATGTATCTGACTTAGAAAACAGATGAATACTGCAATTTTATTTGGTAATATTTTTTTGTAAAAGTCATTTGAGCTGGTCAGTTTTAATCATTTCAAATAAAACTAAATCTATGTTTGCTGAATGCCTTTGTGGTTTTATGCTGATAATCAATAAATGATAACTTTGAAGTTCAAATATAGTCAATATAATCATAGCTCTCCACATGTAATAAAACTGAATTCTTATTTTTATCATAACTTAACATTGAAAATTTGTCAACCAATTTAACACTGAAAGTCCAGTTTTAAAGTACTCAAATCCATATCCTTTTGTTTTGAAGAAATACAACATTTACTTATCTACTGAAGTAGTACTGCATTTAAATGATATGGCTATAGATAGGAATGACTGGCTGACTCACTAAGAAAGATTTTGATTTGGAGGATACTGTGGGAAAAAAACAGTTTCCTTTACCCTCAAGATTCTTCTGGCTGGTCTAATAAGGAAATAGACATGGGGCAGATTAGCAAGATAAAATAAGCAAAAGTGCATACATATGTATAGGAACCCTGCATATATAAGGGAGCTCGAGATAGCCACATGCAGAAGAAATTCATAGATGGAAAGGGAGATTGAGGTATATAAGATATCCTGAGCTAGGTATGAGATAATGTGCATTGAGGGCTTCAAAGGTTCATTGCAGGAAGAAGAGCAGATGGCTAGCAAATACAAGTTTTCTGCCATACAGGTGAGTCAAAAAGGTTCTCTTTCATAATCTTATTATGCATTGTCAATGCACATATCAATTTGAAAAATCCCTATTTCAAGTTTCTTTAGGTACTTAAATGAAGGAGCTAAAATTTATCTTGTGCCTGCAGCTAAAATTACCTTTAGTTCAAAACCATCCACCATAGAATAACATCTTAGGGTGGCTTATTCTGGATTTCCATAATACACATGGATTTCAGTATTATACTTATTCATTATAGTAAAATGAGACTATTTATCTGTGATTTCATATAGCATGTAGGATATTTTAAATTTTTTTTGTTTATTGAAGTATATTAATAATGGGTTACTGCCAATAGTCAAAAGTTGTATTCATCTCTAGGCAAAGCCTAATTTATTATTACTTAAAAAACAACAACAGAATAGAGTATAAATTTTAAGACACCAAAAAATATTACCAGAGGCTAGCCTTATATTCTACCTAATAAAAGAGTAATATGCAAATTGATCATCACTCCAAGACACAATATGGCTGCTCTCATGTGGTCAAAAATTGCTACCCCATGTTGACACAAGATGGCTGCCACAAGATGGGCTGTAGGTGATGACATTGTGGACAGTTAGGGGTGACCAGGCCAGTAGAGGAGGGCAGTTGGGAGGGGTCATGCCAGCAAGGGAGGACAGTTTTGGGGTCCCCAGTCCTGCAGGGGAAGACAGTTGGGGAAAACCAGGACTTCAAGGGAAAAAAGTTGGGAGGGGGGACCAGGTCTTTAGGGGAGGAAGGTTGTGGATGATCAGGCAAGCAGAGAGGGCAGTTATGGGTGACTGGACTGTCAGAGGAGGCAATTGCGGGGGACCCAGGCCTTCAGGGGAGGGCAGTTAGGGGTGACCAGACTGGCAAGGGTGGGCAGTTAGGGGTGATCAGGCTGACAAGGGGGGGCAATTAGGGACAATTGGGCCAGCCAGGAACAGTTAGGCATTGATTTCACTGGCAAGAGAGTTGTTTGGAAGGTTCTCAGGCTGGCAGGCAGAAGCACTTAGGGGCAATCAGGCAGAGGCAGGTGAGCAGTTGGGAGCCAGCTGTACTGGATTGTGAGTGGGATCTCTAACTGGGTGTTTAGGCCTTGGATCAGGCCTAAACAGGTGGTCGGACATCCCTCAAGGATGTCCCTAGACATCCTTCTAGGTCCTAGATTGGAGAGAATGCAGGCTAGGCTGAGGGACACCAACCTGTGCATGATTTTATGCACCAGAGCTCTAGTCTTTATATAAATAGGGCCAACCATATTTAGATATTACTCTGGTGATTTTAGCCATTTGATTATTTTCTTTTAGTGTTACGCTTGTAAAGTAAAAATGTTTTCCCCTATGTGTTCAAGAAAAACAGGAAACCTGAAATTTCAAAGGTCAATTCAAAGAATTTGCTGTTCCAAAGTGAGAAAGTGTATGTACTCTGCTCTTGACCATTTTCAAATAAAATGATCTCAGGTGATTTCCAGTCATATGTGGTTTCATATAAAGTAGATTTGATAGGAAAGTCCTGTTTTCCAATAGCTACATAATAATAATGGAGATTTGAGACAAGAATTATTAAGTATTATATTTTAAATGTTACGTAGTACTTTCAACAATGAGAATTAAAAGAAAAGGGGGGGAGGGGAAGCAAACCAATTAAAAATTAGGCAAATATGTGAATAGACACCTAGAAGATATATGAAGTACAAATAGCATATAAAAACATGAGCAAAATCATTAGTTATTTGCAAAATTAAAATTAAAATGATGAGATAACATTATGCCTCTATTACATTATGAAAATAAAAAAATACTGGCAAAGCAAAATGTTAGAGAGAATAAATCTCATCTACTATTAGTTGGAACATAAACTGTTACTACAAATTAGTTGTTTGGCAGTTTCTTATAAATATAAATTTGCAGTTACCATATAATGTAGTCATTTTACTTTTAATTTTTTACCAAAAGGAAATTATATATATTAATGTGAATGTGTGTCCATTAATAGGTGCATAAATAGAAAAATTGTTGTGCATTCATTTAAAATATATTACCTAAAAACTCTAAGGAATGAACGGAATTGTTGATACCCATAACTAAATGACTGGATCCCCAAATAATTATGCTGGATGACAGAAATCGGACCAAAGAAAGTACATTCTGTAGATTTCATTTCTATAAAATTTTATAGATTTCAAGTGATTTCATAGTAAAGAAAGCATATTAGTAGTTGCCTGAAAATGGTTGTATAGGGAGTCACAAGGGGCTCACAAAAAAAAATTGAGGGTATGAACTGCCATGGATTAAGGTCCAAAAGCAGTGACAAAGCCTGATTGTGGCCACCCAAGACAAGCCTTGTGTATAACTTCCCTTGCTGATTTAAATGTGTCACTTACCAATCTAGTGTGGTCTGCCTCTTTCTTCAGACTGTCTCTGCCCTCTGTGTATGAGAGCAGTTTTAGATTTTTACCTGCAAACCAATAGTAGGTAATCCTAATTCTGGAAAATAGGAGGGCTGGGACTGTGCCTGAGTAGTCACCAGAAGTGATGGTTTAAGGACTGAAGTTGATTTTGACCAGGTGATTGAGACTAAACTTTTAAGGCATTAGGGAAGAATATGCTAATTTCTTTTTTAAGTATTGAATTATTACATATTTACTGACACTCTACTATCTTTCTTTATATTGATTGCTTTTCTCTTATTCCATTTATAGAAGGGATTGAGATAATGGAGAAGGGTCATAGAGATCCTTACATTAATTTAGAACATTTATTTCCTGATAAGTGATGTTTCCTGGAGGTGAGAAGGGTGGTCACAGAGGTGTAAATGTTGCCTCTACTATTCCTTCTCCACACCAATTAGTGATTCACATGGCTTCACACTTTATAGCAGAATACACAACTTATTAATCAAAAACATTTGGCTTATATCAAAAGGTTAATTAATTTACAAAAGAGAAAATAGATTATTTTATAGAAACAGGCACAATTTGACAGAAGGAAGCATGTAGCTTATGTGTTATTTGAACAAGTTTCAAACAGAATAAAGATATAAGCATACTTTAAGGGGCTAATTTGTATAATTTCTTTGTTTTTCAAGGCATCCCTCCATCTTCACTTTCTTCCAAAAGCCAAATTAGGATAACTGCTCATATAGCAACCTGAAATTCAAAGGTAGCATTTATGTCCTAGTTATGTACTAGTTAATTTTGCAGTTTTAAAGTGGTTTGTTGTAATTTGTTGTCAAAATGAAATGCTAGCTTTTTATTTGGTGATATTGTCATTATCAAATCATTCTTAAAATAATTATAGCAGAGACCCTTCCTTTCTTCCTTCTTTTCTTCTTTCTTCCCTTCCTCCCTCTCTCCCTCTCTCCCTCCCTTCTTTCCTTCCTTCCTTCCTTCCTTCCCTCCCTCCCTCCCTCCCTCCCTTCCTTCCTTCCTTCCTTCCTTCCTTCCTTCCTTCCTTCCTTCCTTCCTTCCTTCCTTCCTTCCATCTTTCCTTCCTTCCTTTCTTCTTTTCTTCCTTCCTTGTTTCTTTCTTTCTTCTTTGTTTTTAATCTTTGATGCTTAGATAAGTGCCTTGAAACCTTAAAGAGAGCTCAATGAATATTCATTCATTGTTGAAATAATATCATCTCAGCTTAGTCAAAAATTTCAATTTTTATTCTTTAGTTGCCATTTGTGTATTTCATCTGTGCTGCTTCCCTCTTGAGAGGGAAATAGGAAAGAAGTGAGGAGAGTCATGAAAACATGCATGCAACCATTTCTCTATCGCTGTGTCTGTCTAATGATTTTGAATAAAATTTGGATCTTACAGCCCTTCCTGTCCTCCTCCATAGGAACATAATATTTTGTTAATAACTCCATGGAGGTGGTTGGTGCCTGTTTGCAGGTAGCCTCACGGTTAAGCAATGTCTCATCAATGTGGTATATTTTCATGTTGTGAGGATTTTCTTCTTTTCCTTGGATTTCTATAATCTATGTTTGCCAAACATTATCTAGATGAACTATTTTATAAATGTTTGCCTAGTTTTAAAGTTTTTATTAGGGCTGATAACCTTTTCAAAACTAAATATCAAAGAGCATTTCATTTGTAGGAGAGGAATTTTTTACATGGTCTTATATACTCTAAAAAATATAAACTTAAGCTGTGGTGTAGTAATTATGTATATTATATCACTTCGTGTTTTACTATTTTGGTATATATTCACATTTGCCAGAGGGTGTATATAAGATGATTAGTATAAAGCCATAAGCAGAGTGGGTGGGTGATACCAAAGAACAAATGGAGAAACATTTAATAAAATGTTTTACACTTGTTATTCTACCCCAATCACTCCATTCAGGAGACAATCATAGAATATGACTTTAAGATTGGAAGATATTTTACTAGCAGCAAATTCCAGAGTGATTGTGTGGGCTGCTTAGAACTACCACTGGGTCCCCCATCTGATTAGACTGCTGGTGAGGAGTCTCAAATACCTTGTTCTCTCCTGCAGGCCATTTCCTCTTAATTCCTTGCCAGTCCAGAGAAATTTGTATGATTTGATCCACTTTCGAATATGAATAAAACTTCTTATAATCTTTATTGAAATTCACATTGTCAGAACTATGCATAAGAACAAAAAGAGAGAGAGACTTTTTATTTTCCTCTTACAAGATCTAATCCTTAAAAACCACTTTCTTACTGAATTCTTGACTTCTTGATTGATATTATCACATATAATTTTTGAGCATTTGGAAACTATGAACAAAATTTAAAATATTTTATTTGTAACTTGCTTTAGATGTCTCTAGAAAAGTTCTAATGAAAACTAATAATTTTCAATATTAGGAAAAAATGTCAAAAAGTGATGTTTTTAACTGAAAAAATGTCATTCATTGTTAGTGAGGACTATTTTTAATTTCATTTAATGGAAAATCTATTAACTCTTAGAACTTTTAGAATTAATTAATCTCATTGGAAAATAGCTAAATAATTGTGCTAAGAGGCCACTAAGGAACTAATTAATTGTGATAATTTTGGAGTTTGAAAGTGCTTTGTTATCAATTGTTGTAAAAAAATGTAATGGTTGGTCTTTATTTGGTGATAGTGTCATTATCAGAGCATTATATCAAGGAATACACCTTCGAAGCCCAACTGGTTGGCAATGAGGAATCGATTTACTCTCAGATGGGAATACCATCTATACTAATAAAAGAGTAAGATGCAAATTGACTGTACCTTCATGATGTCCACCAGCCAGTCAGGAGTGAACATGCAAATTAACCCAACAAAGATGGTGGATTAATTTGTATATGCAGGCACTGAGTGGCTGGGGTGGGGCGGGAATGCCCTAGCCACTTCAGGCTTCTGGACAGTGTGGAAAGGGGGAAAGGTGGCTTCAGATAGAGCAATGGTGGCATCAGCAGCCAGGAGAAGGAAGGTCCATTCTTACACAAATCTTCGTGCATTGGGCATCTAGTACTAAATAAAACCATGTAATGTTTCTATCCCTTTCTCTCTAGTTTGATACTTAAAAACAGAGAATTTTAAAATCTTTATCAGGCTCAGAACACAGAATTGGTTGAAGATGCTGACTATGTCACCACTGTAGAATCTCAATCAGAAGTTAGAATATTTCATCTTAAAATTTACTTTAAAGGACACATGATAACAAAATGAAGATAAATCTGTTAAATGCCAAAAGTATTGAAGCAATCTTTCAAATGTGGTTTTCCTTTATATTAACTAGCCAAAGACGATTCCTGTAACCATTGAATGTAGACATATAATTCTAAAGGTATCAAAACAATAGTGATTCATTACATATTTTATATGCATTTTCTCATTTGATGATTTGAATAGAAAAAAACAATAATAGTTATATATATACTGTTTCACATGACGTTTTTGCTGAATTATTCAATGCAATAAAATCTATTAAGTTCTGGAGAAGAAAAGATTGATAAAATAAATTCCCAAATTTCAGAGTTAACCACTTAGCCTAAAGATATATATGTGTAAATATATAAATATAATACAATTAGAGGCCTGCTGCATGAAATACGTGCAAGGGAAGGGGCAGTCCCTCAGCCAGCCTGCACCTTCTCACAATCCTGAACTGCTGGCTCCTAACTGCTTGTCTGCCTGCCTCCTAATTGCCCCTAACCATTCTCCCTGCCTGCCTGATCACTCCTAACCCTTCTGCCTGCCTGCCTCCTTGATCACTCCTAACCCCTCTGCCTGCCTGCCTGATCACCTCTAACCACTTGTCTGTCTGCCTGCCTGATCACCGCTAACTGTCTGCCTCACCTCCTGCTGCAGCAGCTTTATCCAGAAGGATGTCTGAATGATGTCTGGAAGGTCATTTGGCTGTCCAGTCTAATTAGCATATTACACTTTTATTATTATTGATAAGAAGTATTACTGATTATTGCCTTTAGTCTAAGAAAATTAAAATGGGAGCAGATCACCTAGAGATGTAAATAATGACTGATGAAGCCTTGTGCCTCTCTTTTGGGAAAGTGACAGCATCTTCAATTATTTAAGGGGTACTTGTGTGATGCTGCTATTGTTACTGGAAGTTTAATATAGGGTAAAGGGTGAGAATAAATGCCAAAAAGTCAAAGGGTAGGTTTTGTCTGTTGGCTCAGAGCTCCATCCATGCTCTTCTGTGCTTTCCTGTAGTTCAGGGGAAACTGTGTTTCCTAGATGCCCCTGGCAGCTAACTTCTTACTGCAGAACATGGAACATGGACACAGTGGAGAAGCTACTCTCTGCTTCTCACTGGGCTCAGCAGGGGTGGGGGCGGGGGCAGAGACAGCTGCAGGGGCAGGGACAGGGGCAGAAGCAGTCCAGTCTGCAGGCCGCAGTCTTCCTTGGCAGCACCATTCCAATGGCAGCAGCAAGTTCTCAGCAGCCTCAGCAGAGCATGGTCTGGCTCCTTCATCATGAGAGTGAGAATTGCTTCCTGTAGCTATTAATCTCTAACTTCACTTTTTTTTCTCTCTCTCTTCTAGACTTTTCTTTTCAACCTTTTGGCAACCAATTCTCAATATTAAATTCTATCTGTTTGAAATACCTAGTGGGGCTCTATTTCTTCACTGATGCAGGTGAACCCAGAGCCCAGCCTATGCGAAGAATAATATGAACAAAGAGGAGGAGGAGGAGATCACTGATAGACCAGAAAAAAAAAGGGGACAATATGCCATGATTTATTTTTTGTTTGTTAATTCTCCCTAGAGAATATTTTTTCATTGATTCTGAGAGAGAAAAAAAGAGAGAGAGAGAGAGACATCAATGTGAGATAGAGACATAAATTGGTTGTCTCCTGTATCTGTGCTGAGCAAGGCTGAGGATCGAACATGCAACCCAGGTTTGTGCCCTTGAACCTACCTGAGATCCTTCAGTGGCAGATGGATGTTCTAACCTCTGAACAACTCTGGCCAGGGCCATGCTATGATTTCTGATGTGAGCAGTTGGAACCTGGAAATAGTGACTGAGATGAAATAAAAGTGTAGTTTCACTGCAATTGATAATCTTTTAACTGGAATGTAATGGTGCTACTTGATTCACTCATGTGACTGTCAAAATAAGTATATGAGATAGGGAGAAGGAGAAGGGCATGTCATTCCGCCATGGAGGGCATGTGTGTGTGCCTCCTGGGGGCCTGCCCCGAGTTGTGTTGCGGAGGTTCACAGCAAGTGCCCCTGTGTGTTCTTCTCTCAGGCTCTGGGCTGTGCCTAGCCGCTCCTCCTGAAGTGGTCGTGACCATTATAGAGTTCTGACCTAATATGCATATATTTTATTTTGCATATATATATTAGTAAATGTTATAATAATGGTAAGAGAATATAGAAGGAGAGAGAGCTTAATTATTTCTGGGGAAAATTATCACATATATGACATGTATTTTATGTGACCCTCATATTAACTCGAAAGGTATTTCTTAAAGTTTATTCATGGGTTTTTCTCCCTAATATTCTTTTTCTTATGACTTTAAACATTCACTAGAAACTGATTCCCTCACCTCAGCACTAAAACATGGTTAAATCTCTCTCTTCCTAGAATACACATACATATGCACATAAGTAGCTAAGACTCAAGTTGTTGTTTATTTACTTTAGCATCTCTCTACTTTCAAGCCCACCTACTCATCTTTTTATTCCTACGTACACTTTCTCTTACAGGAAGCTAAAGTTGTCACACAAAATAAAAAGTAATCTCTTAAAATAAAATACTCAGCAGTTTATTTTATTTATTAGATTCCACATTAGAAAATAAACTGACAAAAATATGTCTAGAGACATGGAAGCATGCAACATAGGATTCTCATAGGAAAGAGGAAGTAGGAGGGAAGAGCTCAACCGAAGAACTTATATGCATATATGTATGACCAATGGACACAGACAATAGTGGGGTAAAGGCCTAAGGAGGGGACAGGAGAGGGGAGGATTGGAAGGTCCATACGGAAGTTAATATATATATATTAAGAAGGTAAGTAAAGTCTCTGGGTTCAATTAAAAAGGTGTATATTATGACAATTTGTTGAAGTTAAATAAATTAAAAATTATTCACCTGTTTTCAGCATATATCTTTCTGCTTCTGTTCACTTTTATATAGATACATATATGTAGAATACATTTAAATATTAATAATACTGATAATTTAAAACATGCAAATAAGAATTATCTCTGTATTCTTGTATAAGCTGTCAGTGACATTGTATTACCCTTAAATTCGGGTAATTCAGGTTCAAGTTGCTTAAAATGACCTAGCATATTATGCTTCTTCTGGCCCAAAAATTCTTTTCCGACCTCATCTCAAGTTATAGAAGGAAGAGAGGAAATAGAGTGTGAGTTCCAGGGTAGTTATGTGGGGCCAGAACTTCATTCATATGGTGGCCATTTCTAACCCTCTGTGATGGTGCAAAGGATCACTTAGGAAGCAAGTTAAGACAACAGATGGTAAAAAGAGAAATTGACTTTGGGATATTAGGATTTCCAGAAACTCTTAAGTATTCCTTAATACAATATATTGTTTTGATATGCTGAAATTTTACAACTGAAATTTTACTGATTCATTGTGTGTGATTCAAGAATAAGGACTCACTTTAATGAGAAGTCAATTTCTAACATAGTAAACTCAATAAATATTTGTCGAAAATGAATAAAAATTCATTGGAACCCTATTGTGGTCCCTCCCTTGCTTAATTGTGCACCAGTGGCATCCCTCAGCTTGGCCTGAGCCCTTGAGCAATCCAGGACCCCTCGGAGGATTCAGAGAGTGGGTTTCAACCCAATCCTGCAGGGCACGCCCCTTGGGAGGGCGCCAGATGCAGGATTCATAGCTGGCAAGCACTGCTGCAGCAGCAGGAGCCTCTCCCAATTGCTACTGATTGGGTGTGAGCTCACAGCAGGCACAGTGGGGCTGGGATGAGAAGGACTGGCAGGTGGAGCTACAGGCAGCATTGGATTGAGGATTGCAGCTCGATCCCTACAGGCCACTCAGAGGGACTCCTCCTGTGCATGAATTCATTCATCTGGCCTCTAGTATTGCTATAATGCCCATAACCCACAAAACCTTCTCATTTCTATATTTAGACCTTTTTTATATTAACTTCCATATTATGCCATTCAGTTTTTTGTTTTTTTGCAAACTCATGCTCAAGTTCACAAGGTGGTCTTGAAATAAGAAGGCATATGTTTGTAATGAATACCCTAAAAACTTTACTGTAAATATCCACTTCCTATATTATCTCATAATAACTATTTTTCTAAAATGAATAAAAATTAGTTAATAAATTATTTAAAAATAGCAGTATTTGTCAAATGCTAATCCTATATAATAAAGAGGTAATATGCAAATTGACCATCAATCCAAAACAAGATGGCTACCCCCATGTGGTCAAAGATGGTTGCCCCCATGTGGACACAAAGATGGCTACCCCCAAGTGATCAAAGATGGCCAACCCCATGTGGACACAAGATGGCCAGCAGGGGAAGGGAGTTGTTGGCAGAGAGGAAGGTAGTTGGGAGGGACCAGGCCTGCAGGGAAGGGCAGTTAGGGGTGACCAGGAGAGTAGGGGAAGGAAGTTAGGGGTGACTGGGCTGGCAGGGGAGGGCAGTTGAGAGTGACCGGGCCTACAGGGGAGGGCAGTTGGCCGGACCCCAGTAGTAAGTGCATGTCATAGTGACTTGTCAACTGGTTAGCTATCTACGCCCTTGTGGTCAGTGCACATCATAGCAAGTGGTTGAGCAGCCTTAGCATATCATTAGCATAATATGCTTTGATTGGTTATTCAATTGTTCTGCTGTTCAGTCTATTTGCATATTACCCTTTTATTGTATAGGATAATTTAAAGGAATCCTGACCCTGACAATGACAATGACCATGAATGTCAATAGAGCATAGATCATTTATAATTTTACCACAAATTAACTGTAAGATCTTACATAGGCTAATTAACCTCTTTAAAACTATCAGATTAGTTTAAACATTAGTTCTCATTCCTACTATCTCTAAAATCATTCTGTATAGGTGGGACTCTACTATCCTCATGCATATTTTTTGGGTGTGAGGGCATTCAATATAGTGGTCCATTTTCCTACTTAAGTTTGAAAGTAACTCAAATAATTAGGGTAAATGAAGAGCAAAATATCATGTTTATTAAATAATGTAAATTATATTGGAAATTGTGGTTTATATTTGTAGGAAAATAAACCCAAGTCCATACCCCAAAATAAGATAAATATACAAAACAGTATATTTAAATAGAATCATTTTACGTTTTCAGAAGTAGAATCTGTTCCTATATTATTTGTACCATGGAAGATTACTACAAAATTTGTCCTTTCAAAGGACACTTTCTAATTAAAAAAAGAAATTCAGCAATGGATAAGTCCCTCTACCTCTGATGGTGAGAAGACAAATGTTAGAGAAAAGCCAGGAATCCTATGTCAATTTATGTTCCTCCTCTTGAAATATCAAGAGAGAAGATATATTTTCATCTTAATATTGTGTTCATATTGGATATAAATTATACATTTAACTTAAATCTAAGCAATTCTACCCTCAGATTCCCAGAAGAGAGAATAAAAACCAAACTTTTATTATTATTATTTTTTTAATCTGGCCCTAGCTGGTTTGGCTCAGTGTCAGCCTGTGGATTGAAAGGGTCACAGGTTCGATTTTGGTCAAGGGCACATGCAAGGGTTGTGGGCTCGATCCCCAGTCAGGGGTGTGCCAGAGGCAGCTAATCAATGATTCTCTTCCATCATTGATGTTTCTGTGTCTCACTCCCTCTCCCTTCCTCTCTGAAATAAATATATATATATATATTTTTTTTTTTCTCCTTCAATTTTTTATTTTATTTTTTTAATTAAATCTTTATTATTCAGATTATTACATTTGTTTCACTTTTCCCCCCTCCATAGCTCCCCTCCCTTTATTCTTACCTCCCTCCCATTGACCTCATCCATAGGTGTATGATTTTTGTCCAGTCTCTCACTGTACACCCCTCACTCCTTTTCCCTCGAGAATTATCAGTCCCCTCCCTTTCTGTGATCCTGATTCTATTATATTCACCAGTTTATTCTGTTGATCAAATTTTCAATTCACTTAATTTTTATATTCACTTGTTGATAGATATGTATTTGTTCATAATTTTTTATCTTTTACCTTTTTCTTCTTCCTCTTCTAAAAGAGTACCTTTCAGCATTTCATATAATACTGGTTTAGAGTTGATGAACTCCTTTACCTTTTCCATATTTGTGAAGCTCTTTATCTGCCCTTCAATTCTGAATGATAGCTTTGCTGGATAGAGTATTCTTGGTTATAGGTTCTTGCTGTTCATCACGTTGAATATTTCTGCCACTCCCATCTGGCCTGCATTGTTTCTGTTTAGAAATCAGCTGACAGTCATATGGGTGCTCCCTTGTAGGTAATTAACTGTTTTTCTCTTGCTGCTTTTAATATTATCTCTTTCTTTTGTTCTTGGTATTTTAATTATGATGTGTCTTGGTGTAGTCCTCTTTGGATTCCTTTTATATGGGGTTCTGTGTGGTTCTTCAACTTATAAGTATATTTCTTTTACCATATGAGGGAAGTTTTCAGTCATTATTTCTTTAAATAGGTTTTCAGTATCTTGCTCTCTCTCTTCTTTTGGCACCTCCACAATTCTGATGTTGGTATGCTTGAAGCTATCCCAGAGGCTCCTTACATTATCTTCATATTTTTGGATTCTTTTATCCTCTTGCTTTTCCAATTGAGTGTTTTCTGATTCTTTATATTTCAAATGTTTGACTTGATACTTGTCCTCTAGTTTGCTATTACGTCTCTGTATAATATTTTTTTATTTCAGTCAGTGTATGTTTAATTTCTAGTTAGTCATTTTCTATCTCTAGTTGGTTTTTTTCCATCTCTAGTTGGTTCTTTTTCATCTCCTCTTCGGTCTCACTAACTTTATCCAACTTTTCTAGGATATTCTTGAAAAACCTTATAACTGTGGTTTTGAACTCTATATCCAGTCGATTATTTTCCTCCATTTCTTTTGTCTGTGATCTCTTCTTTTGTCTCTGCATTTTCATTATGCCAGGAGAACTTCTGTGTTGGATTCAGCCTTATGATACAAGACTTGCAAAACTGCAAAAGCCTCTCTGTTGAGCTTGGGATGGGTGGAGTCTCCGGGCTTAAGGGACTGCCTTGCCTTCCAGTCGGCCCCACCCTCTAAGGCCCCTGAGTCTCATGTGACTGGGTAATCGCTGGAGTCGTCCCTGTGCATGTACACGCTCTCTTGCAGTGCCTCTAGACCTCTGCCTTTCTGCCTCCCCTGCGCTCTGGGACCATATGAATCTGGGTCCCCATGGTTTTGCCCGAAACTGTGGTTTAGTGGAGTTAGAAATGGTGCAGTTGAGAGGCTCTGTCTCCTCCTACTTGTGAAAGCCAGGGGCACAATCAGCAGTTGGTCTTCTGTGCACAGTGCTGTGCACATCACCAGAATTCTGCCCTTTTGCAACTCCCCTAAACTTCTGTGCACTTCTCCCTTTTCATAGTCCAAACTCCCCCCGTATGAGTTTTGGCTGGACCTGGGGTTTAGTGTTGTAGGATAAGGGGTTCAATGCTGTTGGGAGTCTCCATCTCCTTCCTTTCTAGAGAAAGCCAGCCAGCTACTCTGTCACTTGCTCTCTCCACAGGCACATCTCCATACCTCAGCTTTTTGCAGCTCCTCTGGGTCTCTGTGAGCCCCTCTCTTTTCTTCTAGTTGTAGAATTTCCACTCAGCCAGCTTTCCTTTGGTTCTGGATAATGTTCGTTCTGTCTTTTATTTGTAGTTTTGAAATTTTTGTGCGTAGCACCAGTGTAGTTGTTTACCTGTGCTGCCATCTTGGATCTCTCAAAAATATATATTTTTTTAAATCTGTCTTCTTTTGCTACCCAATTTACTTCTTTTTAAAATTATTTAATTTTTTCAATTACAGTTGAAATATAATATTATATTAGTTTCAGGTGTGCAATCCAGTGACTAGACATTATATAACTTACTAAGTGATCATCCCAGAAAATCTTATACCTATCTGACACCATACATGGTTATTAGAATATTATCGGCCATATTTTCTATGCTGTATTTTACATCCCCAATTTTTACTTCTAAATCCATTCACCTTTTTCACCCATCCTCCTCAACCCCACTTACATTTGGCAGCAGCCAAAGTGTTCTTTGTATATATGATTTGTCTCTGTTCTGCTTATTTGTTTATTTTTAATTCAAATGTTGATACACACACACATACACACACACACACACACACACACACTCTGGTACTTTGAGTTATGAGTTTAATTCATTCCATAATCTTGAGGCGTGGGAAACTATGACAAGCTCGAGTCTTGGTAAACTGGTGGGTTGTGTGTAGCCGGCCAATCCGCGCTATTACTCCTATCTCAAATGTTGCTCATATTTCAAAGCAAAAAATCGCTCGCTCGACGGCTTGTATCTCAAAAATCTCGTATGTTAGGGCACTCATATCTCGAGGTACCACTGTATATATATTGCCATTTTATTGTTCATAATTTTTCTTTTTTTTTTCTTCTTTGTAAAGACTCTTTAACGTTTCATATAATACCAGTTTGGTTGTGATTAAATCCTTTAAGTTTATCTTGTCTGTGAAGCCTTTTATCTATCTTTTGATTCTAAAGGATCACTTTGCCAAGTAGAGTAATCTTGGTTGTAGGTCCTTGCTTTTCATTACTTTGAATATTTCTTGCCACTCCTTTCTGTCCTGCATAGTTTCTTTTGATAAATCAATTGACAATCTTATGGGAACTCACTTGTAGGAAACTAACTGTTTTGTTGTTTTTTCTCTCTTGCTGCTTTTAAGATTCTCTCTTTGTCTTTTACCTTTGTCATTTAACTATAATGTATCTTGGTGCGGGCCTCTTTGGTTTTATCTAGTTTGAGACTCTCTGCACTTCCTTGACTTGTATGTCTTTTTTTTTTTTTTCAGCAGGTAAGGGAAGTTTTATGTCATTATTTTTTTTCAAATAAATTCTTAGTTTCTTAATCTCTCTCTTCTTTTCCTGGTACCCCCATGATGTGAAAGTTGGTGTGCTTGAAGACGCTCCAGAGGAACCTTATTCCTATCATGATATTTTTAAAAATTTATTTTTTCCTTTCCCGATTGGGTGTGTTTTTTTGTTTTTTTGTGTTGTTTTTTTTTGTTGTTGTTGTTTGTTTGTCTTGCTTTTGGTATTTTTGTTTTTATTTTGTTTGTTTCCTGATATTTTAAATTACTAATTAGATTTTCAACTTCATCTATTTTCTGTTTATTCCCTGCAAATTATTCTTTATTTTAGTTAGTTTGGCCTTTATTTCTGAATGGTTCTATTTATAGTTTCTATGTCCTTTTTCATGCTGTTGAAATTTTCACTAATTTCTTCTAGCATTCTTATAACCATTGTTTTTAACTGTATCTTATAGTTTGCTTGCAGGACCCCTCAGGGATGCAATATAGGATTCTTATGACTTTAAATATTATTTGCATAATATTCTCCAGGTTTCTCAAATGCTTGCCTCCATTTCATTTAGTTTTGTTTTGTTTTTCCTGGAGATTTCTCCTGTTCCTTCGTTTGAGACCTGTCTCTTTGTCTTCACATTCTGGCTGCTTTCTTATGCTTAATTATAATAATAAAAGTGGAATATGCAAAGCGACTGAAAGACCATCCAGATGTCTTTCCGGATGATCATCTGGATGAAGCTGGGGCTGTAGCTGCATGATCAAGGCTGTCACTGCAGCTGCGAAGGCATTCTCTTGCATGAATTTTGTGCATCAGGCCCCTGGTTTATATATATTTGGTAGAGCTGCCTTATGTGGTAGGTAGAATGGCCTTATGTGATAGGATAGAGTGGCACAGCCTCCCCAGTCACCTAAGCTGGGCATTCTAAGTATGCCCCTGTGTGAGCTGTGTGCATTGTCCCGTTGTAGTTAATTGTTGTGATGTCACTGAGGAAGATTGATGTTTAGCACCATTAGCTGCCAGGACAGGCCATAGCTGTGCAGGAATCACAGCTATGGAATATGAATTGCTCTAGTGAGGCCCTGATACCCATCAGTTGGTCCCTTAAGTGTGTTGCTCATGAAGGTGGTAGAGTTGTAATCTGGTATCTACTGATGCTGTCTAACAGATATAATGGCTCTGGGCCTCCAGGAGGTACAAAGTAAGCCATTGCTTGTGCCCTACCTGGGGCCAATGAACACAAACTACAAAGTGATCTGCAGATAATGGTTATTTTTTAAAATATTTTTTATTCATTTTTTACAGAAATAAAGGGCGAAGGATAGAGAGTTAGAAACATCAATGAGAGAGAAACGCCAGTCAGCTGCCTCCTGCACACCTTCTACTAGGGATGTGCCCACAACCAAGATACATGCCTTTGACCGGAATTGAATCTGGGTCATTTCAGTCCTCAGGCCTATGCTCTATCCACTGAGCCAAACTGACTAGGGTGATAACTGTTATTTTTGTTGGGTTTAGAAGTGCCCAGGAGAGCCCGACTTGTGAACCAAGTCGGGCTTCTGCTAGTGCCAGACCAAGGGCACTTAACAAGAGGCAGCTAAATGGTGCTTGTTTTCTTATTGTTTTACTTTTCTCTATAACCATTTCAATTAGGTGCTACAATATTGAAGGGCTTTTATCTTTTTTTCTCTAATCTTTATTGTAGAAAGTATTATGTGTCCCTTTTTCCTCCCCCATTAACTCCTTCTAGCCTACCCTCACCTCAGGCCTTCACCATCCTATTGTCTGTGTCCATGGATTATGCATATATGCTTATAAGTTCTTCGGTTAATTTATTCCCTCCCACTCACCCATCCCTGCCTTCCTTCTGAAAATTGATAGTTTGTTCCATGCTTCTATGTCTTGGACCTATTTTGTTCACCAGTTCATTTTGTTCATTAGGTTTCCCTCCCCCATGCAAATATGTGATACTTATCTTTCTCTGACTGGCTTATTTTGCTTTGAGTATTCTCCAGGTTTCTCCATGCTCTCTCATAGAATAATAGATTTGTCTTTTACTGCTACAGAGCATTCCATTGTGTAAATGTATGACAAATTTTTTATCCACTCAACTATTGATGGGCACTTGGGCTGTTTCCAGAGTTTAGCTATTATAAATTGACTGCTATGAACATAGGGGTGCATGCATTCTTTCTGACTGGTGTTTAGAGTTTCTTAGGATATATTCCTAGAAGTGGGATTGCTGGGTGAAATGGGAATTCCATATTTAAATTTTTTGAGAAAACACCATACTGTTTTCCACAGTGGTTGTATTCCTACCAGTTGTGTACTAGGTTTCCTTTTTCTTCACATCCTCACCAGCACTTGTCATTTATTGATTTGTTTATAGTAACCATTCTGACAAGTATGAGGTGGTACCTCACAGTCATTTTGATTTGCATTTCTTTGATGATCAGTGACTGAGCATTTTTTCATATGTCTTTGGCCACCAGTATGTCCTCTTTGAAGAAGTATCTACTTGGGTCCTTTGCTCATTTTTTAATTGATTTGTTTGTCTTCCTTTGGTTAAATTGTATGAAAACTCAAGGGCCTTTACTATGTTTGAAATGTTTTGTTGTTGTTGTTCATCATAATTGGCTAACCTGTCTACATTCACTGAAAAGAGTGGATTATTTTTTATCTATAGGTTATTAAATATCTTGTTGTGTATTTACCAGATTTTAAAGTTTTAGTAGATTTAATAGATTTTTATACATCTTAAAAATAGATTTTTATGTATGTTGCAGATTGTTTTACATGTATATTAAATCTACTTTTGCAAATGGGGGTATATTATAGTTTCAAAGGGAAAATGTAAGTTTTATATTCTTAATCAGTTCTGATTTCTGTCTAAGCTGTGGAAGATATCTCATATCTTATTCATAGCTTATTAATTGGTCTTCTCATAGGTCAAAATCTAAAAATTAGGTAATTGTCTTTTACTTAGCACTTTAGAATATGATTTACAATGCAAAACTTGTATTAAAGCAATATCCTGCACATTTATTGCTGTCTAATATTGAGCTTACAATTTCATAGTCTTCATACTAAAATGAGTAAATAGAAAGTTATTCCCTCCAGAAATTTGTAGTTACTAACAAATAAACATATTAAAGTAAAAAAGAAAAATGAAGAGGACCAAGAAAACACTGAGGATTTTAGAAAAATAAGTGTACTTCCATAAACATGTTAAAAAATAAAAACATTATAAATCACAAATAAATAATTTTCTAAAGAGAGAAGTATTTTTCTAATAAGGATATTTTATGAATATACATACTCCTTTAATCACTGTGTCAGCCACTGTTTTTGTTTTCAATATGTTTTTATTGTTTTCAGAGAGAGGAAGAGAAAGGGTAAGAGAGATAGAAACATCAATGATAAAGAATCATCCATTGGCTACCTCCTGCATGTCCCCTACTGGGAATCAAACCTGAAACCTGAATAAGTGCCCTTGATTGGGAATTGAACTGTGACCTCCCAGTTCATGAATAGGTGCTCAACCACTGAGCGATACCAGTTGGCCTGCTTGCTTACTTCACGGTAGAGAAAAAAGACATTCAGGGTAATAATTTCATACAATGAACTCAAATTCCTAACAAAGAAGTACTCAGAATGTTATTGGACTAAGGAACAAGATACCTATTCTATCTAATGTGCAGAAATAGGAGAGGGCAATATTCAGTGAAGCCTTGCTTAAAAGGAGAGCTTAAAATGAGACTCAAAATAAATTAAAGAATGTTGTCTGAACTAGCTGACTAGAAATAAATTAGTTTATGTCCATTCTTCAATGAAAAACAAATGATACAACAAAACTAAATAGAATCCTTTTTTATTAACATTAGGCAATAAAAAATAACATTTATTTATTGAGCATTTGGTATAACAATAGGAAAACTGAACCTAACATCAATAGTCATTTGTCCTCATCTGTCCCATACTATTAAGTTATTCTATTTAATTTATAGTATGGCTAGTGATGTATTTGATATTAAGGATCATTCTTGGATAATCATTTAGAAGCATTGAATCTTATTTTCAAAGTTTAGTTATTAAGGAAATGAATGCTTTGGGTCTACTCCAGGGTCACAGAGATTTTCTCCTAGAAAAAAACAATGAAGTTTTGCCTTGTAAATTTAAGTCTTTGATGCATTAGAATATTTAGAGTAAATTTTTGTGTAAGGATGTGAAGTATGGGTTTATGTTCCCTCCCTCCCCTATGCAAATATCTGTATGTTTTCCATTACCATTTCTTGAAAGAGACTTCTTTTCCAATTGAATTTCTTTAGAAGTTTTACTGATAGAATTTGAACATATATAATTAGTTCTTTTTCTATTTCTATTAGGTTCCCTTTGCCAATACCTATTCCTTTGCCAATATTATGCTGTCCTGTTTGGTGTAGCTATGTAATAGCTCTTAAGATCAAATTATATTCATCTTTTCAATTTTGTTTTTCTTAATAATTTCTTTATCTACCCTGGGTTCTTTATATTCTATTAGAAATTATAATTATAATTAACTTGTCAATTGCTATATTAAATATTCTGCCAGAATATTTATTGTTAATAAATTTAGTTGATAATAAATATTCTGCTAGAATATTTATTGTTAATAAATTTATTTGATAAATATGTTTAATAAATTGGAGACTACTTTGAGTTTAATAAATATATTTATTAAATATATTATGTCCCTTTATATTTAGATTTTAATGGTTTTTCTCAGGAATATTTTTAGTTTTAATACAGAAGACTCAACATTTTTATTTAATTAACTTTACTATCTTTTTCTGGAAATTCAATATTTCAAATAATATATAATTAAAAACTTTCACTGCTTTATATTACAGATTCATATTACTTTAACATCCAGGTAAGAATGCAAACTCCAATTAAAATACCTAAAGCTGTATTAAAATATTTGCATCTGAATGTAGTACAATATGTTTTCTAACAAAATGTATAAATAAAACTAGTTACAAACATCTCAATATATTTAAAGGATCTATAAATTGATCACAAATAAACCGTGACAAGACATTGTTGAAAAAAAAATGACATCAAGTAATACGTTCTTGTAACATTACAGTGCTTAAAAATATTTATCTGAAAAACTAATTATTTTTATCAATTAAAACTTTTAGGCAGGATACAAAATTAACGCCACAAAATCTATGGCATTTTCATATACCAATAGTGAATTTACAGAAAGAGAAGTTAAAAAGAAAATCCTATTTACCATTGTACCA
>JAAGEH010000012.1:26381488-26472077 GCA_011751065.1 Lasiurus cinereus
AAAGAAAGAAAGAAAGAAAGAAAGAAAGAAAGAAAGAAAGAAAGAAAGAAAGAAAGAAAGAAAGAAAGAAAGAAAGAAACTAGTTCACCAACTTACACCGTACACACAAAATAAACTCCAAATGGATAAACAACTTAAACATGAGACAGGAAACCATAAAAATCTTAGAGGCATCTTCAGGAAGCAAAATCTCAGATATATACCGAAGCAATATCTTACAGCTCCTAGGGCAATGGAAAATAAAGAGAAAATAAACAAATGGGACTACATCAAAATATAAAGCTTCTGTAGAGCAAAAGAAACCATCAACAAAACAATAAGAAAGCCAACTGCATGGGAGAAGATATTTACCAATGTTATCTCTGATAAGGGTTTAATCTCCAAAATTTATAGGGAACTCATACAACTTAACAAAAAAAGATAAACAACGCAATAAAAAAATGGGCAACTGACCTAAATAGATATTTTTTAGAAAAGGGCGTACAGAAGGCCAGACATATGAAAACATGCTTAAAGTCATTAATCATCTGAGAGATGCAAATCAAAACAGCAATGAGGTACCATGTTACACCTGTCAGAATGGCTATCATCAACAAATCAACAAAGGGCAAGTGCTGGTGAGGATGTAGAGAAAAAGGATATGAAGAAAAAGGAACCCTCATGAACTGCTGGTGGGAATGCAGACTGTGCAGCACTGTGGAGAACAGTATGGAGTTTCTTCAAAAAACTAAAATTGAACTCCCATTTGGCCCAGTGATCCCACTTCTAGGAAAAATCCCAAGGAACTAGAAACACTAGTTTTTGATGACTGCTTCAATTTTTTCTGTAGTTACCAGCCTTTTGAGATTTTTAGAATCTTCCTGAGTGAGTTTTGGAACATTCTATTTTTCTAGGAATATGTCTCTTTTTCTAGGTTGCCTAGTTTGTTAGAATAGAGTTGTTCATAGTATTTTTAAACAATCCTTTGTATTTTTGTAGGATCTGTTATTATCTCATCTCTTCATTTCTGATTTTGTCTATTTGGGTCCTCTCTCTTTGCTGCTTGGCGATTTGAAGATGACATAATACTGTATATAGAAAATCCTAAAGACTCCATCAAAAAAAATATTAAACTGAATAAATGAATACAGCAAGCTAGCAGAATACACTAATAGGAAAGCATATATGCACCCCTATATTCATAGCAGTGTAATTCACTATAGCTAAAATATTGAAACAGCCTAAGTGCCCATCAGCAGATGAATGGATTAAAAAACGGTGGTGCTTCTACACCATGAAATACTACACTGTGGTAAAAAAGGAATTCTTACCATTTGCAACAACATGGATGGAACTGGAGAGCATTATGCTAAGTGAAATAAGTCAGGCAGAGAAAAATAAATATGTCAAGATCTCATTCATTTATGAAAATAATGAACAATATAAACTGATGAACAAAAACAAATCCAGAGACAGAGAAACATCAATCAGAATGTCAAACCTAAGGGGAGATATGGGAGGGTGAGTATAAGGGGGAAAAATCAACCAATGAAATTGTATGCATGCATGTAAGACTAACCAATGGACACAGACAACAGGGGAGTAAGGACATGAATGAGGCATTGGGAGGAGGTTAATGGGGAAATAAGGACACATGTAATACCTTAATTAATAAAGAAATTAAAAAAATAAAAGCAACTAAAAAAGTATTAGTGTTATCTGATGGCATTTTCTGATCCACTTTAGTATTATGTGTGTTAAAAGAACACACAAATTTGATGTTTGGCACTGATGTCAGTCAGAAATCTGATATATTGCTCTTATTAAATATTAATGTATTCCTTGATTTTAGAGGTTTTCTTATTAAGAGTATTATATTTTATAACTTGTAAAATATGCATATGTAATTAGTAGAAAATACAAATGATCTTTGGCTATATGAAAATAACATTATGAGAAAAATTATTTATTCAATATATATATTTTCTAGACATTAGGCAAATACAAAAATGAAATAACTTTTTTTTCTTATCAGATTAGCAAAAAAGGATACAAAGAAATAATTATCTCATCTAAATTTAATGGAAACTTCATTTTATATAAACATTTTAGTATTGTAATTTTTCAAATGTCTGAGAAAACTAAAAGGTTTTATTACTATTTCAATCATATACTCCTCTTCTATGAGTATTTACTAAATAAATAATTAAGTTGAAGCAAAAGACTTACATACATGCGGTGTATTGTAGTGTTATTGTAAATAACAATATTAGAATTTACCTTATTAAAAATAAGAAAATGTTTATATAAGGCTATACATGTCCAGTAAGTAATATTTCATAAGAATAATATAGATTGGTATTTTTAAAATAATAAAAACAAATGATTAAGTATTGGAAAATAAAAAAACAATTTAAAACTATAAATTTAATAAAATAAATATGCTTGGAGAAATGTCAGATAGCGAGGTAGACAAGTAACAAACTAGTAAACCTATTTGCCATTAACTATATTCACTCATCACTTTTGAAATTATGGGTAATTTTCATTTTTTATATAGTATATATTTTCTATTCTATAAGTATATATTTGGGATCATCAGAAAAAAGTATGTTAGATTAAAATCAAATACAACAAATACAAAACTGTCTGCACAACTCTCCCATTTTTAAAACCAGTTATTCTATGGTTGTTTGATCTTTCTAGCTCTCAATATTTGTCCTGGTCAAAATGGTTGGTATTTGAATGAGTTCTTTTTGCTAAAATATAATTTCAATTTCATCAGTCCCACAAGGCTTCCATATGGTACATATCCCATATTATAAGTTACCTGTTGTATATTTTTATAGTCAACATTGTAAGACAATATATTTATAGACAGAATAAGCCTTAGAAAGATAAAAATACTACAAAGGTATTATACCTGTAATTTTTTTAATACATCTGAGAACTATAATTGACAAAAGTAATCATAGGGTCTATCCAATAGAAATGTTTTTGTGTAAAAATATTTAAAGCAATTCTTAATTAGATGTTAGAAATACAACAACAAATTTCCTGTGGATAATACAACTCATATTTGATACCAAAGAATAAATTTTTAATGTACACAATGATACAACTATAGGCCATATCTGGCCTACCACCTATTTCTCTACAGCCCAAGAGAAAATGGAATCAGGCTCCCTTCTCTAGTGGTCACAGCATTTGCCCCTGGTGGTCATTGTGCATCATAGCTACCAGGTGAGAGGTCAAACAAAGGGGCAGTTACCTAGGCTCATATATATATATATATATATATATATAGTCTAGAGGCTAGTGCACAAAATTTGTACACTGGGGGCGGTCCCTCATCCCGGTCTGTGTCCTCTTGCAGTCCGAGACCCCTTGGGGGATCTCCACATTCTTGGCTAAGCCAGCAGTCAGACACCCCTCTCACAGTCTGGGACTGCTTAGCCTTTACTATCTACCTTTTTCTCCACATTCTTGCCAGCATTTGTCCTTTGTTGATTTGTTCATTATAGCCATTCTGATAGGTGTGAGATGGTTCTTTATTGTTGTTTTGATTTGCATTTCTCAGATGATAAGTGACTTTGAGCATGTTTTCATATGTATCTTGGTCTTCTGTATTCCACTTTTGAAAAGTGTCTATTTAGGTCTGTTGCCCATTTTTTTATTGGATTGTTTATCTTTTTTTTATAAGTTGCATGATTTTCCCTTAAATTTTGAAGATTAAACCCTTATCAGAGACAACATTGGCAAACATTTTCTCCCTTGAAGTTGGCTTTCTTATTGTTGATGATTTCTTTTTTTTTTTTTGATGTGCATGAGTTTTTATTTTGATGTAGTCCCATTTGTTTATTTTCTCGTTAGTTTCTTCATTGCCCTAGGAGCTATATTGGTAAAAATATTGCTACCACAAATGTCTGCTATTTTGCTGCCTCTGGTTTCTTTTGAATTTTTATTATGCTAAGCAAAATAAGTCAGTAAGAGAAAGACAAATATCGTGTGATCTCACTCATTTGTGAAATATAATGAACAACATAAATTGATGAACAAAAATAGCATCAGAGTAATAGAAGTATTGAACAAGCTGTCCAATTTATGAGGGGGTAAGAGATCAACCAAAAGACTTGTATGCATGAATATGAGCATAACTAATGGACACAGATAGGGAGGAGGGTGTTAGGTCATAAGCTGGGAGTGGTTGCCACAAAGATATGGTCAATAAGAGAAAAAGGAGACTTATGTAATACTTTAAACAATAAAGAATTTAAATTAAAAAAGAACAAATATTGTAGAGATATCTTGATATGCAATTGTATACAAAACTTTAGTGTTAATTTATTATGTGCATTCAAAATCTTTATGACATTTCATTTTCTAGCAGTGATGTGTGTGTACATTATTGTCATGTACATAATCTATATCAAAACCTTCAGATACATCAAAATGTGTATATTGTTTCTTATCAACTGTTGAAGCTATTAGCAAATGTCATTGTGACAAAATAGTCACTCTCATCTGAGAGAAAGTTGATGCTTTACATATATCTAGCCAAATCTATTTGCAATTTATTTTACATTTTGGAAAACATTTCCCTATCAATTTTGTTATTGTAAATATCCCACAGCATCAATAATACATCTTGTCTTTGATACTTAATATTATTTTTCCTAACAAAATAATTATATTCAAATGTTACTAAAAATCATTTATTAAATATTTATTTGTGAGAAAATCAGGAGATAATTAGATTCAGTCAACATTCCTAATTCTTGTATGTTTTAACTGATGGAAATTCATGTGATTCTACACTTAGATTCTGTAAAAAATGTTAATATCAATATTTTCTCGTGACCAAGGACTTAAATATTTTATTGGTACTTTATATTTGAATATAAATAGAGACTACCTTGTAAAAGTAATATTTTCATGGTGCTGATTTTTATTCCTGTTTTGGGGGGATTTGCTCAGAATATTTGTTATCACCAGTGTCTTTATGCAGCGAATTCCATAGCTCAAGATCTAGTTAAACACAGGTTTGACAGATCCCTGTCTTATATCCAAATCTTTTGGTATCATTACTAATATTTATGAGCTCTCTTACTGAAAAAGGGTAGGTATGAGACTCATGCTGTTCAGATCATTGTAATATAAACTATTTAACATAAGACAGGTGTGTCATAGGTTGTTGGAAGCCTCACTTCAATAATTAGGTATCTTAAATTCATAATACCTTTGGAAATGATATCACCCTAATTAGCAGTACTTTTCAATGATGTTTTATTGTCAGTCAAGAATCCCAAAGAAATGTAAGTTCAGATAATTTGGTGATTCTGAAAATAATTGGACTTCTGCTCTGGAATGATTGAGTAGCTGTAACTTTCTCTACTCCTCCTACTAAGAACAGCAGAAAATCTTGAAAATGATACATAAAAGAAACACAAGAACTCTCTAAAATATAGAGAAAAGGAGGCAGACCAGCGAGGGGCAATGGAGTCTGAGGAAAGATGAAGGGCAAGTCCCCTGGGGTTTCTTTCCACTTCAATTGTCCAAGAGTGGGTGCTGGAGAAGTCAGCAGTACAGAAACACCAATGGGCATGTTAAAAAAAAAGTCCCATAAGCCATGTGTTTTCTCTAGTCAAAGGATCATGAATCAGTAACGTGGCAAGGCAGAAAACTTGTTGACAATGACTATTGTGGCACCAGGTAAGCAACAGAACAGCAGAGAAAAAATTGCAACCCCAGCTCAGTTAGCAAAGGCTGACTTCCACAGTAGCCAGGCTCAAATGAAGCATAGCGGCCTACCCTTCATAGTGATCTCATAAAAATTGGACATGGGACCTAGGATTTTTTCTACTCTGAGCAGAAGATGCCCAGTGTAGACCATGTAGGGAGACTGGAATTTTACCTCCACCAGTGATTATAGGATGCCTTCCTCAGTCTTGGTGGGCTCATGTCAGAAGAGACCTCCAGAGTCATATCTTTCACTATGGCCCAGCAATGACAAGGCCATGCCTACTGCATCACATTTGAAGTTAAAGTTAAGAATATTTTAAAATACATTTATAAATTTATTTAATACAAAAATTTAATATTATATAAGCTAAAGTGAACAGATTTTAAAATAAATATATTTTCAAAAATTGAAGCAAATGCCGAAACCATTTTGACTCAGTGGATAGAGCCTTCTACTGAGGATTAAAAGGTCCCAGGTTTGATTCTGGTCAAGGGCATGTGCTTTACGTGTGGGCACATCCCCGGTGTGGGTTGTGCAGGAGACAGCTGATCTATGTTTCTCTCTCATCAATGTTCCTGGCTCTCTGTCCCTCTCCCTTCCTCTCTGTAAAAAATCAATAAAATATATTTTTAAAAAAAAATTGAAACAAATATTCTGAAAATAGTGTCATTCTGTTACATTTTTAAAAACCATAATGTCTCATACTATTTCTGCTCTCAACCACATCTGATATATTATTTTGAATGAAGTACATAAAAATCAGACCAGAGATATAGCTATAAATATACATGTATAGATATTTATGGGATGGGATTAGAAAAGAGAAGATTTTAATCTTTTTAGATAACTGTGTCTGGGATGCTCAACTCAAATTGACAAGTGATAGCAAGGTGTTAGTTGCAATATAGAATAAAAAAATCATTTAACCACACTTTTCATTCTTTGTTGCATGGAATTCATTAGTTTGGGAGTCATGAATAATTTGTGTGGTTGCCAATGTACCGTGTGTCCTAGGACCTAATTTCTAAGATATGAAGAAAATATCTCCTTTTTTCAGTACCTAAGAATGTAAAACATCCCATGCATCTATCATACTCTGATAACTAAAATGCAACCCCTCATCACATGACTTCCCCCAAAGTCAGGGATTTTATGTAAAGCTTCATTTGTAGAAAAAGGTAGGGTCATTCAAGAATTCCTCAAAAAATGGGAGCAATAGTGGCAGCACAGAGTGCCATCATGTGACTGCACCACCCTATGCTATGAGCCTATAATATTTTACTACTACCTTTTCCCATCATTTCCTGGTAGTGATGGACAGAATTTTCGGTCATCTTAGGTTCCTGGTCAGGTATCTCCATGCATTCTATTGTTTAAAAAAGAGACAGGAAGTGGAGAGAAACAATGTCTTATTTGCTAGAGTAAAAAGTGGGTCTTTAAAAATATGGAAGATATTAAAATTAATTAACAAAACAAATTTTAATGTGGTGGAAAACCACAGTTCATAAAAAGGAGACTAAATGGTTTGCCAAAACCATGATCTAGGGGAAGATACTAAAAACTACATTAAAGCCCGATACTGGGACATGGTCTATGAAAGAGACAAAACTTGCAGAAACTGGGCAGAGACCCTGGATAAAACATGTCAGAGAAGAGGCATTCCTAGACCTAGTGGTCTAGATGTAATAGCAATGGTGATGCTCACTTATTTAGATACCACTTGTATTCAGCAAACACATCACATCAACATCTTTCACGGCAGCATTCAAACTTTGCTGTAATAGTCCTTCTAATTAATGCATGTGATCTCTGTCTCCCCAAGTATCATCAGGTGCTTTCTAAAGCAGTATTTTTACCTGATATTATTTTTAAAATTGTTTGCTTTAATTGACATGATGTATTTGTAAATTTAAATAAAAAATATGGAATTTCCCTTTTATTCCTTTTTCATCTTTGTTTTCTGGTCACTTCCTATATTAGATTTCTGTGACTATTTCCAGAATGATAGATACAATATGAAAGCTGGAGCCACATCTTTTTCCCTTTGATCAAACACTATATTTAGGAGGATTTTGCAGATACTGCAGGGAGTTTTTCTCTGGCTTTTCTGTCATTACTTTTGAAATCTACCTCCTCAAGAGGAAAGGACATTGTCCTTGATCATGGCATCTAAGTATTCTGACAGACAAAAAAAAATACATATTTTCAGTTCAGGTCCACCACTGTTTAGGCAGGCATTGATGAATTGAGATCATTTGCTACTTTAGGTGGGTCCACAATTCTCTTTCTGTTCTGTTCTCTGCACTGACAACTAGCAGGCTAAGCCCCATCTATTGATCTACAGAGCCAACGTGCTTGATAAAGCATTATTTATTGCTTGGTGTTCTTTCCTGTTTTACTCTCCTATTCTTCAATCTCTTCCCAAATATACTAATTGCATTCCTATATCTTTATTTTAAAGTCTGCATCTGGGGGTTAAACACTAAAACTTCTGTCTTCAAAATTGCATGTATATGATACTCATCTAAGAGCACTAGGTACTTCATTCTCATGGGCCTCGTTATGGGAAGGTTTCCAATAGAACAATGTAAAGTTACTAAATTCCAAAGCTGCTCAGTGTAGACAGCAGACAAATGTCTACAGGCAGGAGTACTTGTAAGGACATATGGAAAATTCTAAGAAAAAATAAATATACATATTCTTCAGATGCACAAATTGTGCACATACATAATGTAGCTGTCTCCATGGGTAGAACACTCTGCTACTATATTATCTACCTTAATCAAATTAATTAATGAAACAACATTTAGCATTGTATTTTGGTAGAGAAAACTTACAACATTGTATTTGGAGAAACACCTCTCAAATACAATCTGTTCTGACCCAGAAAGACATATTAGAATGCATCAATGACCTTTGCAAGTGCTGGTGTTGATTAAGTTTATCACCAAATATGACTATAACTTTCTATAACATTGTCCTGAGGGGTTGAGGGTATGAAGAAAGTTGAAACTAATATCTGATATGGCTCTGCATCATTCCTTAATACCAAGCTTACATAAGCTCAGTTTCTGCTAGAAAAAAAGTAGTGAGTTTTATAAAAACAACATCTTCATCCTATCAAATAAAGAGGGAATATGCTAATTGACTCTTACACCATAGCAAAAATGGCAGCTCCCACAGCCAGTAAGGAGGGAATATGCTAATTGTTGCCATGCCCTCAAAGATGTCGGTGACCACATAAATAAGATGGCAGTGCCCAGTCCTCTAAGCCCCATAGGGGTGGCAGGCTCACAGCAAAGCAGGGCCTACACAGGCATGCCTGGCTTTGCCACAAGCTTGTCTCTGGAGTCCCCCAGTCCCCTCACCCCCAGTCACCCAGGGCCAGCCCAAGGCACAGGCAAGCCTTGGATGGCAGCTACCCAGTTGCCCTGGGCTCCCCAAGGCTCAGGTAACCAGGGCCAGCCAAGACTTGCACTGCCAGCAGTGGCAGCA
This sequence comes from Lasiurus cinereus, assembly GCA_011751065.1. Lineage (NCBI taxonomy): Eukaryota > Metazoa > Chordata > Mammalia > Chiroptera > Vespertilionidae > Lasiurus > Lasiurus cinereus. The sequence continues at coordinate 26,390,706 of JAAGEH010000012.1, forward strand.
GCAGAGGTGTGATGGGACCATCACCTTGCCTGATCACTGGGTCGCCTCCTGCCCCTGAGGGCTCCTGGGGTGTGAGAGGGGGCAGGCTGGGTTGAGAGACCCCCTATAGTGCATGAATTTTAATGCATCAGGCCTCTAGTTAATATATAACTTCTCTAGCTTCATCATAATGCAAGTTTACACACGTACATATGTGCACACATGTATATAAATTTTGTGTACATATAGTTGTCAAAACTAACTCTGAGCACTGTAAAATCAGTCTTATTGAATTCTGACAAAAATGACTTACTTCTTATATGTTCTATGGTGGTTATTAGTTATACAATCTCACGTTAAAAATGAAGGCTATGGGAAGTAAAAATGCAATCTAAAGTCTAACTTACAGCCTTCACTATTTTTCACATTCTTTCAGAATTTTTATATATATTTTCAAATCTCATTATTCACAAAAACTTTCTAAACTTGATTCATCTAACAAGGAGGTTCAAAGATTTCCAACTTAACTTTACCATCCCTTAAAACAAAACAAATATCTAATTTAAATTATCATTAATTTAAATAGGTTATTATTTTTTAGAAATTATCCTGAATAATCTTCATTTGGATTTATGTAGAACCAACCATCTGTTTACTTTTTCCATTCTTATTTTGAATAAAATATATTTTCTGATTTAATCCCATGCTATTTTCACCCAGAGTTTCATAAAAACTTCAACCTGAAGGTGGCCTTTAAAGAAACAACATATCTAGCGAAAAGCTATAGCCCTTTTTGGAAAGATTCTTACAGTCGTTATAAATGTCAGGGGAGAGCCATAAATCTCAAACAGTTGCCAAAACTAGAATTAGCTGTGAATGTCACAGTGATGTTTGGTACAAGGCTACTGTACATAGCATTAGTGTGAGTGTCATATTCTGTCAGGCTCATCTTAAAGAATCATAGACTTTAGGAATGGATTCAAGAGACTTAGGATGAAATAATAGTCATGTTTTGCATGGGTCAGCAGTCATTGGCGTTGGCCAACATCAGGTTGTTGAATAGAAGCATGTTGCTGCATTTCAATTACTGGCAAGTTCTTGAATAATTTTATTTTGTTCTACTAAGCTATGATAGAGCACATTTTCTTGTTCTATACTTCAGAATAAACTGTATCATTTTATTTAAAGTTATTGATGATTTTTTGACATTTTAGTGACATAATTTCAAACTAATCAAGAGATTTTCTACAACTGGGACACATTAGTTTACTAGCAAGTTAGTATTACTAATATAAATAAATAAATAAATAAATAAATAAATAAATAAATAAATAAAAACTCTGCTGTTACTCCTTAGCATGATAGAACAAATTTATCCTATTGGTGTTATTTTATCACTAAGGCATATAGAATTTCACAGGAAAATATGTATAGATATCTGTTCTAATGGCTTATTATTTGAATTGAAGACCACAAAATTTAAGTTTGGATAAATTCTTTTATTTATATTTAAGTACGGTATTACTTAGAGCCAAACACATTTCTTTACAGATCTTATTTAATTGAGTTTGCTATTTTGTTTTGTCTTTAAATATTTATTAAATTATACCTGGCTTTTTGAAAGCTCTATTTTATATGAGTGATATTTTGATTATTTCTTTTAATTCTTCTTTAGTTCTAGCTCTTGCAGAATATCCCTCATTTATATCCTGGCTTTATATACTTCTACTGTCTATTTCTTTAAATATTTTTCTTCCATTTTTAGAGAGAGTGGAAGGGAGAAAGAGAAAAGGAGAGAAAAAGAGAGAAAAAAACTTTGATGTTAGACATATCACATCAATAGGTTACCTCCAGCATGCACCCCCAACTCCTGGGCCAGGGATCAACCTGCAACCTAGGTGTGTACCCTTGATGGGAAATCAAACCTGCAACCCTTTGATCTGCAGGCTAACACTCTTATCTATGAGCCACACTGGCAAGGGTTATATATTTAAATTTCTAAATTTTCAACTGAGCACTTTCCAAAATAAAACTATGTTATATATGTTGTTAAAATAAAAATTATATTTTGGCCCATCCAGCTCCTTGTTGATATTACCCCCCCCCTTTTTTTTAAGATTATAGACTCCAGTTCTCCTAAAACTTATTTTCTTTTTGGTGTGGTGAGGGCTTTGATACTTCTCTTCTCGCCTCTCCTCTCCTCACCTCTCCTGTCCTCTCCTCTCCTCTCCTCTCCTCTCCTCTCCTCTCCTCTCCTCTTCTCTTCTCTCTCTTCTCTTCTCTTCTTTCTTTTTTCCTCCCTCCCTCCTTCCTTTCTTCTTTTCCTCTCTCTCTCTCTCTTTCTCTCTCTCTCTTCTCTCTTTCTTTGAAATTTAACTTTATTGTTGAAAGAATTACGGGTGTCCCTCTTTCTCCCCCCTCTTCACCCTGCTTCTGCCCCACCCCAAGCACCACACTATTGTAGGTGTCCAGGGGTCATGTATATATGCATACGAGTTCTTTGGTTAATTTCTTCCCAACCCCCTACCCTCTGCTTTCCCTCTGAGATTATCAGTCTGTTCCATGCTTCTGTATCTCTGAATCTATTTTGTTCGTTTCTTTTTTCATTAGATCCATGGAAAGACTGAGATTACGTGGTACTTGTCATTCTCTAACTGGCTTATCTCACTTAGCATAATATTCTCCAGGTCCCTCCATGCTGTTTCAAGAGGTAAGAGACCCTTCTTTTTTACTGCTGTATAGAATTCCATAGTGTAAACTACCACAGCATTTTTATCCAATCATCTACTGATGGGTACTCAGGCTGTTTCTAGATCTTAGCTATTGTAAATAGCACTGCTGTGAACACAGGGATGTATATATTCTCTTTCATTGGTGTTTTAAAATATGTGTTTTTACTTTAAATATATTTATTTTAATTATAATTGACATATAACATTATATTAGTTTCAGGTGTATGAGCCAGTGATTAGGCATTGTATAACTTTCTAAGTGATCTCCATGATAAGTCTAGTCCCCATCTTACTCCAGACATAGCTAATACATTTTATTGGCTATATTCCTGATGCTGTAGTTTATATTCTCATGACTATTCTGTAACTACAGATTTGTACTTCTTAGTCTCTTCAGCTTTTCTACCCATTACCCTCACCCCACTCCAATCTTAAAAGATACCTTTTAACAATTCTTGTAATAGTGGTATGGTGATAATCAACAACATTAGATTTATTTATTTTATTTTTTTGTTCTTGGAAACTCATTATCTATCTTTTAATTTAAGTTATAGCTCTTCTGTCTACAATAATTTTGATTGTAGGTCCTTATTTTTCATAACTTTGAATATTTTTTATCACTCTCTTCTGGCCTTCAAAGTTTCTGTTGAGAAATCAGCTGACAGTGGTATGGGTACTACCTTATAGGTAACTAACTGCTTTTGTCTTGCCCTTTTTAAGATTCTCTCTCTTTTTTTAACTTTTTGCATTTTAATTATGAAGTTTCTTGGTGTGGGTCTCTTTGGGTTCATCTTGTTTGGGACTTCCTGTAATTTCTGGACCTGAATGTTTATTTCCTTCACCAGGTTTGGGAAGTTTCTTCCATTATTTTCTCACATAGGTTTGCAAATTGTTGTTGTTTTTCTTCTCCTTCTGCTACCCCCTTGATGTAGATGTTTGAAGTTGTCAAAGAGGCTTCATATACTATCTTCATTTTGGGGATTTCTTTTTTTCTTTTTGCTGTTTTGACTAGGTGTTTTCTATTTTCTTATCTTTGAAATCTCTGATTTGATCCTCTGCTTCATCTACTCCTTTGTTGCTTCCTTATAATATATATATTTTTTAGTTAATTTATTCTTGGTTTCTGAGTGATTCTTTCTTATATTTTCTAGTTTTATTTTTTCCCCTATGTCTTGGTTGAAGTACTCACTACATTCTTTTACTCTTTCTCTAGGTTCATTGAACATTCTTAAAACCAGTGTTTTGAACTCTGCATCTAGTATATTGCTTGTCTTCATTTTGTTTAGTCTTTTTTTGGAGTTGTTCCATTCTTTCCTCTTTAAATATTTTAATCAATTTGCCTTATATAAAGCATAATATAAGTCAATGGAGATTCTTTTTCTTTTACTCCTCATTTTGGCTTCTGCTCTGTTTTTTATTTCTATTTTTCAGTAAGAGTTACTACATCTTCTGGGCTTGGTATAATGGTCTATGTAGTGCATGTTGTAGGATCCAATGACACAGTCCCCCCAGTTACCTGAGTGGGGCATTCCAGATGTGACCCTTGGGTGGGCTGTGTACACCCTCCTGTTGTAGTTGAGCTTTGATTTCTGTTGGCACGACAATAGGAGGAATTTACACCCAGTCTAATTGGCTGTGAGGAATGGCTCTGTGACCACAGTGGAACAGGATTTATTTCAGCAGGGCTCCAGTACCTGCTGAGTCTGCCGCTTGAGAAGTTGGTTGTGGAAGTAGTTGGTCAGTGCTTCAATGTGGTCTAAAGCTGTCCAATGGGTATGTGGGCTCTGTGACCTCCTGGGAGGTGCAGGCTAAGTTCATATTCCATCTGTGCCACACCTCGGGCCATCCAGCATGAGCTACAAAGCTATTTACAGATGTCTGATACCTGTGTTCAGCCCAGGAGAGGCCAAGCTGTTAACCAAGGCCAGCTAATGCTAGTTCTTGGCCTGGGGTCACTTAGAGAGAGGTACAGATTATGAAAAAGCCAGATGCTGCTTGTTTGAGGGATTTTAGAAAAGTCTGAAGCTTAAGCCAATATGGGCCATTTTTATAAAAAAGCCTCTGAAAATGGCTTTAATGGGCCAGCATGTTGGGCCAGGCAGGGTCTCAGGGAATCACCAAGCTGGGGGCGGAACAGTGACAAACAGATTGACAAAGACTCAGACATGGTGCACACCTGCTAACCCTGTAGTTTGAGGGCTCAGAGAAGAAACAATGGTTTCTGCCAGCACTTCTCTCTAGGATGAAGTTGCCCCTCCAGCTTTTGCCCAGATGTCAAACAAATGACTTAGTTTCTCTCTATATGTCATTGACTCCCCAGTGCTGGAACTCAGAGAGAGAGAGAGAGATTTGAGTAAATCTATACAAGAGTCTTTTAAAAGGAATGTCTGAGACTCCAGATGTTCTCTGTCTCACTCAGGCACAGTCAAAGCTGGTTGTCACAACCATAAGTTACAGGGTCTTCTTTTCCTGGCACTGGAAACCTGGGCTTGGGGTCTGATTTTAGTATGAGACCTTTTCCTCTTCAGAGGGGACCTCCACCACTGAGATTCACCTGCCAATTTTAGTATCACATTTGGATATAGGACCAGGCCATTGTGACCTTCACCTCTCCTTGCTATAAGACCTCTATTCAGTTAGATTTCAGACAGTTCTGAATGATGGTTATTTTATAGTTTACTAGTAATTTTAGTGTGGTTGTGGGAAAATTTTAGTACCAGGTTTGCACTGTCATCTTGATCTTCAACCTCATTGTTGATATTATTCTAACAAGGATATCTTTCAACCTCTCACTACTCTATTTTCATTTATAGTTATCCTTATCTTTCTTTAAGATTTATCATAAAGACAACCACCAAAATATACTTGATGCCTCAGTTTCCATATAACCTTTCTTTGAGCTAAATGTTTATAAGTGGTCACTATCAATCATCACTTAGAATGAAATATGACCCCCACCTTTTCTGTAGGACAGGAAAAAAATTCTTGTGTGTCTTTATATTCACTCACAGTGCAATACCAACCATAATGTCCAGAACAAAAGCTGGCATATAATAGAAGACTGATTGTCCTTTTCTTTGTGGGCACATGACTGCCCATAAGGAGACTACATTTTCCATTTTATTCTGCTGTTGCCTCTGGCCATATCCCTGACTTCCTGTCAATGGGATTCAAGAAAAATTTCTATGAGGAATTTTATATTTACTTCCTTAAAACTAAATCCCTTTCCTGGACAACTTCATTCCCTCAGCACAGATTGGAACATGATGAAACAACCATTAGTAGAAGCAATGCAGATCCCTGAATGACTGAAAAATGAAGCATCTTAGAATAGATACTTCAGGACTTTGTTTGAAAGACCAACAATCACAACAAAACTTTTTTTCTTTGATACATTTTTATTGATTTCAAATAGTAAAGAAGAGGGAGAGAGATAGAAAGATCAAAGATGAGAATCATTGATTGGTTCCTCCTGCACATCTCATACTGGGGATGGAGCCCCAAACCCAAGCATGTGACTCACCAGGAATTGAACCCTAACCTCTTGGATCTTAGGATGAAGCTAAAGCACTGGTCCACACCAACCTGGATCTTTAATCTTTATTCCATGGTTTTCTCTCTCTCTCTCTCTCTCTCTCTCTCTCTCTCTCTCTCTCTCTCTCCCTCCCTCTCTCTCTCTCTCTCCCACTCTCTCATTAAAGCTTACCTTTAACTGAATTAAAGCATTTAATAAAGTAAATGTGCCAATTTGAAGTAGTTGGAAACAGTTTTTTAAATATTTATTTAATATGTATATACACTGACTTTAGATATCCTTGTTCACAATTAATCAGAGAATCTCTATTGTGACTTATATTGTGCTTTATAGCAAATATACATAAGGCAGGTTGAATAAAACTTCTCTAAAGAAGTCTGCTTATTGAATTTTAGAAAATTGCAAATGTAGTTTTTTATGCCACCTAGGTTGGATATATGATAATCTTATTTAAAATATATTTGTAAAATCTCTTGAAAACCTGAAAAGTATAATTATCCATGAGCTATTAATATCATCAATTTCATGGGGAATATAGGTAAAAAAGTTATATTTTAAAACAGAAATTTTTTAAAAGGCAGACAATGATTAAAAAAGTTGCTCAAAAATTGAATTTGATTTTTGGCTTTTAATATAATTGAGTTTTTTAAAAATTCTGTTTTAATTATATATAATTAGCTTAGTGATATCTTTGTTTTAAATGCTTTATAAATAATAACAAATTTTCTCCACAAAACATTCTTGTAATATAATAAGACCATAAAACTGAACCAGTGACTTAATATATTATATTACAAAAGAAGAAATATTTTGGACATAGTAGTTTAGTATATTACTAAGGCAATATTTAGTTTTTTATTAAATAATTTTTTGTTGTTGAAAGTATTACATATGTCTTTCCCCCCCATTGTCCTCTTCCCTCTCCTGCCCTCCCCTCAAACCTTTACCACCCATTCTCTGTGTCCTTGGGTTATGCATATTAGACCATTGATTGATCTCTTCCCTCTCTCCACTCTCTGCTGCCTTCCCTCTGAGGTTTGATGGTTTGTTCAATATTTTTATGTCTCTGGGTCTATTTTTGTTCATCAGTTTATTTTGGTCACTACATTACACATATAAGTGAGATCATTAAGCATGAGATAAGGCAAGTATAATGAAGGGCTCTTTTTTGTTTTACATAACCACAATCTGAAATTTTATCAGTTATACCTTAATATATCCTTCAGCTATTTCTAACTAAATGAAAAAATGAAAACAAAGTAAAAATATGAGTTATAAATGTATATAGTTAATTTAATCACAATAGATTGTTTACAGATTATTTAACTTTTCTCTAGTATGTGTTTTATTTAGAATTAAATGGATATTTATAACAAGCACTTATTCAATATTACCTGAGTAGTATGTTATGTTTGCACTATCATTACTTTTATAAAGTACTAGAGGCCCAGTGCATGAATTCGTGTATGGATGGGGTCTGTTCAGCCCACCCCAATTGGAGCCCATTGGGCCAGGCCTGCCAGAGGAGGGGATGCAAGAGGTTGGCCAGCTGACCCCACCCCCAATAGGGGTAGGGAGGCTGATCAGGGGCAGGGCCATCTGGAGGGAGGGGATGTGGCAGGTTAGCCAGCTGGCCTCATGCCCTGATGGAACTCCTGGTTAAACTCCTGGTTGAGGGAACAATTTGCATTTTAGCCTTTTATTATATAGTATTTGTTTGGTGGTCAGAATACATGAAGTTGACATAACATTTGAGCATTGCTGTAGAAATACATGAACCTTAATTTTGTTATTTTCACATACTCTGATACTTTTTATACCTTAAAAATGGGTATGAGATTAAGAGTAGTTCGGTTAATTTCAAATATTTTCTTTGAAATTTTGCTTTTTGCTTCTTGGTACTTAGATAAGAAACAAAAACAAAAACAAAAACACAAACTTTCAATTTAAAAGTGTGTGTTATTATAAAGATGATGGCCTACTAAAGGAAATGGAACAAAGGGCCTATGTAGTTCTAATGATATTTATCTAATAAACATTTTGGTAAATTTATCCAAAGGAATAACAATAGTAACACAAATATGTAGCAAAGAATAACCTAACCTCTTTTCCCTGTACTAAGTCAACATTTTAATGCTCTACTCTTAGATGATATTATAAGTATGAATCAGCACTTGTCTCCTTGATAGATAGTTATCTAATCTGAAAGATAATAAAGATAGGAACAAAGTCAAGTTTAAGAGCTCACTGTGTTATCTATAGTAAGAATCAATTTTGTTCTTAGATCTTCAGAATTTAAGAAAAATATATTTATCCAGATAAGTAGAGTAACACTGGCGTATGTGCATATTCACACACACACACACACACACACACACACACACACACACTAACTGATTTACTTAAGAAGTAAACCAAATAAAATAGAAAAGTTTTCCCAAATGTGATAAGATTTTTCTGGGAAAGAAAAAAGCTTCTGCATAAATTCTCGCTCAAAAATAACAATTACTCATATAATTTCCATCCTAGAAAATAAAAACTTAAAAAAATTGGCTCAGGAAAAAAAGCACTTTTTTTAATAAAGTGTGATCTCTTATATCTAATGTAGTTAACTAGCATATTCTATCAACCAAGAGTCCTTGAATCATGTTGGAGATTTCCCAGAATCCTAGGAATGAGAATTACCTCTTTTCCTTGATTGAAAGAATTCAATTTGATAAAACCCAGCTCAAGCGTTCTAATTATTTGCCAATTCAATTCAAATATCTCTGGCTCCTTCATGTAACCTAAGAAGATGGGTTGAAATCACTAAAAGAGGAATAAAGAAGACATAAAGCCAGTGATCCAAATCTTGAGATGATCTTAATGCAAGAATAGGATAAGTGACTGTTCATTTATATATAGTCTTGATAATTTCTGAGTCACAAGTAATTCTGCAATTGGAATAAGTCAGTGGAGTGTCTTACTGAAGACACATAATGAGACAAATGTAATGATGCTTTTATTTGTTAACTTAGTAGGCTATAGTCATCAGTTATGTATTCAAACACTAATCTAGGTGTTGCTATTACGTTTTTGTAGATGAGGTTAAAGTCCATGATCAGCAAAGGGCTTACTGCTTTTAAACAGAGTTTATCCTTGATAATCTGGGCCAACCTAATCCAATAAGTTTATTAGCCTTAAAAACAGAATCAAGACTTCTTCAATGAAGGAAAAAATCTGCTAATGGGCAGTTTTGGCCCATGCCTGAAAGTTCCAGCCTGCCCTTCCACCTGGCTTCTCCTATGGATTTGTCCTACAATTATACAAGCCATTTTTTAAAAATAAACATTTTAATATATATCTTCTGCTCTCTGGTTGAACACTGACTGAAACAGATTTTTGTTAAGATATTGGTTCTAAAGGAATAGAACCATTTTAAAAAAATATATTTATTATTATTTTTAGTTTCTTTATTGATGAAGATGTTACATATGTGTCCTTATTCCCCATTACCCCCCATCCTGCCCCCACTCATAAAATGATGTATTTATTGATTGTGAGTTTTCTGCCATTGGTTTTCTAATTTAATTTAAAACATTAATATTTTATTTTCAGTGGGAAAGAGGGCAGTGGTAATTTATGGCATGATGCAATAAAGATAAACAAAATATAGCCCTTGTATACTCCTTACTAAGTATCTACAGAATGTGATGTTCTCAGTGACAAGTTTAACAAACTAAAGGGTGTGATAGGATTAGCTAGTTGCTCTCAACTGCATTGGAGAAGGTGGGAAAAGAGAAGCATGAACTCAGTACTTTAAACTCCTAGCTCAAAATCTATATAAATAATAGGCAAACTTCTGTTTGCCCTGAAACAAACCCTTAACTCCTGAAGCTACAGGGTAGAAATTCATAAAAATCCAAACCAGACTTTTATCTTGCAAATGGTTGAACTAAAACATAACTCTCTCTATATAAAACCTAAGTGATCATTATGACCAACAACCAGTCGCTATGACAACACACTGACCACCAGGGAATAGGTGCTCAATGCAGAAGCTGTCTCTGTGGTCAGAGTGCTTCCACAGCCAACCTCCTGCAACTAGCCAGCTTCTTGAGATCCCTCACCCTGGCCAGCTGGCCCCACCCCAATAGGGACTGGGTGAGATGGCCCCAATTGGCCCCAATTGCAGGCCAGGCCAAGGGACCCCACCCATGCACAAATTTGTGCATCAGGCCTCTAGTTAAATTACAAACTACTCAGGATTATTTTCTTAAAGTGGGGACATTGCTTGGGAAATGATAGTTTGCTAAAAATTGGAATCGGGGTCATATAAGAAGCCATATGAAGCTGACAATATCAAAACTCTAATTTCTAGTGAGTTTTCTTTGTCACTAGCCTTTTATTCCTTCCTTGAGGTTAGCCATTCTTTTCCTAAAGAAACATCAATGAAATTCTCTTAAAAGTTTCCTGTCAAGACACTGTTGATTTTCTCTCTGCCCTAATCTACCATCCTTCTTCTCTTCTATCATATAAGTAGGCTCAAGTCTTAGCAGATCTCAAATAATGAGGTATGAGTTTTGTCCTATAAGGACATGCACTATACAAAAAAGAACTGTGTGCCTTTTTCAATTTATATAGACAGAAATCTGGAGAACATATGTAGAAAGGGCTCTTAAGAGAGTTGACTCCTGTTGGATCGGGCCAATTGAATAATATAGGCCCACTAACCAGATATTCTGCATTCAATATTTTAGCTTAAATGATTATAAAGGCCACCACCAGCTGATTTGTTTGTTTGGCAGAAACATACACCTAAATGAAAATGAAATGACAGAACTATCTTACACTATAAAAGAAGGCATCCAAAAACATAGGGAGATTAGAATGCTAGAGAGGATTTATTTTGTAAGTCCTGTTTATTCAACTGTAATGTTCCAGAGGACACACTTTTTAACATGGCTGTGAGAAATAAATTTGCAAGGGGGAGATACTGGAATCCTTGATTTGTTCTATGATTGCTTGTCTCTGTAGATCATTAATTAAAGTGGGCACTGCTATCACAAACCTGGATCCCTGACATAATGGGAATTATGAGATCTCAGGTTAGCAGGGGCCAATGACATCACTTAATCAGCAAAGACAGGTGGATCTATATAGTATAGTGGAAAGTAGGGAAAATACAGTCATCAGAATTGTCTGACTTGCAGAGACTTACGGAATTGACTCCATGATCATGATGTCTATAGAATACCAAGAGGTAGGCAGTCTATTAAACTCTTACTTAAATTGAACAGGTGGTAGAGTTCTAGGTCTAGTGAACACAAGCTTAAGTCATCATGTAACCAAAACAGCAAGACACAAGTTCTCAATAAGTTCTCCAAACTTGAGCCAGTTTAGAAACATAGACCACTCTGAAATAGAGGCCTCCTTAAGAAAGGACAATATTACATTGCTAAAAATTGATACCGTTAGTTTCTCTCCCAATCTTTTTCCAAAGGAGATACAGCCATGTGTAAGAATGACTATGCATTATTTAGATGAAAACAATCAGACTTTTGGAGAGTTTCTGGACACTGGCTCTGGATGAATACTAATTCCTGAAGCCTCAAGACATCACTCTAGTTGCCCAATCAGAGTAGCATAGGGGCTCAAGAGATCAAGTGATCAATGAAGTTGTAGGTCAGGTACATCTTACAGTTCTCAAAAACACCTCTAGTGATTATTTCTATGTTTATGGAATGTATAATTGGAATAAAAATACTTAGCAACATGTGGAATTCTCATATCGGTCTTCTGTTCTATGTAATTAGAATTATTCAGGTAGATAAGAATAATTGGAAACCACTAGAACTACCTTTCCCTACAAAATATTAACCACAAGCAAATTCACATTTCTCAAGGGGTTGCAGAGATTAGTTCCATCATCAAGAGCTTGAAAGATGCAGGGCGGTGATTCCTGTTTGGTTTGCACAGAAAACAGATGGATCTTAGAGCATGACAGAAAGTAATAGTGACCGTAATCCCATGGTGACTCAAACTGCAGTTGCCATTACAGATGGTTCCATTTCTTAAACAAATTAATGCAACCTTGGTACCTTGTATGCAGCTATTGATCTGGCATTTAAAAATTTATATATATCTTAGTCACCAGAAATGGTTTGCTTTCGGATGCCAAGTCAGCAATACATACTCACTGTCTTATATCAACTACTAGTATCTAATCTCCTTTCATAATTTACTCCATAGCTAACTTGGTCACTTTTCTTTCCCACAAATTATCATAGTGGTCCATTGCATTGCTAACTGGAACTGGTGAATATTAAGTAACAATTAGTCTAGATGTATTGGAAAGACACACCCACATTCAAAGGCCTTTCATCTCACTAAAATTTCTAAGGTCTGGGGCTTATTGTGTATTCTTTGAAATGTGAAGAATCAGTTGATGTATATGGTTCCTCCTAAAATAAAAAATAAAAAAAAGAAGAGCAATACCTAGTGGGCCTTTTGTTTTTTGTAGGTAACATATCACTCATTTAGGTGTGCTACTCCAATCTATTTAACAAATGATCCTTAAAGCTGCTGGTTTTGCAGGGATCAAGAAAGTGAAAACAAAACAAACAAAGAAATAAAAAAAAAACCTCTGCAACAAGTCCAGGCTGCCATGTAAACTACATGGGATTAATATATCTCAGTTATGAAATAATATTTTAGAGAGATCATAAAGACATAACTGGTCCTAAACCTTAATATTTAATCAGTTATGGACATTTTCTTGTCATAAATGTTTTTACATCTATTTATTTATAGAGACATTAAAAATTTAAATTGATGCTACATATGCTGCTATTTTCCTTGCATATGGTTCTTCATAATAGGCAAGTAAACTTATGTTTTTTATGACTATACCCAAATGAATGGCAGGAGCTTTCTGTCTTAATATTTGAATCAAACAAACAAGCAAACAATAGACAGTTTATTGAAATATCCCCACACACACACTTTTAGGAATCAAATCCAAAACTTTCCGTTACATGGTATGTTGCTACAAACAACTGAGGCACACCGGCCATGGCTATGGCTCTATCTTTAAATATGGTTCATTGCCATTGTTCCAACCTTATTATTTTAAGATTACCCACCAAAGCTACTTTCCTAATTGTATGACAAAAAAAAAAAAAAGAAAAACAACTGATGATAAAAAGAGTGGTGGGAGAAAAAAATACAGTATAGAGTTATAGAAGAGGTATTACGCTTATTTATGTTCCTTTTTATGTCATCTCATATCTACCTTTGTTTGATGGAATTTAATCATGCGTTATAAAGAAGCTAGAGGAGATAAGCATTCTTAGATAAAAATAAAGAAAATTTGCTGTAATTTCTCTATATGAATATACACATAGGGATCAAAAGTAAAACTTCTTTTAAAACATGCTGACTGACCCAAGTTTAAATTATGAATATTCACATCAAATGGAGGCCTCAATTTTTCCCCCAAATTACATTTTAATTCCCCCCTCCCTTTTTTTCGGGGTGTCTGATTTCTTAGAAAATGATTTCATATTCCACTTTTGCTTTTATCCTTCACCATTATCATTCTCAGCTGAAGAATTTGCATCCTACTTCAAGAAAATAACTATGGTGGAAGCCAGTTTGGCTCAGTGGATGGAGTGTCAGCCTGCAGACCAAAGGATCCTGGGTTCAATTCCGGCCAGGGGCATGTATCTTGGTTGCAGGCAGGTTCCCAGTAGGGGGCGTGCAGGAGGCGGCTGATCGATGTCTCTCTCATCAATGTTTCTGACTCTCTATTCCTCTCTCTTCCTCTCTGTAAAAAAATCAATAAAATACATTAAAAAAAAAGAAAAGAACTATGACTGACCTCCTCTACTATCTCTATCTCTATCCATATATACTGCCATCCCCACTGATACTGAGGAATTGCCCATACTCCAAATGAATGGAATCCTGCCACATGCAAAAGAGATCTCATACAATTTAGCCGATGCAAGATATATTTCCATCTTTACAATGTTTTCTCTTCTTTTTGATATACTTAAAATAAAGAAGAAAGGTATCACAGCCTGTTAGAATACTAATGGGAATAGATAGTTGATAACAATAGGAAAACAAATACAAAAAAAACAACCACTTGAAAATTATAAAGTGGAAGAGATCAATGCACAAGTAGAGTTTGCTAGTTTTTGTTCTTTTTTATTTTATTTTATGTTCTTATTGTTTAACAAATCACTCCAAACCTACTGGCTTAAAACAGAAAACAGTGTAGTTAATTGTTTTGAGGATCAGAAATTGTAAAAGGCCTGGGATGGGGTGCTTCTCTCACTTTAGGAGGAGTTGTTTAAGGTCAATGGTAATTAGCTGGCGGATAGGCTGTTCCGGAGGCCTAAGTGACTCTTTCCCATGTTTGGTGCCTTGGCAGAGATGGCTACATGGCTAGGTTTAGTGGGGATGATTGATTAAAAAGCCTTCATGTAGGCTATCTAACTTGGCAATTTCATAGTAGTCAAAGATCCTACATGTGGCTCAGTCAACTAAAAGAAGAATAGGGCCAAGAGAGCCTAGGCAGAAGCTTCAAAGCATGTTATGATCTAGCTCAAAAGGCACAGAACTTTATTCTGCTACTCTATTAGTCAAGCAATTCCCTATATTCAATTAGATTTAATGGAAAAGAAATTAGAGTTCAGTTGTTGATGGGAGGCATCACAAAATACCTAGCATATTCAGTTTTTAATTTTTATTTTTAAATCCTCACATGAGGATATGTTTAAGAGAGAGAGAAAGAACCATCAATCTTAGAAACATCAATTAGTTGCCACTGGTACACGCCCTGACTAGGGGAAAAGGAATCCCGCAGACACTGCTGACAGGAATGCAGACTGGTGCAGCCACTGTGGAGAGCAGTATGGAGTTTCCTCAAAAAACTAAAAATGGAACTCCCATTTAACCCAGTAAAATGCAACCTATGTATGTGCCCCTGACTGGGAATTTAACTGCAACATTTTGTTGACACTCCAACCTCCTGAGCCACCAGCAAAGGGATGTGCAGTTATTTTTAATCCTCTGCAATGTTGTATAAAGGAAGAAAGTTCATTCATTTGCTATTGAGGACAGTAAAATATGTAGATATGAACACCAATGAATTAATTGGTAGGTTGGTGGTTGAAAAATTAGGCAGTGTTTTCTTGACACATTCTATTTTTTCCCATAAAAAAAAAGAAGCAATGTCATCCTAGATTTTAGTATATATTAAACATTTAAATGTTTTAATTTATACAAGGATTTTAAGAGCACACACTGAATGGGAGGACATATTTGTCAATGATACATCAAATACAGGGTAAACCTCCAAAATTTATATGGAACTCATACAACTTAACAAAAGGAAGATAAAGAATTGAATTAGCAGAGACCAGTTTGGCTCAGTGGATAGGGCATCAGCTTGCAGACTTAAAGGTCCCAGGTTCGAATCCGGTTGGGGGCATGTACCTTGCTTGCGGGCACATCTCCCCAGTGGGGTGTGCAGGAGGCAGCTGATCGATGTCTTTCTCTCATCAATGTTTCTGACTTTCTATCTCTCTCCCTTCCTCTCTATAAAAAATCAATAAAATATATTTAAAAAAAGAATTGAATTAAAGAATGGGTAAAGAACCTAAAAAGACAGTTCTACAAAGTGAACATACAGAAGGCCGAGAGACATATGAAAAATGCTCTAAATCACTAATCATCTGAGAGATGCAAATCAAAATGACAATGTGGTACTGCCTAACACCTGTCAGAATGTTTATCATCAACAAAACAACAAAGGACAAGTGCTTGCAAGGATGTGGGGAAAAGGAATCCCTCTAACACTGCTGATGGGAATGTAGATTGGTGAAGCCACTGTGGAGAACAGTATAGAACTCCCAGAAGAACTCCAGTCAAAAGAATAATTTGCATACTATTGTTTTATTATATAGGATTAGTCTATCTGTTTTTATAAATGCTTAAGCAACTGGCTGACTGGCCAACTGGTCGACCCATCAACCAACCAGCCAATAGCTATGGTGCACAGTGACCACCAGAGGGCAGATGCTCAAATGCATAGGCATGGAAACCTGGAACAGACTAATGAATCTCAGAGGGAAGTGGGGAGGGGCAAGGGCTGGAAGAGATTAACCAAAGATCTTACATGCAAACTAGAGGCCTGGTGCACAGATTTGTGCAACAATGGGGTCCCTCGGCTTGGTCTGCAGGAATCAGTTTGAAATTGCTCTCTGACATCCCCCAAAGGGGTAAGGATTGCAAGAGGGCTCAGGTCAGGTCGAGAGACCCCACCGGTGCAAGAATCCATGAAATGGGCCTTCAGTATAGAGATAATTTGAAACCTCATTATTGAAAATGACAGGCCTATAAGAACATTGCATGTTTTATATATAATGTACTCAGATCTGGTTCATTGTTTCTTAAGTGAACTGAGGTGATATTACAGACCTTATACTCTGAAACAATATTTAAGATGAAAATTACTCAATTTTTCCTATTAAATATATAGAATTAATTGCCTATATTTTTATTTAAGAGTTGAGGATTTTACATGGCTAAGTATAGTAATGATTAAAAAAGTAAAGCTTCATGTGAGAGTTTTCCCTATGTGTTAAAAAAAAAAAGAATGGTTTAAAATAGTTAAGGACATTCAGCCATTTAGCAAAAGATTTGCAAAGCGTCACATAAAACACAAAGATGAAAACCATAAGGTTGCTACTCTCAAAGAGCTTAAGGCCCAGTAAGCAGTGTTAGTCATTGAAGCACTGAAATAATTGTAAATTTATTTATATGTTTATTTATTTGAAATAATTAGTAACGGTTATAAAGTGGAGAAGATCATGGAAGGGAAATATGACAGGTATGGGAATCAGAATATGTCTAAAAGAAAGAAAAAGTGGCCTCAAAGAGAAGATTAGATTTTTTTATAGGTAGAGAAAAAGGATAAAATTTTTGACTACACTGTTAAAAAAAAATTAAATACTTATCTGTGTGTATTTATAGTTAAAATATTAATAGTTTGAAATATCATACTCAGCTCTTAGAAAGATATCATGATTAGACTTGTAAATTATAGAAATTATAGGAAATTTGATTTGACAATTAGAAATAAAAGTAACAATAAATAAATAAATAAATAAAATTATTGCAAAATGTAATACTTACCTTCCTAGAGCTTATGTTTGAAACCTAGGATAAAGGGACTGAGTGAGAAGGTAAGCAACAATATATGAAATAACTGTTTCACTAAATCTCTCTATGGGGAGTGCAAGGCAGCAATCATGCCACAGTTTCAGTTGAACTTGGACATGAAAGGTTGGACATGGAATTAAGCAATTCAGGTAAAAATTTTAGCAATCCTGTCATAAATAAAAAGCTGAATCAGTTATTTTTGATCCATGTAATTCATTTAAAGTAAGAACTATGCATCAGGAACTGTGTGCTATGCATAGGAAATACTAAGTCACAAAGACAGACTCCTGTTGCTATCATGAACATGGAGAGCAGTAGCAGAAATGGAATTTTGCCTAAGTACAATAAGGATATTGTGGGAACCTCTTTCCACATCCTGCGTGGTTCGGGGTTCGGGTTCTGAAGGAGGCTGCACGCAAACAAAATGAGAGAGTAGAAAACATTAATTTGGCAATATTGGGGGGGCAGGCGAAAGCCTTCCTCTAGTGCAGCAGTTCTCAACCTGTGAGTCGCGACCCCTTTGGGGGTCAAAGGACCCTTTCACAGGGGTCACCTAAGATGATCAGAAAATGCAGATATTTACATCACGATGCATAACAGTAGCAAAATTTCATGGTTGGGGGTCACCACCACATGAGGAACTGTATGCAATGGTTGTGGCCTTAGAAAGGTTGAGAACCACTGCTCTAGTGGAAAGGACTACCACTTGCTCTGGCCTTTTTCTCCCTTTTATTAAGGCTTTGGGACACACCCCTAGCCCTTAGGCAGGAAATAACAAAACAGAAATTAACATGAAACAAACAGGTAGAGGCTGCTTCAGCTAACAATGTTTCAACTAAACAGTGAGTGATTGATTAGCTCTGACCTTTCAGAGCAATTAAGGTTGACCAGCTTTCTGGTCTCCTGTTTACATCCATTTAGTGAGAACAATGTTTGGTTTCCAGCAGGATATTTTTTTCAGAGAGTAAGGTCTATGAAGATAGTGGAGAATGTAGGGAGTAAGGAGAGCTCACCTTGCTTAGAATGTTTCCTATAGTGATAAGCATAAGCTGACACCATCAGATGAGTTGCAATTAGCAGGCAATAGGTAGATGATGTGTGTTGGTAATGGCTCACCCATGGAAAGAAAAAGAAACAAGCAAACAAAAAACATCCATGTGTGCAAAAACTATAAAGATGGATTATAGAGAATGGAGGAAGACTTCAGAAGGGATCAATGAAGGCTTCCAGAGAGGAGATATTTATTCCCTTGTAAATAAAGCAAAATAATCACCAAAGGGTATTAAGTAATAAAAAAATGATTTACTTTGTATTTTTAACACTATGAACAGTCTTAATAAAAAAATATTAAGGACTTGGAAAGAGTCTGGGACTGAATCCTCAAGCTGAGGTTATGGGTTTCAGGTTTTAATGATAGGTTATAGCAATGCAAAGATCAGAATGTTCCCCTACTTTAAAGTCTCCTCTTTCTTGTTGAAAAGAAATGAAGATGACTTTGTGTGCACCCTGATGTCTTAGGCAGGTGGGGAAACACTGCAGTAGGGAGGAAAGGAAGGGACAAGGTTTATCCTATCTCCTGCTTTAAAGAGCCCCAGTAGGGCTCAAAGAGAAGCCCTCTGTTCACAGTAACCACACAAATAACTTCAAGTTGATTCAACCTTAACCTACTGAGGCTTTCTGTGGGAGTTTTGCTTCTCCTCATCCTTGAGATTAGGGAATCAAACTGTTGTCAGGCATAAGCCACATCCTAGGTGTACTGATTAATAGCGGATTTTGTAATTAAAGAAAAAAAACGATAATTTCAAGAGAAACATCAAAAGTGCTTTATTCAAAGTAAAGTCCATCACTAGCTATATATTTTCCCATCTTTCAGGTAATTTGTGGATACTCTCCCAATAGAACTTTTTGTTTTGTTTTGTTTTGAGGCAAAAACTATTCAGAGACCCAATTTTCCACTTCTTCTTACATTTTGAAGTGCTGTTCAGAAAGTGCGTGTGCCATTGATCAAAACAAGTGGCAATCTGAAAGAGCAAGGTCTGGTCCATATGGCAGGTAGGTTAATACTTCCCAGGCAAGATCTTTTAACATTTCTTTAATTGGTTTTGAAGTGTGTGGTGGTGCGTCATCATGAAGCAAAATTACTTTTCCATGTCTTCTGGAACATTCTGGTCATTTCATGATCAAAGTGTGGTTCAAATTGATTATTTGTTGTTGATAGCAATCACTATTAACAGTTCCACCTTGTTTTAGAAACTCATAATACACCTCACCTTCCTGATTCCATCAAAATCGGAGCATTGTCTTCTTTCTGAAGCAATTTGGCCTTGCAGTCGATGTTGATGGTTGACCTGGATCAACCCATGATTTTGTGCATTTGGGATTCTCAAAATATATTCATTTTTTATCACCAGTCACAACTGATCCAAAAGGGACTTTTTTCATATCACTGAAGCAACATTTTACTGATGACTTTTCGGTTTTCCATTTGTCTTTCATTCAGTTGATGTGGCACCCATTTTCCTTCCTTTAAAATGGTTCCCATTGCTTGAAAACTATGTGAAATTGTTTGCTGAGCAACGTTTAATCTTTCGACAAGTTGTTTTTGAGTTTGACACACATCTTCATCCAATAATGCTTGAAATTGTTGGTCTTCAAACTTTTTTTGTTGATATGGACATTCTTTTCTTTCACATCAAAATCATCACTTTTAAAGCATTTAAACCAGCATTCACAAGTATTTTGAGATGGAGCATGTTCACCATAAGCTTCCCAAAATATTCAACAGCACTTTTCTTCAAAGTAAAGTAATAAATTATAACTTCCCACAAATGCTCTTTTTTTGACACTAAATTTGACATTTTTAAGTGTAAAAATGCCTATTATGTTAACACCTTCATCAAATTTGACATATGAAATTTTGAAGCTTGTTGTCAATGCAACAAAATAGCATACATATCAAATCACATACATATCAACAAATGTGTAACTCCATCTATTGAAAAAAATCCCCATTATCAACTGCTACACCTAGTATATATTCCAGGGTTTCAGGAGCTGTGCCAGGACCAACCTGGGCCTTTGTGGCTCCAGGGCAGCTAAGGCAGGACAGGTATTGGTCTTTACCCTAAAGGTGCTGTTTCTCTGGAACCTAGAAAATAGGGTCTGGAGAAGAAACAAGAAACTCAATAGTGGAAGGAGCTCAGAAAACAATTCCTTGGCCTCTTCTCCCCTTCCTAGTTTGATGCACAATGCCCGCGCTAGTAATTTCTCGAGTTCTTACTCAGGACTATTGAGGCAGTTGCTGTATTACAAGAGTACAGATTTCATCATTCAAAATCAGAGAGGCATCAGAGAAGTCTACATTCCTGGGGCCTCTGGCAACTATGCTTCAAAGCATCCTCCCAGCCTTTCAGGGCATCTTGTTCCACTTTTACGAATCTCAGGGCAGGCAGTTGGAGCCTGTGAGTAGAGAAAGGTGAAACTGCAGAAATGACTGTGACTACATGTATCTCAGAAAGAATGAGATAAATATATTAAGAAAATAAACACGATGTATAATATAGGACAGCACTTGAGAAGAAGAAAAACTAAATCTGAGAAAATAATTTAGAAAACAATTTAAATAGTTCATGCAACAATTTTAAATAGTGTGGTGAAGGCCTAGGAGGGACAGATGCAGGATGGAGGAAATCAATGGGGTAAAAAAATAAAACACAAAGGGGATACCTGCAATATTTAAAAAAAATAAAGATAATTATTAAAAATGAAAATGTTCATGCCTAATGCTTAAAAAATATTGTAAAATAGTGCCCTGTTTATTGAAACATTGGGAAAATATAGTCCAAAATAATAATTTTTTATTTTAAGATTATATATAAATTTATTTTTTATTTTTGCTTCTCTGTATCTTATACATTTATATTATAAGCATATGTTAATTTCATTTAAAACTTATTAACCTAAAAAAGTCTATGCAGAGCATGATGTTGATTACCTGGGCTAGTATAACATTAAAGGAGCAGGATAGAGTTCTTGGTAATTTCAAGTTTCATGTTGATGATCCATTGAAAGGTAATCTTCAGTTCTTTGACTATTTCTCTGCAAAAAAATGTCCTTTAGTCATAACCTCAATCCTTCCATGACCAATTATAGCAATCTCTCCATATTTTTGATTTTCAATTTCAAGAATCTTACTGTGCTAACACCACCAGCCATTTTTCTGGCTCATTTTTTATATATTTTTTTTCTGACTTCAACAAACCTCTAATCCCATTAGAACTTTCATACTTGAAAAAAAAATCCAGATTGTTGAGAAAACCAGCCTCAATTCCCAGTTGGCAGGCTGCTTTTCTCTAGTCCTCTCATTCTCCTATGCATATACATGATTACTTTATGCTTTCGCCTCTTTCCTTAGACTTTCAACTTCTCCCTCCTATTCTCAATCTGAGCCTATAATGTTGTTTCCAATTTGATGAAGTGAATACTAGTAGAAGCAAAAAATACCAAAAAATGTCTATGACTTCTCTTCACTAAATTTATCTACCTGTCTGCATCTCTGACCATTTACTCTTTCTTCTTAATTTCTATGAAAAAACTCTAGCAACATCTAAATGAGTCTTCTGTTTGTGCATGAAATTCCAGCTTCCCCCACCTATTTTGATTCATTACTTCAGCAAATTGTCCATTCCTCCTCTGTATTAATTTTTACTTATTTTTATTGTGTCAGCCTCACTAAAATACAAATGTGGTCTTATATTTGTATTTAAGAAAGTCATTTTTTATTTCACTTTCCTCTTCAGTTATCAACTCAGTTTTTCTTTACTGTAAAATTTTTATGAAATGTTAAGCATAATAATGATTTGCAATTCCTTTCCTCTTATTTTCTATTGGAATCAATCTAATAAAGCTTTTATATATATTTTATCAAAAATACTCATGAAATCATTAATAATCATCTATTTGCTAACTCTAATAATTTATTTCTCAGTTTTGAAAAACATTCTTCATTTTAAGGATTTCATGCTCTCCTGGTATTCTTACCCTACTGGTCTTCTCAGTTTTTTAACATATTCCTGCACCTACCTCTCTCCCACTATGGCATCATAGTTGCATATTCCTAGTTCTTAGAAATGCTCAGGGGAAGGAACAAAGACTCCATCTACCACCACACAAAATAAGTTCTTGCTGCATCACTGTTGTATGCTGATATTATTTTGGCCCCAAAGATAGGCTCGCCATGGATGACCACAGAGATCATGAATTTGCACTGCTATCAGTCCACTAAACATTATTGCAATCGACATGTCTTCTGTATCAGCAGCAGCGAGAGTAACAAATTCACTGGAGACCTTCAATTGAACTTTGTTGGCTTCAGGATCATCAACCTCAGCATACAGTAAATAGAGATCTTAACAACAAAATAGGCAAATAGAAAAGTAAAGGGCACCTAGAGCAAGCATAGGTGGTGAATAGGGGAGACACCAGATAGTCAATAAGGGCACATTTGATATGAATACATACATTTTTGCCGGCATCACATAGTATTTTATTATATGTAAAAATTTATGCAGGTGTCCAGAAATATATTCTCTAGAACTCCATGTACTTGATTTTAAATGTCTATACTTTAGGATAGAAAATAAAAATAAATTTCTAATAATCAATGCCATCTCTTAATTAGCACACTTGATTTTACACTGACGATAGTTGCCTGTAAGGTTTTGCAATGCTGATCTCTGTTTTTAAGATCTTCCAAATGCTAATAAAAATAGAGTATGCATGGGGAACATTTGCAGATTAACTAAGGCTGGCTGTGGATGCCTACCATCTGGTGCTACAAAGCATGGATGGATCAGTTATAACAGCAGAGAGAATGAAATGCTTTACACAATCAGATGGTAAAATAACAATAATGATCTGTGCATATAATCGAAGTACAGTGTGGGGTAGACAGAATTCTGGCAGCCAGAAACCAAAGAAAGAACTAGAGTAATTCTAGTAATTCTACCATTGGAAAGCTTCCATATTAATATTGTTGGAACATTACAATGTCCAACTGGGAGCAGCATGCACTCTAGTCCATTGGACAGTTAGAATTTAGAGATGGGGTTGTTCTCTTATTTTCAACCAACAGGGATGTGTTGTCAAGTCAAAACAATGTAAATTCATGGGCTAGTATAACATTATACTAGCAAATTTTTATATGTCTGCAAACCTAAGAAAGTGAAAGAAAAATATAAATTAAAGAACAATGACTGGATTTAAGGTACCTAATAATTTGGGGGAAATTAGCATTTTAAGGCATACTCAAAAAAATCATTAATGAAGGAGGAACAGCAAGGCATGCTTGTTACTTCTAAGAGGAACATATAATCCTCTTAGAAGTAACAAGCATATAGATTAACAAGTAGTGGGGAGATTTCTAAGAAAATGAAGATAAAATATGTCTAACACACTGACACATATACACACGCATAGAAAAAAAGACTGTTTTGCCGATACCGGTTTGGCTCAGTGGATAAAGCATCAGCCTGCGGACTGAAGGGTTCCAGGTTCAGTTCAGGTCAAGGGCATGTACCTTGGTTGCCGGCACATCCTCCGTGGGGGGTGTGCAGGAGGCAGCTGATCGATGTCTCTCTCTCATCGATGTTTCTAGCTATCTATCCCTCTCTCTTCCACTCTGTAAAAAATCAATAAAGTATATTTTTTAAAAAAGACTGTTTATAGGTGAAGTTATCTGTAGGAATTAAATTGCTTTTAATCTCCATATACATCTGTTAATAAGTTATCCATGAATTTAGTTCAGAAGTCAGACAAAGCCATCAAATTACTAACAACTGCAAAAATGTGAAAATGTTAAACGAAAAGAATTCAAGGTTATTAAATATGTGCATCAGACATGAAAATGAAGAAGAGAAAATAAACTTGAAGAATATTTGAATAAATTAGTTATAACTCTAGGAAAGAGAAACAATGAATGATTGGTTTGAATAATTGCCTATGAAATGTGGTCAATGAAATGTACTTTGATCATAGTCACAGGAAACAAAAGCTATTTTTTCTGAGCAGCTTCAAATAACCAAGTCACTTCAAATAGCATGGTTTGTAATGAATTAAAAAGAATGGCTGTATTTGTCACTGTTAAAAGAATATATGATTTAGTTAAAATATCAATTTGTTAAGCATTGTCTTGAGGAAATTACCTTAAGGGAATTATACAACTTTAAAAAATGCAAATGGTTGAGATATTTGAACTTGTGTTTTAAAGCTCTATATACTCTCCTAAGAAATGGGAAAGTGTTTAGAATCTAAAATGCATTTGTGTTTGTTTTTTAACTTTCAAAGCACTAAGATGCTTCAGGTGTCAGAAGATTGAAGACTGGCTTACTAGTAGACAATTTGTCCTGAATGGCTAGAACAAAGAGCATTGGAACATTTCACATCTAAAATGCATAAAAAGGCATGAGGCAAAACTGTTCATCATAAAAACAGAGTGGTTTGGGTAAATTTGGAAGTGGATATAGAGACAATTGTTTTCAGAGCCAAATGTGGAAACTCTGCCTACCCCTAACATATACTGTTTTATTGAAAGCCCAGAAGCTGATATCCCTAGTTGAAGTAATCTCCTTTACTTATACTAACTGATTGTAAATGCTAATTTCATATTTAAAACTAGAGGCCTGGTGTTCAAAATTTGTGTTCTGGAGGGGGGTCCCTCAGCCCAGCCTGCTCCCTCTCACAGTCCAAGAGCCCTCAGGGGATGTCCTACTGATGGCTTAGGCCTGCTACCTGTGGGGAGCAGGCTTAAGCTCCAGTCTGGCCTCCCTCTGCAGGAGGTGACCAGGCTGATCAGGGAAGGCACCACCCCCATCACCCCACTGCTGCTGCCACTGTCAGCCACTGCAGCCACCAAGGTGTTTTCATCAACACAGACTCCAGTCCCTTCACCATGAAAAAATAACAACTTTCTTTAGGCATTTTTCAATAAATATGTCTCTTTCATAGGATATGATTTTCTTTCTTTCTTTTTTCTCTCTCTTCTTTCTTTCTTCTTTCTTCCATTCTCTCTCTCTTTTTCTTCCTTCCTTCCTTCCTTCTTTGTTCCCTTCCTTCCTTCCTTTCTTTCTTCTTTCTTTCTTCATGTGAGGATATTTTTCCATTGATTTTTAGACAGCATAGAATAAAGAAAGACAGAAAGAAACATCAATGTGAGAGGGACACTTTGATTGGTTGCCTCCTGCATGAGCCCTGACCTGGGCCATGGCCAGGGAGGACCCTGAAAACTAGGTACATGCCTTTGATCAATATAGAATCCAGATCCTCTGGTCAGCAGGCTGAGGCTCTATTCACTGAGCCAAACTGGCTGGGGCAGAATATGACATTTCTTAGCCCTCTAACAGCGGATCTTCTTTTTTTCCTTCAGGAGTGTGGTGGAAAAACCCTAGATCACCTTCTTGGATTCTTATTACCCAAGTTAGCAAGAACACTGCAAGTGGCATATAGGGAGCTTAGGCAATGAGCAGTCATAAAAGGTGTTTCCTCTGCTCATACACAGAGATGGAACTGCTGGTGTGCCACAGTGTATCATTCTAGACTTGCTCCAGCCACAATGGAAAGCTTGAGCAGGCTCCCCTGTGTGTGTATTCACTCTGGGCTTGCACCATCTGTGGCTTGCCTTACCCTGCACGCAGTCTCCTCCCA
The DNA here is from genome assembly GCA_011751065.1 of Lasiurus cinereus. Taxonomy (NCBI): domain Eukaryota; kingdom Metazoa; phylum Chordata; class Mammalia; order Chiroptera; family Vespertilionidae; genus Lasiurus; species Lasiurus cinereus. Next base: position 26,416,866 of record JAAGEH010000012.1, read on the forward strand.
TCCATCAGCACACACAGCCTCTTCCTGAGCCAGTTGTGACTGTTACAGCAACCCATCAAATATGCATATTACCTCTTTATATATATAGACTACAGGCCCAGTGCACAAAATTCATGCATGAGGGGGGGGTTGTCCTCCAGCTGAGCCTTTTCCCTCTACAATCTGGGACCCCTTGAGGGATGTCTGACTACCTGGATTGGGCCTAAGCAGTCAGTCGGACATCCCTCTCACAATCCAGGACTGCTGGCTCCCAACTGCTCACCTGGCTGCCTTCCTGATTGCCCCTAACTGCTTCTGCCTGACAGCCTGATCACCCCCTAACCACTCCCCTGCCAGCCTGATTGATGCCTTACTGCTCCCCTGCCAGCCTGTTTGCCCCTAACTGCCCTCCCCTGTACACCCGGTCACCCCTAACTGCCCTTCCCTGCAGGCCTGGTCACCCTCAACTTACCTGCTTTGCCAGCCTGGTAACCTCTAACTGCCCTTCCCTGCTGACAATCTTGTGGTGAGTATCTTGTGTCCACATGGGGACAAAATATTTTGACCACATGGGGGAAGTCATCTTGTTTGTTGGAGTGATGGTCAATCTGCATATTACTCTTTTATTAAATAGGATAGAGGCCTGGTGCACAGGTGGGGACCAGCTGGTTTGCTCTGAAGGGTGTCCCGGATCAGAGTGGGTGTTCTCTTGGGGCATGGGGTGACCTAGGTGAGGGGCCTGTGGTTGTTTGCAGGCCAGCCATGGCCTCCGCTGACCTAAGCAGAGGCCCTAGTAACTGGGATTTATTTATCTTGTACAATTGAAATTTTGTTGCCTGGAGCAGAGCCAAGCCTTCTTTCTGCTCACTCTGCAGCAGCAGCCATTGAAACTTATTGCCTTAAGTGAAGTCCTCAGCAGGCCAGGGTATGTGGAAAGCTTGGCTTCCTCCATTGCCTGGGGCAATCCAAGCCTCCTTCCTGCTCTCTTTGTGGTCATAGCCATAATAGTTGGGTTAATTTGCATACTCGCTCTAATGGGCTGGTGGGCGTAGCTTGGGGTGTAGTGGAGGTATGGTCAATTTGCATATCACTCTTTTATTAGATAGGATACTTTCACAGCAACATCTACACTAGTGTTTGAGTAAATATCTGGCACCATAATAATCTAGTCAAGTGTGACCTTCAATCATAGAGGCATTTCTTTTGTTTTAAGAACCTATTGAAGTACTGATACACTTTATTAAAAAGAGCTAGAAAATTGCAATAGTGTTATTAAAAATACTTATGTGGGGAATATCTAAGTCAATCATGGAAACAAGTAACAAGTGCCAGAGGGAGAGGGTACTTGTATTTAAGAACTGGCCCTAACCTATCTGTTATGTGCTGAACAATTAAAGCCACGTAGGGAGATTCTGACCTAAGAAAATGGCTCCTTAAAGGGGCAACAGAGTGACCTCCACCCATCTGAGAAATTAGTTGAACAAGACACTTTCAGCCAGCTGGTTTTGGGAGAGGTGGATAAAACAGGCCAAATAACATAAACTGTATGGTGTTATCTAACACATCAGCACTAGATAATTTCAGAGACTAATTCATGGAAGAGTAATCATGAGTGGAGGAATGAGCACTCTTCTATTCTAGGACCAATATCTTCAGATCTTGGTCAGATAAGCATATAGCCAAATGTTTTGATGTCAGCATACTGTCCTATATCAATGACAGATTCAAATTATTCTGATACAGTGTGATAACCTTCTGGAATTAAAGAATCTGCTATAAAAAATCCTGCATTGCACTTCCTATCTTGACAGCGCAAAGACTAATGCCTTATTCATCAAGATATCTTCTCATTATGGATATTAGGGGATTTTTGAATTTGTTATGCAGAAGACTTGCCAAGATGATATTGCATTATCTGATGCTTTGCAACATCTATTATTTTGTCTTTATAAGAAGGACAGTTTGACTTAAATCCCAGTGTAGATACTATTTAACAACTTTAGGGATATTATATGAGACCCAGTTAAATATCTTGGATTTTTACTTGTGTGCTTAGACATTTGTTTTGATTCTATATTAAACTGTTCCCACAGTTTTAATGTACATAGATACATACAGGCATATTTCAGATATATTGCAGATTCATTTCCAAGCCACTGCAATAAAGAGAACATCACAATAAAATGGGTTACATAAATATTTGGTTTCCCTGAACATGTAGAAGTCATGTTACATATAACTGTAATTTATTAAGTATGCAAAAGAATTTGTGTCTAATAAGACAATGCACATACATGAATTAAAAAATACTTCATTGATAGAAATACTAACCATATTTTGAACATGTTGGGGGGAAAAGGCACTGATGGACTTGCTCATTGCAAGGTTACCACAAACCTTCGATTTGTAAAAACACAGTATCTACCAAGTGCAATAAAACAAGTTGTGTATGTCTGTACTATGAAAGTTTGTTTCTAATTCTTACAGCTATTGTATAATTACTGCTGCATTATAAAGAGTGCCAAGGTGAATGACAGGTAGTCTAGTTTCTAATCAAGTTTGTGATTTTAAACACCTTTTCACAGTCTATGAGATTGCCCTGGAATATATTTTCATCCAGTTTTTAAAGTTTAAGAGATTGCATGGCTCACTCTAATCCTATTATATAAAAAGCTGTTAGTGCTATTATCTGTTGTTTGCTGCTTTTTGGTCTTTACTTCATTTTTGTCACTTTCCTCTGTCAGAAGCATGTACCTTAGATACTGAAAATAAGTTTATCTTCAGTTTCACTATCTTTCCCATTTACTGTGATCAGACAAAGTATCTGCAGGAACACCCTATTACCACAGCTCATCCATGCTGCTAGATTTAGTTACTTTAATCACAGGACCATTGAACAGCTCATCTAGCACTGTGTAGCTTACTTTCAGGGAAATACTGATTCTTTCTGATGTTTGAGAAGGTATATATTAGCTCTCAAGATTAGTTCTGTCTTTAATCCTGAATTCTAAACAGTTGCTCAATAAGCTTTTTAGTAACTCCTTTGAGTCTGTGAGTAGAGCTTTATTCCAAAAGATATATTTTATTTATTTATTTATTTACTTACTTACTTACTTACTTATTTATTTTCTTACTAACTTACTTATTATCTTTTTATTGAATTTATTGAGGTGACACTGCTTAACAAATTCAGGTGCACAGTTCCACACAACATCATCTATGTACTGTATTGTATATTTACCACCCCAGATTCCTTCCATCATCAAGTATTCCTCCTACTCTCCTCCACTTCCACCTGCCCCCATTTCCTCTGCAATATTTCAAAGATATTGAATATCACCAAACTGTTGTCCCTGTCCATGAGTTTTCTCTCTCTCTCTTTTTTATTTTTTTTTTGCAAAATTCCTCAACCTCTCCAAACCCACCCCTGACCTCCCAACAGCTGTCCACCTATTCTCCATCTGTGAGCCTGTCTCTATTTTGCTTGTTAGCTCATTTTATTCATTAGATTCTACATCTGAGTGAAAGCATGTGAAATCTTTCTCTGACTGGCTTATTTCACTTAGCACAATGCTCTCCAGGTCCATCCAGCCTGCTGTAAAGGGTAATTCTTCTGGTGACTTCTGATGGCTTTGATGTAAAATATTGTCAAATGTTATTATTCCACTATATTTTTTCAGAATATTTATTTTTCACATTTATTTGTTTGTTTACTTATACATTGTCTATCTCTTTATTATGTAGATGACAAATTCCTAGGAGATGACACTTTATGTTATTCCTTGCTTTGCCCCTGACAACCAACAATGTGTGTTTTTTTTTATATTTGAGGTATCTAACACATAGCTATTAAAAGCTTAAAAATAGATTAAAAATAGATGTTGACTTGATATCATGTCACTTAAACTACATTATTATATTTTTGCTCAATTGTTATAAGAATGCAATTGAACATTTTACTTTATAGATCATAGCAAAAATGTCTGTTTTCACAATTTTGAGTTTTCTAAAATATAATTATTTATAAAATTGATAAAATATAATTTAACTGTAATAAAACATGTAGACGAGAAATAAGAACTTTAAGTTTAAAATTATAAAACAGTGGTATACACATAGGTTTTTGTGTGTGCATACATGCATGTGTATGTGTGTGTGTGTGTGTGTGTGTTGTATGGATCCAACATTCTCCTTAACTGTCCTTCTTGCAGTGATTTGTTTGTATCCAGCATTGTTTTTTCTCATTAATGAAAACATTTAAAATGAATTTTTAAAAACATATTCTTATTGATTTCAGAGGGAGAAAGATAGAAACACCAATGGTAAGAGAGAACCCCTGATTGGCTGCCTGCTGCATGCCCCATGCTGGGGAACAGTGGTTCTCAACCTTCCTAATGCCACGTCCCTTTAATGCAGTTCCTCATGTTTATTGTTGGGGGTCACCACAACATGAGGAACTGCAGTAAAGGGACGTGGCATTAGGAAGGTTGAGAACCACAGCTGGGGATCAAGCCCACTACCTGAGCATGTGCCCTTGACTAGAATCAAACTTGGGACCTTTCAGTCTGTAGGCAATACTCTCTCCACTAAGCCAAGCCAACTAGGGCTACAATGCATTTTAAAGTTTATTTGAGGACACATCAGCAAGATGACAGAATAGGAGTTTTCATGTCTTATTCCCCTCCCACCCCCCAACAGAAAACCAACTTAGACAGCTGTGGATGGAAGAGCATACCTGTGTAAGAGGCCAGAAATCCAGCTAAAATTTCCCAACACCCCATCACTGCAAAATAAGCTAAAAAGCTAAACAGAACAGAACACCACTTTCAAGTAGGTAAGAAGGAGATTGTCATTTTACCCTGATTTCACCTCTGCCAAGGTGCCATATCATACATCAGTGAGTGAGATATAAGAGGCCTTAAAAAGCCAATTAAATAAGAGTCCTTTATTGCATGTGGCCCAGAGGGAGGTGTTCCTTCCAAATCTCTGAGCCACCTATACAGGAAGTTTTCTGTATTTATACTTTTCAGCCTCTTTGTTTGCAGATATTACAAAGAGCTCTTTGTGAGTTGTTGTTACAGACAGTTGTAACCTTGAATACATAATGAGTTAATACTTGCCATAAGAATATGGGAATTATTATCAGCATTAGTCTATATTAGTCTATTACAGTGTTCAGCAAACGGCAGCTTGCAAGCCACATGCGGTTTTTTGGCCCCTTGAGTGTGGCTCTTCCACAAAATACCATGGCCTGGGCGAGTCTATTTTGAAGAAGTGGGGTTAAAAGAAGTTTAAGTTTAAAAAATTTGGCTCTCAAAAGAAATTTCAATCATTATACTGATGATATTTGGCTCTGTTGACTAATGAGTTTGCTGACCACTGGTCTATTACATTGGATGGCTAGCTTGCAAAGTCAGACAGTTAACTTTACCTTTTTCTATTATTTAAACTAAAAACAAAGTCATTTTATAGAATAAGAGACAGTCTTAAAGTGACAGAGTTTACAATGACAGAGTTTACAAGACTAGGGACTATCTAACAATAACAGAGAGTTTCAAACAGCAGTTTGTTTGTTTTTTATACAAGATGGAAGTTACTATGCTTCAAAGGCAGCACAGCTCAGTGCAGAGAGATTCATCTCATGAGAAAGTGAGAACACAGTGAGTTTCATTATCTATTTGTGATGTAAGAACTCATGAACAACTCATGGTTCAAAGGCTCAAAAGTGAATTGGCTATTTCATTTTATTGTGTTCTACTTTAGAAAATGTTTGTATTTTTTACTCTCCTTTAGTACTTACTCTGCTGTACTATATTTTATCTCTTTATACAGCATAATTCCCACATACAAATCTTAGCTGCACTGTAGGAAGAATAGAGTCACATTTAATTATCAATGTTCGAGTATATTAGAACTATATCTATTTGTAACTCAAGGCTGACATAATTCTACATGGCATTGTGGGAGCTTGAAGTGGGGATAATTTCCCCAATGTCCTCCATGGAATACATTTGATGTTCAATTAAAAATGATTAGGTGAATAAATGTTCAATTAAAAATGAGTAAATATATATATAATCTATGATTTAAAATTGGGCTTTATAAGAAAACCATTCAGGAAGATAATTGATATTTGCAAATATGTGACATTAAAACATTTATACTCTTCAAGAGTTTTTAAAGTTAATATGATTCTCATACTAATATAAAAGTGAAATGTTAATGTTTTATTTAGTTCTTTAATTAATGAGAGTCATACAGTTATACCCATTACAAAAATGAATTACATTTACATACCACAAATAATGAAATGAATATGAAAGGGGTCTTAGGGATAAAATAAGTAGGTATAGGGAGCCTTAAGACTTAGGGAATACAGAGGGTCCATGGGGGATGAATACATATGTGAAGGACAAAGGTATCATTGACCTGAGCAATTAAAGCAATTATAAGGTAGATCAAAAGCAGGTCTAAGCTGAGCAGCTCAGAGATGTCAAAATGCTTATCTTATTTGTAAAGAGGATAGAGAAATGCCACAGGATAAGGGGAGATGAAAACAAACTTTCAGAGAGGATAGAGAAATGCCAACAAATGACAGAAAGAACAAAATATATTTTCCTAGGAGGTAGAGAAATATTACAAGATAAAGGAGGAGAGGAGGGAAGTTGCACTATGTAGGCTTTGACCTTTGAAACTGATACTATGTAACAAAATAACCAGCGAGGAGAACATGGGGGCCCTAAATTAATGAAAGGGGCAATTAGAAAGGGTCAGGTTCAAACAAAGAATAGTAGCATATGTAAACAGGAAACAAAGGGACATGAGGCAGGATTTTTTTTTTTCTGAAACAGAGAGGGAGAGAAATAGAAGGATTTTTCCATTTAGGGGCCCCTTTCCCAGATGTAGTTTGTATATGCTTCCAATAAATTTCTATATTTTTATTAAAGAAGCCTTTACTAGTAGTAGTCCATGAGTTTATTCTTCAAATTTCATAGGACAAGAACCCAGGGGAAGAAAAGTCTACATCCCAAACCCCATGTTTCAAATGTACAAATGCAGACAGTATCACTTCCTCCTACACTAGGAAAGTGTGGTTATTTCTGCACAACACAGAATTAACATATCTATTAATACAATAATTATTTTACATCTCCATCAATCATCTGCAACTTAAAGATCTGTACAGTTCCATATGAGTAATGTATGGTTTCCAATTGAGCCACCTATTCTTCCTTTAAAATCAAAGCCATAAAAGTATCAAAGGTTAGGTAAATGTTGCTTCCTCGGTAGCAAAATAGTGGTAAATTTTAGCTGAAAGAAAATTAATTATTGACATTTTTGATGGGCAATTTTTCTGTCTATAAGGCATTGGAGTAATTATTTGAGGCAAATTTGTATGAGGGTATTTTACAGGTAATGCCAGGAAGGTCAGTGTCAGCTTAGATTCACTATGGTTTGGTATCTGTCATCCAAATTAGTGCTGCCTAGGAGAAAGGTTAACCTGAGCACTCAACTTTTCATGAAGTTTTCTTTCATGAATCAGCAATTCTCTTTTATTCTCTGTGAGGCCAAAGGTTTTACTATCCCTATAGGCTTACTTTACTTGCCAATTGGTTTATTCTCTTTTGTAGCTGACAAGTAACTTGTTGTGCACTGTGTTTGACAGACTACTGATGAATTACAATTCAATAGACTTTTCAAGGAAGCATCACTTACCATGTGTGCATGCTCACAAATGCCCATGTACTTATTGAATAAAACTTCAGCATATGTAGGACACAGGTCTTTTATGAATATACTATTTTATCACAGTGAAATCTGGAATGTTTTATTAATATGAAATTTAGAATAGATTTCATCTGAATTGTGACCTGATCTCAGAATCTATACTTGAAGTATATCATGCATGTGAAGGAGAATCCTAAGTAGAGATATGTTTGCCCTGCTCTGACAGTCTCTCCTTAGATGTTGAGAAAAAAAGAGAGAGAGAAAGAGAGAGAGAGAGAGAGAGAGAGAGAGAGAGAGAGAGAGAGAGATTTAAGAGCATTTTAAAAATCTGCCAGGTCTTAAAATGGTTCCTTAAAACCAAAAGGTTTAGAATAGTGTCTGTCAGTGATGATACGGGCAGAGCTATTGCATAATAATGATATGAATACTTCTTGAAATTTTTTGGTTTCTTTGTATAGGTAAGTAGCAGCCATGGAGATGCATACCACTTGCACAAAGAACTTTCTGCAAGGAATAGAGTTAGTTGAGATATTTTAGCTGAAACATCTTTTTTTATTATTTGTTTTGCTGAAAGTATTACAGATGTCTCCTTTTCCCCCCATTGACCCCTTGCACGTACCCCCACCCCAAGCCTTTGCCACACTATTCTCTATACATCTTCATGATCCATTGCAATATTTTAGCTGAGGTCTTGCTATTTTATGGCAGCATTAGCCAAAGAGTGAGCATGATGTTCTACTGTGGTCAGACTCTTTTTTCCTTCCTTCTTTTCTTTCCTTCCTTCCTTCCTTCTTTCCTTCCTTCCTTCACCCCCTACTGGGGATGTGCCCGCAACCAAGGTACATTCCCTTGACTAGAATTGAACCTGGGACCTTTCAGTCTGCAGGCCGATGCTCTATCCACTGAGCCAAACCAGTTTTGGCTTATTTTGTATTTGTTCCAGATGTATAGCATAGTGGTTAGATAATTATATACTTTACAAAGTGCCCCCTCCATAGTTATTATCACCATACAGTTATTACAATATTATTGACTACATTTTCTATGCTATACTCCTGTATCTTTCACTGGATAAATATTTCCTCTTCCAATTCAGTGTTAACATTTGCTTCCTAGAGGACTAAAATACATAGAGTAAACTATCTACAAATATAAAGTTGTATTCATGTTAGAAAACACATACACACAAACACACATGTATATAAATATACATCTCTATTTTCTACACCCTTTCTTGTAAGCTTTTATAAGGATACATGATGTAGCTATCTATATTATACAGATGAAAATATTCCATGCTAAGAAATGTATGAATAATTTTCTATGTTTGGAATATAAAGAATATGGGACTACATATTTCATACCTTTGGTCATCGCAAGTTATTATATATTTTGGATAATTTTAATACAACCTAGTCAACACAAAGTTTCTTCATTTTTTAAATACATTAAGTCATATGTATCATTTTCCATCCTTCTCCCAATAACAACACATGATTACTGAGGCAAGTGTGTATGTGGGTAAAAGCAAACAGAGGAGCGAGACACGGCCCAGGGTTTATTTCAGAAAAAAAGCTAAGCCACAGGGAGTAAGAACACAGCCCTACACAGCCTGGAGCCTGTGAGTAAATAAATATTGAATTGTCCTTTCAATTACTTTTGTCATCAGACTTATTTTATTCCACTGCAAGTTGGAGCAGATACTGAAATACAAGGAGTAAGTCATCTTGACAGGTCACCATGTCTGTCTTCCACATTCTCACCTTTCCATTGAACATGGGAATATGGAACGTTGAGAAAACAGCTGAAACACTCATATCCATAAGTGTGTAGAAAGACTTTGTAATGAAACAATTACTTTGTACTTTTTCTACTACCAGAGTGTTCACTAACTTAGAAGCTGTGGGAACGTATTATTTTACCTTTTTTCTTTCCTTTTTGACATGAAGTTACACAGCTTAAATTTTATTTGTTCAAATAAGGGTCTACTCAAAAGGAAAGACCATCATTTCCTAAATAAAGTAGGAAAGGATTGCCAATTGAATTTAAACAAATGTTAGGGAACAATTGGGTTATATGAGAGTAAACTTTAAAAAATAATTGAAGGAGGAAATTTCCTTTGATTAGTTCTCATACCACTATTTTACACTAATCTTTCTCAACACTTTACAAATTCTTCCCCACTTAATTTTATTTCTATATATATATATATATATATATATATATATATATATATATGATAAAAGTAATAAGCAGACAGAGACAGGATCATTAATAATGAGAGAGAATCACTGATCAACTGCCTCCTGCATGTCCCACACTGGGGATCGAGCCTGAAACCCAGGCATGTGTCCTGACTGGGAATTGAACCATGACCTCCTTTTTAGATTAAAGCTCAACCACTGAGTCAGGCCGGCTGGCTTTTGCCTGCTGCTATTCTTATTCCCATACAGAGGAGCTTCTTTTTTGCCTCAAATGCCCTTCCATGTTTCTTTTACCTAGAGAGTTTCTATTCTTTCTTATGAACTGATCCTTAGGCCTCTCCCTATCACCCTCATTCCCCTATTGCAGTCTACTCTTACTGTCTTTTCCATTAGAGTGAAAATATTCAAGGGCATGCCTTTTTCATCTTGCTTCCCAATACCTGACATGAAGTAGTCAACAAATTCTCACAATGCTGCTTAATTACTTTATATACTGTCACTGTTATACATTTCCAACCTAACGGTTCAATTAACTGTCATGCAGACTCTGATTCATTCAGATTAGCCCATTAACTATGCAAAGAGTATCTCAACACTTGAGCACAGTTCAGAACAATCAAGTAATCAAAGTGTTTATACTCTTTTCTCCAAGATTACCTTTCATTCATTTCCCACCATTTTAGATACCACTGATTCTTTCCAGTGCTCCAGGGAAGTTTCAACTTCTCTATGCTCTCTGCTTCCTATTTCAGATCAGAAAAAATATTTTTCTTTTGACCTGACAGTCCTTTTTGTTTATTGTTTATATTATTTATTGGAAACCGGTCTTATTTTTAACATACTTTAAAGGTGTTGGTCTTGATAGTGCATATTTCGTTGTGTGTGTATATGTACATGTGTACAAGTTGTAATTAAATTACATACTGTAAACCTGCAAAATTTATAAGAAATTTTGTTCAAGCATGCTGAATTAACTCAGGGGCAGATGGCTTCTTATAGAGAAGGACATTGGTTCCTTGTGTGGAGATTCAATAGGCAAACCAGCAGTAATGTTAAAAAGGATGAATAGGGAATTGGGACTTTGGATGGAGGGTGCCAAGGCTGTGGAGAAAAGCTTGGCAGTAGAAGAATCAATAAGACTTATTATGTAGTTTACCTCCATGTGAGTATTCTATATAATAAAAGCCTTATATGCTAAGTGTACAATAGTCCATTTAACCAATCAAAATGTAGTATGCTAATAATATGCTAAGGCCACTCAGTTGCTTGCTATGATGTTCACTGACCACCAGGGGAGGCAGTCGCCTGGTTGACCAGTCTCTTTGTATGTACTGACCACCAGGGGACAGATGCTCAGACCAATGGTTAGCTTGCTGTGGGTATGGCTGACCAGTCTCTTTGTATGTACTGACCACCAGGGGACAGATGCTCAGACCAATGGTTAGCTTGCTGTGGGTATGGCTGATTGAGACTAAGCAAGATGGGCCAGACACATCCTGGAGCCCTCCTGCAGTTTCTTCCCAGCTGACCAACCTCCTGTGTCCTTTCCAGGTCCTGATTGTGCACCTGTGGGGTCTTTTTACCATGTTTACACCCTCTCACCAATCTCATTGGGGGATGTCAGAGAGCCAGTTTCAGCCTGATCTTGCAGGCATAAAAGACTAATATGCAAATAGACCAAATGGCAGAATGACCAGTTGCTATGATGCACCAGGGGCAGACACTCAGTATGCTCCCACAGGGGTAGCACTGCTCAGCTAGAAACCAGGCTTATGGCTGGCAAGTGCAGTGGTGGTGGCAGGAGCCACTCATGCCTCTGTGGCAGCACTAAGGAGGTCTGACTGCCAGACTTCTTTCGAGGGCTCCAGACTATGAGCAGATACAGGCTGGGTTGAGGGACCCTGCCCCTTTACCCCAAATGCACAAATTTTGTGCACCAAACCTCTAGCTTTCAAATAAAAGTGTGAAAGGGAAATAAGAGGAATGGCTAGCCATGGTGGCATGAGGCAGTCAAAATAAAGCCAGGAGCATACATTTTGCCAATGAAAATGCTTCTTTTGTGGAAAGTCGACACTGATAGCCAACAACAAAACTGATGGTAAAGTGAAGAGCTCTACCTTTCAACTGAAATGTACAGCCAGCAGGTCAGCATGAGCCAGCAATGAATGCAAATTAATGAAGTGGCAAGGACACAGATAACATTTAGAGCAACTCAGGAAACTGCAATGAGGAAGTGCTAATTGGCATATGAGCACGTGAGGAAGATGGCATTGTTAGCCCAATCCAAAGGAGTAATTTTTATTTAATTACATTGCATATGCCCATGCTAGTATAATCTAAGAAATATTTGAAAAATTTATTACGTAACAAACTTTTTTTTCTGTATGAATATTAGTTTCCCAACTATTTTGCAGCTACATTGTTGTTTATTGTTTTGGGGATTATGCAGTGGGAAAGTAAAAACCAGAGGTTTATTGACTATGTTGTTGTTTTGTTTTCTGTTTTTCTCAGCTTTCTTAACAGCTAATTATGTAACTGGAAAGTTTATAAGGGATTATAAATATTCTCTGTACCTCATTGGATTATTTTCAGTAAAAGATAATTTATATAGAAACTAGAGGCCAGGTGCATGGAATTCATGCATGGAAGGCAGGTTCCTCAACTCAGCCTGCACCCTCTCCAAATGGGGACCCCTTGCAGGATGTCCAATGGCCATTTTAAGCCAGATTCCAGGGAATGGGCATAAACCGGCAGTCAGACATTCCTCTCACAATCTGGGACCACTGGCTCCTAACTGCTCACCTGCTTGCCTATCTGATTGCCCCTAACTAAACCTGCCTGCCAGCCTGATCACTCCTAACTTCCCTCTCCTGCAGGCCTGATGTCGCCCTCAACTGCCCTCTTCTGCTGGCCAATTTGGTTCTGATTGGTCAGTTCCTATGTTAGCATCACAAACTCCACTTCCTAGGCAGCCATTGGCTCCACACAGCACCCAGATTTGGTTCTCATTGGTCAGTTCCCATGCCAGTCAGCATCTCTAGGCCTATCTCTGGGCCTGTTCAAAGAGGCAGGGCTTAACAGCAGCCCCTGCAGAGGCCAAGAGAGAAAGAAAAGCCTGGCTGCTGAAGAAGATCAGAAAGACAGAGGGAAAGAAAGAGAGAGGTAAGTACACTGATCAACAGCTTCTACTGAGGCTGCAGATCAGACCCTGACTCCTTTCTGGGTTTCAGACACCTAGGAAGTCAGTGCGGGGTCACCAAGTGGCAGTTGAGCAACCAAGCACTAACTTCCAAATGGTCTGCATTTGGTTGCAGGCTCCACCCCTTCCTAAAAAGCCTCAGCAGAGGCCCTTCTCCTGCCATGGCCTGCTGGGAGTCACCTGGGTGCCAAGGAGGTTCCCAGGACCCAGCTATGTATGCAAATTAGCTGCCATATTTGTTGGGTTAATTTCCATACTCACTCTGATTGGCTGTGGGCATAGCAGAGGTATGGTCATTTTACATGTTTCTCTATTATTAGGTAAGTTATTTTGAAATGTATACAAATTATAATAATTATATGACTTTCTATTTTCACAAAAAAATATTGTCATATGATTCTGAGGCAAAGATTATAGAATATTAAGCAAAAATAAGGACATAAATGTTGTAGCTAAAATATATGTAACAGTAGGAGATGAAGAGGGTATTTGAAGTAACTAGGAGTTAGTTCAGATTCCACATTCTGGATATAGCTTTTGAGATACTAAAATCTATAATAATAAAAGCATAATATGCTAATTAAAACAGACAGCCAAACAACCTTCTGAATGTCATTCCAGAAATCCTTCTGAATGAAGTTGCAGTGGGGGTGAGGAGGACCAAAGCAGAGGCAGTTAAAGGCAATCTGTCAGGCAAGTGAGTGGGTAGGGGCAATCAGGCAGGCAGGACAGTGGTTATTGCTGATCAGGCAGGCGATCAGGCAGACAGTCAGGTTGGCAGTTAGAAGCCAGAGATTGTGAGAGGGATGTCCAGGTGTCCAGAATTGTGAGAGCATGCAGGTGAGGCTGAGAGACTTTCCTCAACCCCATGTGTTAGAATTTTGTGCATTGGACCTCTAGTGCTATCAATGCTATTTATATAATTTCCCTAAGTGACTGAGCATCTTAGAACTGAACCACCATAACCAAACTCAGATGAAATACCCAAGCTGAAAGAGATTGGTATATTAACCAAAAGGCAAACATATTTGACTGAAGCATTATTCTAGTAAATCCAGTAAATAATACTATATCTTGGTAAAACACTAAATAAGCACATTGGAAGACCAGCTCATTTATTTGTAAGTATAGTTGAACAGGGATGAGGTAACTGAAATGAGGCTACAGTTGGTCCTTTAACAACAAGGATTTGAACCTGGATTCCACTGACATGGGGATTAGTTTCAATGCATACGGTAAATATATTTTTCTTTCTTAAGAATTTTAAATAAAATTTTATTTTCTCTAGCTTAATTTATTGTAAGAATACATTATGTTATACCTATAACATACAGAATATATATAAAACAATTGTCTATGTTATCAGATAGCTTCCAGTCACTAGTAGCTATCAGTAGTTATGTTTTTGGTGGATCAAAAAGTTAGTTATATGTGGATTTTCAACTGGTGTGTGTGTGTGTGTGTGTGTGTGTGTGTGTGTTGTGTGTGTGTGTGTGCACGCGCGCGAGCATGTCTGTGTTATTTGGGAGGGTGGAGGGGAGGTGTTTAGTGCTTCTAAACCCTGCATTATTCAAGGGTCTACCTTAGTTTTATTGCTTAAATTTCTCAAACAAAAGAAATTTCAGTTTATTGTTAAAGAACATTTAATATGTGCATATTTCCTCTTCTGGGTTGGTTAAAGTCTTACATCTAAGAGTCTTATTAATGAGTTACCAAAAAAGAAGTGTCAGCTGATAATTTAATAGTGCAGCTGAGTGGAATGTAATTTTTGTTGGTTACATTCCATCATTTACAAAGTTTATCAAATCTAATGATAGCATATCTTAGCTTGACTTCAAGTACCTGCTGACCTCTTCACCAGCATTTGCAATGCCATTCATCCTTTCAGAAAGGTAAGTTATTGATGGCCAATAAGTCCTATTGTATTATAAGGCAGCCAACTTTTTTCATAGTGAATGCCATTTCCTGAACTCAATGTCAAAGTCTGAAGTACCTTGAGGATTTGGGCTTTATAGTTTCCTGAGGTTATAAGAACTTCATGAGCTTATAACATAAAACCTACCATATTTTCAAAAAAAATTATATAATTTTGACTGAAAAATATAATTTTTTCTTTTTTGTTACACATATATTTTACTTTATGAACTGATTTGTTTTATGAAACTTATAATAGTGTGTTTTCTTTGGCCACTGACAAATATGTAAACTCATTGATGCAACATTGTTAAAAATCTACATCTTATTTTACTACCAAATTTCATCCTAAGTTTCTGAAAACTCTTGATCCTGGATAAACATATGCAATCATTCACTAAGTATATAATCGGGCTGAGCTAGATGAGATGTGGCAGGTTACTTTCCACTCTTACAGTTATATGAATTTACTAATTGTGTTTACTGTCACCTGGACAAATTGTAATTCCCAAGGAAGGGAAAAAAAGGGAGAATTATATAAATTGTTTTGACATTATAAGATAAGGTTGCTAGTGGTAATAGAATTAGACACATCTAGTATAGGAAGCCTAAGTCCCCCTCCCTGAATTTTTAATATATGTTTTTATTGATTTTAAAAAGAGGAGAAGGTGAGGGAGAGGGAGATGGAAAAACACTGGCTGCCTACTGTAGAAAGAACCCATAACCTAGGCATGTGTCCTGACTGGGAATTGAACCATGACCTTCTGATTCATGGGTTGATACTCAACCACTGAGCTACACCAGCTGGGCTTCCCTCACTGAATTTTTAATTAAAAGACAGGACCATGATCCATTTAAATGATCAATTAAGGATTTCAAGCAGGTGTTCCAACACATTATTGAAATAAATGCAGTTTGTGAAGTGTTTTGTTTTTTGTTTTTTTCCCTTTTACCACCATTGGTTTAAAACACAAGCTCTTTATTTGGAAATTGAAGCAAGAGGTGGTCAGATATATAACTTTCTCTAAAGTTCTACCAGTAGAAAAATTGCTTATTTGTTTAGAATTTTTCTTAAAAATGGCAATTTGAGTAGTTATATGTCATATATTACATTCAGAGTCCAAATTTCAATGGATGGAGATGACAACTCTTTCCAGGAAATAGATAAGATAGTTAAAAAAAGAAAGAATGTATGCTTAATCATAAACCATTTGATTATGAGGGTGGTTACCAAATTAGAAACCATTCAAGTCCTTAAATTGAATTATTTCATGTTGTCATTAAAAATTGTAGTTGCTTGAATATTAAAAGAATCTTAGATATGGATTAAATGTTTTATTATGTTCCTAGGCATTTGTCCCAGAATTTTCATCAGGTGCAAGTTCATAAGGAAAAAAAAAAAAAGCTCCAACCTACTCAAGTTATGCTATATGTATAGATTTGTCTAAGTTTTGATTTTGTAAATATTTCAAAATGTATTTCCATTTTCAAAAATAAAATTAGATACTTATTTTCAATAAATTCCAGAAAATTTGATGTATGCTCTTTTATTAAATGTATTTATTTATCTAAGATGTTTTTAGTCATTTATTTTTTAGAGAGAGAGAGGAAGTGAAAGGGAAAGAGAGAAATATCAATATGAGAGCAAAAAATCTTGTGGCCACTTCTTGCACACTCTCTACCATGGATCCAGCCCACACCCTGTACATAACTCAAACCAAATGAGCCACACTAGTCAGGGCAATTAAAAAAATAAGTATAGTTGATAAGCAATTTTGTATTGGTTTTATTAGTTTCAGGTTTATAATATAAATATAGTCATTAGACATTTTTATACTTTGTAGTCTGAGCACCTTACAAATTCTGATAGTCATCTGTCACTGTGTAAACTTATCACAATATTATTGACTATACTAGAGGTCCAGTGAATGAAATTCGTGTACTGGGGTGGGGGGTGTACTTCAGCCAAGCCTGATCCTTCTCCAATCTAGGACCCCTTGAGGGATGTCTGACTGCCCGTTTAGTTTCCCTACCTGGATCAAGCCTAAATGGGAAGTCAGACATCCTTCTCACAATCCAGAATTGCTGGCTTCTAACTGCTCACCTACCTGCCTTCCTGATTGCCCCTAACCAATTCTCCCTGCCAGCCTGATCACCCCCTAACCACTCCCCTTCCAACCTGATCAACAGCCTGTTTGCCCTAACTGCCCTACCCTGTGGGCCTGGTCATCCCTAACTACCTACCCTGCAGGCCAGGGTTCCCCCCAAATGCCCTTCCTTGCAGGCCCAGTCACCCCAACTTCCCTCCTCTGCTAGCCTCTTCCCTGTCAACTGCCTTCCCTTGCTTGTCATCTTGTGGTGGCCATCTTGTGTTCACATGGGGGGCAGGATCTTGTGACCAAATGGGAGCAGTCATTTTGTGTGTTGGAGTGATGCTCAATCTGCATATTACTCTTTTATTAGATAGGGTAGAGGCCTGGTACATGGGTAGGGGCCAGCTGGTTTGCCCTGAAGAGTGTCCTGGATCAGGGTGGGGTTCTTTTGGCTTGTGGAATGGCATGGGTGAGGGGTCTGTGGTGGTTTGCAGACTGGCCATGCCTCCTGGTGACCTAAGCAGAGGCCCTGGTATCTGGTATTTATTTATCTTCTACAACTGAAACTTTGTAGCCTGGAGCAGAGCCAAACCTCTGCTCTCACAGCCTTTGAAACTTTGTTGCCTTAAGTGGAGGCCTCCCCTGGCCAGGGTGTGCAGAAATCTTGGCTTCCTCCATGGCCAGAAGCAATCCAAGCCTCCCTACTGTACTGTTCTCTCTGTGTCCATAGCCATCTTGGTTGGGTTAATTTGCATACTTGCTCTGATTGCCTGGTGGGAGTGGCTCATGGGCTTGAGGGTGTAGCACAGGTACAGCCAATTTGCATATTACTCATTTATTAGATAAGATTCTCCTTTCCCTTTTCACCTATTTTCACACTTCTTCCATTCTGGTAATGATCCCTTTAGTCTCTGTTTTTTTGAGACTTTTACTTTTTTTATTTTTATTTAATAAATATTTATTGTTCATATTATTACAATTGTTCCTCTTTTTTTGCCCCCTATAGCTCTTCTCCAACTTCTTCCCACTCCACTCTCTGCCCATACCTCCCCCATTGTCCTTATCCATAGGTGTATGATTTTTGTCCAGTGTCTCCCTGCATTCCCTTCACCCTTTTCCCCCTGAAAATTGTCAATCTACTCCCTTTCTGTGCCCTGATTCTGTAATATTCACCAGTTTATTCTATTCATCAGATTTTTAATTCACTTGATTTTTAGATTCACTTGTTGATAGCTATATATTTGTTGTTCATAATTTTTATCTTTACCATTTTCTCCTTCTTCTTCTAAAAGAATACCTTTCAGCATTTCATATAATACTGGTTTGGTACTGGTGAACTCCTTGAGCTTTTTCGTATCTGTGAAACTCTTTATCTAGTCTTCAATTCTAAATGATAGCTTTGCTGGGTAGAGTAATCTTGGTTGTAGATTCTTGCTATTCATCACTTGGAATATTTCTTGCCACTCCTGTCTGGCCTGCATAGTTTCTGTTGAGAAATCAGCTGACAATCGAATGGGTTCTCCCTTGTAGGTAATTAATGTTTTTCTCTTGCTACTTTTAATATTCTCTCTTTGTCTTTTGCTTTTAGTATTGTAATTATGATGTGTCTTGGTGTGGTCCTTTTTGGATTCCTTTTGTTTGGGGTTCTGTGTGCTTCCTGGATTTGAAAGTGTATTTCTTTCACTAAGTGGGGGAATTTTTTGTCATTATTTCATCAAACAGATTTTCAATATCTTGCTCTCTCTCTTCTTCTGGCACCCCCATAATTCTGATGTTGGTATGCGTGAAGTTGTCCCAGAAGCTCCTTACATTATCTTCACATTTTTGGATTCTTTTTTCTTTTTGCTATTCCAGTTGAGTGTTTTCTGCTTCTTTAAATTTCAAATCTTTGACTTGATTCTTGTGTTCCTCTAGTCTGCTGTTAGGTCTCTGTATATATATTTATTTTATTTCACTCAATATATGTTTAATTTCTAGTTGGTCCTTTTCCATCTCCTCTTGGGTCTCACTAAATTTACCCATCTTTTCTAGGAAATTCTTAAAAAATATTATAATCATGGTTTTGAACTCTATATTGCATCATTTGTTTTCCCCATTTCTTTCATTTGTGATCTGTTCCTTTGTGTCCGCATTTTCACTTCTTTCCTGAGTTGGTAGAGTAGCTTTGTGTGCTAGGTGTCCTATGTGGCCCAGTAGCTCCTCCTCTCCAGTTACCTGAGGTGGACTCTCTTGGTGCACCACTTTGTGGACTGTATGTACAGCCTTGTTGTGGTTAACTTTTGATTGTTGTTGGTATCACTGGGGGGAATTGATCTCCAACCCAATTGGTTGTGAGGATCAGCTGTGTCTATGCCTGGAGAACTTCTGTGCTGGAGTCAGCCTTATGAGATAAGACTTGCAGAATTACAAAAGCCTCTGTCTTCAACTTGGATGGGGTGGAGTCTCAGGACTGAGCAGACAGCCTTGGCTTCCCATCAGCCTTGCCCTGCAGCCCTCTCTGCACACACTGGCTTGTGTACCTCCTGGCCTCTGCCTTTCCAGCTACCCTGAGTTTCCATGCATTCCAAGAACCCATATGAGTCTGGGTCCCCAGGATCTCGCCCGGACTGGGTTTCAGTGCAGTTGGAAGTGAATTTCAGCTCAGTTGGGAGATTCTGTCTTCCTGCCACTAGAGAAAGTCAGCGGCACAATCAGCAGTCAGCCTTCTGTGTCCACACTCATGCTCGAGCACCTCCAGACCTCTGCCTTTCAAGGCTCCCCTAAGTTTCTGTGCACTCTTCTCTTTTCACAACAGTTCATACTGCCCCCATATGAGTCTTGCCCAGAACTAGGGTTCAGTGCAGTCGGAACTGGAGCTCAGTGCAGTTGGGAGTTTCTGTCTCCCTCCCACTAGAGGAAGCCAGCCAGGCACTCTGCCGCCCATCTTCTCTAAATGTGTGTCTCCATTCCTCAGCTTTTTGGAGCTTCTCTGAGTCTCTATGAGGCCCTCTCTTTATATCTACTTGTAGAATTTCCACTCAGCCAGCTTTCCTGTGGTTCTGGATGGTGTCCATTCTATCTTTTAGCTGTAGTTTTGAAATTGCTCTGCGAGGCAGCAGTTTAGGTGTTCACCTATGCCACCATCTTGGTTTCTCCCACTTTGAGACTTTTTCTTTTGTTTGTATGTTATTGTTTTTTTGCTTTTAGATTTCACATACAAGTGAAACCACAACAGCTAACAGCATACTCGTGGTCAAAAAGCTCAAAGCTTTTTCAGGAACAAAACAAGGATGATCACTTTCACCACCATTATTTGACATTGTACTGAAATCTTAGCCATAACAATCAGATAAAAAAAGAAATAAAGGTCTCCAAATAAAAAAGGAAAAGTAAAAATGTCACTATTTGCAGGTGATATGACACTATATATAGAAAACCCTAAAGAATCAACCAAAAATTGAATTAATAAAAGAATTCAGCGAAGTAGTAGAGTATAAAATCAATATACAGAAATCTTTTATGTTCCTATACACCATAAACTCAGAAGGAGAAATATATGCTACCTTAATAGTCACCAAATTAAGGTTAGTACACATAAATTTCAACCTATGAAAATAATAGACATAGTAAAAAAAATCATGGAACACAAAAGAGAGAACATACTTTGTCCAAAGTTGCACAACTTGTGATTTGTAGAAAAATAGGTGGATGTCTTTATTTAATTACATTTTAATAATATTTCCTATTGTATACATGGGCCACTTCAAACTAGAAGTAAAACCAGTTTATATCCTTGTTCCAACTTATCTCTCTCACTCCTTTGTCCCCTGCCTGCATTGACCCATGTTCTTACCTCTGACAAAATTTGACTTACTCCTCATTCACAACGTTGGATGCCATGCTTTTAAAACTTCAATGTTAAATGCCTTTATATGGGCATTTCTGATATCCAGGAGCAATGTTTAAAATGCCTGCTTCTTACATGATGCTATTTACTTTGGGGATTCCACTTTCACCAAAGATTTGACAGAGGGTCTTATATTGTAACTATTTAATGTCCTGTGCACATAGATTTTACATAATCATTTAGGTTCTAACAACCTCTACCAATATTATATCAGAAAAATATACCTATTCTGTTTCAAATGACAATGTGCCCAATTAAAAATTCAAGTTGTCAGGATCCTATGTAATTAGTGATAACCTAATTGTGTACTAGACAATGAAATTTATTTTAAAAATATCCTAATCCCTGACCAGTTTAGCTCAGTGGATAGAACGTCAGCCTATGGACTGAAGGGTCCAAAGTTCGATTCTGGTCAAGGGCATGTACATTGGTCGCAGGCACATTCTCAGTAGGGGGTGTGCAGGAGGCAGCTGATCTATGTTTCTCTCTCATTGATGTTCTTAACTCTCTATCCCTCTCCCTTCCACTCTGTAAAAAATCAACAAAATATATTAAAAAATATATCCGAGATGAAGATTAGAGGAAATATGTTTGCCTAATAAAAATATAAATTCCTAATAGTCTTTGGCTATTTGATATTCATTTATTATCTGCTTGGGATATGCATATGTTCCATATGGTACAACATACATACTGTGAGCATTTGAAAAAAAAAAAACACAGTCTGAAGATGGCTGAGTAAAAAGTAAATAAGAAATCCCATCTCTTTTTTTGAAATGGAATCATTATATTAACCTGGGACTACCTGCTCTTGGGTTCATATTTTATGGGGGAAAATAATATCTATTTGACCAAACAACTCTGCTTGTGATTTCATAATATGTATCCTAATAATTATAGTCAACAAATTTAATTCCATTGTAAATTTTAGTAAAATACTGGCTCTATTAATATTTCAAAAAGTGACTAAAGTCTTTCCAATTGCACCTTGGACAATAACAATCAGTAAGTAAAAACTGAACCCAGTATCCATTTTGTTGAGTAGTGTGTTGAAATTAGGGGGAGGAAGAGTAATGGGCTTATGAGTTAATTACTAATGGTAGATTCTGATTTCAGGATTCTAATACCATTTTTAGCAAGACCTGGGAAAGCAAGGAACTGTGTATTTTTTATTTCCCCTGAAGAACATCAAACACAGTACATTAAAGCCCTCTTGAAAAAATAGAGTTGTAACAGGTTTATATTTATTTCCTCCTAGATTCTTTTGGAACATAAGAGGTAAATCTAACTCTAGACCCTAAGAATTTTTCTAATATATAAATCATCTTGCTCTCATGCAAAATAGCTTTCTTTAGGTGGAAAACTTGCATTTATGCCACAAATGCCCTATAAAGGGACAGTAACTGTCCAGTGTCTTAGGTATAAAAAGAAAATCAAGAATGATTCTTTTTATTTAGAAATCTTATACAGTAATAGAGGCAGAAGTGGAGAAAAAAGTTTTCTATTACCTTCTGCACTAACTCCCTCTTATTATAAATCAGACAAAATCTTCCCTTTGTAGGGAGTAATAGTGATTTTCAGTATTATAGTGATAAATATGTATTAATGTTTATGCTATTATAAGTAGAATAATTTAAAAGTTTTTAATTAAATCAGCCACAGGTAGTAAAGGTTGAAATGTTTCTAAGTCTACATATAACTATGTGACAGACGATGTAAAATAAACAGATCACAAAATGCAATTTCTACATTCACATGAGAAATTGTTGTTACAATAAAATGTAAATAGAATTATTTTGGACATTTTCAGAGAAAAATATACTTGAGGATCTTAATTATACACAGGGATTACTTATTTGAGGTATAAAGCTCGCATGGAAAAGTGTTTAGAGTAAAATAAGTATATATAATGTTAATAATAATAATAACACAGACATGCTCCCTTATGATCTGGAAACACAATACCTCAATCCATCCAATAACCAGAGGCAGAGCTTCACTCAAAGCACATAGACTAAAAATATGGACAGGATTTTTTTAGAAGAATTCTAAGGTAATTTCATCTAAAGTTAAACATTAGAAATGCCAGATATGCTCTTAAAAATAGCAACACACACACAAACACACACACACACACACACACACACACACACACACAAAATCTTCTAAAGAAAACTATTTTATATGTATACATTAGCTACTATTTCTAACCCTAAAGAATCCTGTAAAATATTGAAAAAATAAAAACAAAGACAGCACATTCTATAACAATAGGCACATCTTTTCATAAAGTTATAAAATGTTCCAATCACTCTGCTCTCTAGAGCTCCATGTTACTATTCCTTTAAGATATAACTCTGAACTGGTCAAATCCAAGTGGAAATCAAATGTCAGAGTCAGATCACTGATATAGAAACGCTGAGAGAATCCCTAATTAGAATGAAGCATTTAATTATCTTTTTGTACCTCTCATTTCTAATATTATCACATTTCTCAAATGACTTGGACTTTTAAAAATAACTGAAAGTAGCTATCCATAAAAGATTTGTTTAGCCCCACATCTCTAAATTCAAATTGTGGACTAGAAAGTTGAAGTGGTTTATTTTATAGAAGAGAGAGACCCATCTTTATAAATAAGTGATATCCTCTGTTCTTCACTGTAACTGCCTTCCATCAAAAAAATGTACTAAATATATATATATATATATATATATATATATATATATATATATATATCACTGGCTTGAAAACCAGTTTACATTAATTTTTCAGAGGTACTGAATTCAGTACAACTGCCTCTAGAAACCACTATGACATATTCACATTCTAGCCATATAAGATATGTAGTAATAATAAGCTTTATAAAATCCTCTTTAGACCTCCATGGTGGTTATATTTTAGAATTTCATATTATTCACTAATGCAGTGATTTTTTTCTTCATTGATTTGTTTTTTCAATCTCTAGCATAATCATATTTTTAAAAACATCCAATATGCATGCCTTTATTTGTTACCATACTGGTTAGCTTGAACTGACTATATATGCTATTTAGCACAGATTGTTTTCTTTAAACAACTTTTGGGGTGAATGTATGTTATTTGACTCTCAGTTTGAAAAAAAAATAGCAAACATTTTTTCAGGTGACAGGGTATTACAGTAGTCTCCCCTTTTCCAGGTTCACTTTCCACCGTTTCAGTTACCTGCAGTGAACTGTAGATAAATATTAAATGAAAATATTAAATGACAAATTCTAGGAATGAAAAACTCATGAGTTTTAAATTGTCATTCTGAATAGCATGACAAAAAATCTCTTAAGGTCCTGTTTCAACCCACCAAAGATATGACTCATTCCTTGGCCCAGCCGCTCAATGCTGTAGACACTCACACCCATTAGTCACTTATTACTCATCTTGGTGATCAAATCTCCTGTATGGCATCACAATGCTTGTATTCAATTTAACCCTTATTTTACTTAATGGCACCAAAGTCTAAGAGTAGTGATGCTAGCAATTTTTATATGCCAAAGAGAAGCTGTAAAGTGCTTTCCTTAAGTAAAAAAATGAGTACAGAACAAGAAGATATTTTGAGAGACATATCGCATTCACATAACTTTGATTACATTGTTCTATTTTGTTTTAGCTATTGTTAATATTTTGCTATGTGTAACTTATAAATTATACTTTATGATAAAGTATAATTTATAAGTTACACATAGTAAGAGAGTAACAATAATTTTATATATATATGTATATATATACATATATATATATGAAAATCGTGTGTGTATACATACTGTATACGTGATTCAGTAGTATATGTGGTTTTAGGCAATCACTGAGGGTTTTGGGATGTATTGCCTGGGAGTAATGGGGGACTACTGTACCTTTTTAAAAATGTACATTGTTTATGGATTTCAGAGAAAAAGGCAGAAGGATAGAAACATGAGTGATGAGAGAGAATCATTGATTGATTGCCTCTTGCATGTCCCAAACTGGGGATTGAGCTCACAACCTGGTCATGTGGCCTGATAGAACTATCACCTCCTGTTCATAGGTCAATACTCAACCACTGAACCATGCCCCAGGGGGGAAGAGGGCTACTATTGGCTTGTAAAGATGTTCAGAAAGGCAAAAACAAGAAAGAACAGGAATTTGGCTCAATCAGTTGCAAAATTAGAATAGAATAAAATCACTTTTGTTCAGGCTTCAGTGAAAATTCTAAACATTCTACAATATTTCTAATTGTCAGCTAGACTTTGTATTCAGCCTCTCTTTTATCTACCTCTCTGTTTATTTCTTGTTTTTCCACACTTAGCCAGAGTCCTGCTCAGTTTGTATCTTGTTTTAAGCTCCTCCTATTGGTTTTTTTGCTTATGTGTCTCAATTGAAAATCTTTTTTTTTAATATATTTTTATTGATTTTTTACAGAGAGGAAAGGAGAGGGATAGAGAGCTAGAAACATCAATGAGAGAGAAACATTGAATAACTGCCTCCTTCACCCCACCCCCCACCACTGGGGATGTGCCCACAACCAAGGTATATGCCTCTGACTGGAATTAAACCTGGGACCCTTCAGACCACAGGCTGATGCTCTTTCCACTGAACCAAACCAATCAAGGCTCACATTGAAACTCTTCAAATGTGAAAAATGGATCAGATATTCTTGCTATTTGAAAATCTTCATTAATTCAAGGACTGGCAACTGAACCCCTTGTAAATCTCTGCTCCAGCCAACAGGTTTCCTTTGGATAAGATGCCTGTCTTTTCTCTGTAGTGGGTAAAATAGTGATTAGTTGAACAAAACTATGCTATTGTATGTAAACAGCAGAAGTCTCATCCAGCAGATATACTTACAAAGAGCAATATAGCTGATATACACTTTGGAGCTTCCTGATATCTATTTCAGAGGGAGTGTCTCTTAAATTTGAAAAATATTGTTTATTTTTATGGATGTTGTTATGGGATGGATAACCTCATACAACATAGGTGAGATTCCAGAAACTTCTGCAGATATGTCAATATACTCTAGAGATCTATTAGTAACAACATTATTGATGTTATGGTGCCTGAAAATCCCTATGTGCTTTGTATGGGGGTAATTTTTAATGGGGTTAATTTTTATTTCTTCAGCGAATGTGTACCATTTAACTCTCAGATAAATGTTGACTTAAACCAAAGTATACGCCAACTGCAAAACTCAGAAATATAAAGAAGAAAAATGTTAAAAGATTAAAATTTGCCAACTTATTCATGTGAAGCATGTCTAAAACTCCATTCTATAAACCCAGTGGTCGGCAGACTCATTAGTCAACAGAGCCAAATATCAACAGTACAATGATTGAAATTTCTTTTGAGAGCTAAAAACCGACTTCTGCGCTTGGGTCACAAAGTTTCAATCGCACTGTACATGTGGTATTTTGTGGAAGAGCCACACTCAAGGGGCCAAAGAACCACATGCAGCTTGTGAGCCACAGTTTGCCAACCATTTTATTAGCCCAATCCTTTACTGTTTTATAGAACTATTTTGAATCTCGGATCTTTGTTGCATTTACAGTCTGATAATTTTATGGGTATCTAAGTGAGTAACTTAATTTGTTAATAGGATTATATTATGTATTAGCCAATTCAATAAAAAAATACTTTGTTGGAATTATGTAAATATAAATGAGCTGATTTTTTAAAGTAAAAAGCAATTATGAACACCAAAATATAGAAATGAAAATATTATTTTACAGATCTGTATTTTTTTAATAGAAAGACAATGTCAGAAGTTTTATTTCAAACCAAACAACTGAAATGCTATTATTTTTAAAAATGTCATTTAGCTGAAACCAGTTTGGCTCAGTGAATAGAGCATCATCCTGCGGACTGGAGGGTCCCAGATTCTATTCCAGTCAAAGGCATGTACTTTGATTGCAGGCAAATCCCTAGTAGAGGGTGTGCAGGAGGCAGCTGATCAATGTCTCTCTCTCATCGATGTTTTTAACTATCCCTTTCCCTTCTGCTCTGTAAAAAATCAATAAAATATATTAAAAGTAAATGTCATTTAAACCATAGCAAACCAGAAAGACTGCAATTTTGGGTTAAACCTTATTGATATCTTTAGACATTTCTCCATATTACAATGCTAACTAGATGTTCAAAAAATAATGTTTGGGAAAAGTATACATATTTTTAAAAGAATACTGAATCTAAAAGCAAACAGAGTAAAATGTGATACATGATCTGGACAGATACTCACGTATTCAGTGGGTCTATTGATGGATATTTAAACTACATAGAAAACAGAATGCATTTTGTTAATACCTCTTTGTTTGATAGAGAAAGTAATTATTTAATCTCCTTTGGGATAATTTTGTACCTTCCTCTCACAGAAAATTACAGTGAATTTTTCTATCAGCCTAAAAATATCAAGCACAATTTATTTAAATTATAGGAAAGTGTTAAGCACTTTATGGAAGATAAAACAATCCATTGTTATAGTTCCATTTATTTTATTTACATAAACTACAAAGATATATACTTTTGATAAAGTTGATACTTTATTTTGTGGATTTTAATGAGCATACTTTTCTCTTCCTACTCCTTATAAACTATTCTTGAGGCAACCAACATTCATCATGTATAC
This sequence comes from Lasiurus cinereus, assembly GCA_011751065.1. Lineage (NCBI taxonomy): Eukaryota > Metazoa > Chordata > Mammalia > Chiroptera > Vespertilionidae > Lasiurus > Lasiurus cinereus. Next base: position 26,444,497 of record JAAGEH010000012.1, read on the forward strand.
TTTACAGTGAACAGTGCAAATAAATAAATGAACAGACATTTAAACAATGTAGTAATTAACAAAAATAAAATATTTTTTAATTCTTTGTTGATTAAAGCATTACATATAGTATTACATATGTCTCCTTTTTCCTCCATTGTTCTCTTTCTGGCCACCTCCCTGCCACCTGCACCTCCCTCAACTCCTGCCACCCCTCCCCCCCACTCCACACATGCCTTAACCAACCCCCTGTGGTGTCCATGACCACTGCTGAGGCTTATTTGCATGCATACACATCCTTTGATTGATCTCTTACCCCGCCCCATACTTCCCCTGCCTTCTCTCTGAGGTTTGATGGTCTCTTTGGTGTTTCTCTGTCTTTGGGTCTATTTTTGTTTATCAGTTTATGTTGGTCATTATTTCCTATAGATGAGTGAGATCATGTGATATTTATCTTTCTCCGACTGGCTTATTTCACTTAGCATAATGCTCTTCATGTCCTTCCATGCTGTTTATAATGGTAAGAGTTCTTTCTCAGCAGCATAATATCCCATTATGTAGATGTAACACAGGTTTTTAACCCACTTATCTGCTGATGGGCACTTAAGTTATTTCCAATAAAATCCCAAATAGTCATAGAAACCTTGAGAAAGAAGAATAAAGTTAGAAGGATCACAATACCAGATATCAAACTATACTACAAAGCCACTATTCTCAAAACTACTTGGTACTGGCATAAGAATAGACATATAGACCAATGGAACAGAACAGAGAACCCAGAAATTGACCCAAGCCATTATGCTTCATTAATATTTGACAGAGAAGGCAAGAGCATATAATGGAGTCAAGAGAGTCTCTTCAATAAGTGGTTTTGGGAAAATTGGGTAGATACATGCAAAAAAAGTAAAACTGCACCACCAATTTACACCATACACAAAAATAAACTTAAAATGGATAAAGGACTTAAACGTAAGACAGAAAACCATAAAAATACTAGAAAAATCCATAGGCAGCAAAATAGCAGACATATGTTGTAGCATATCTTTATCAATACAGCTCCTAGGGCAATGAAAACTAAGGAGAAAATAGACAAATGGAACTACATCAATATAAAAAGCCTCTGCACAGCAAAAGAAACCATCAGTAAAACAATAGAGCCCACTGCATGCGAGTATATATTTGCCAATGTTATCTTGTATAAGGGACTAACCTCCTAAAATTTATAAGGAACTCATACATCTTTAAAAAAAGGAAGATAAACAATCCGATCAAAAAAATGGGCAAAGGACTTAAAGAAACACTTTTCAAAAGTGGACATACAGAAATCCAAAAGACAAATGAAAACATGCTCAAAGTCACTAATCATCAGAGAGATGCAAATCAAAATGACGACATACCATCTCACACCTGTCAGAATGGCTATCAACAAGCAGCAAGTGCTGGCAAGGATGTGGAGAAAAAAGGAACCCTCTTGCACTGCTGGTAGGAATGCAGATTGGTAAAGCCACTATGGCAAACACTATATAAAGTTTCCTCAAAAAATTAAAAATGGAACTCCCATTTAACCTAGTAATCCCACATCTACGAATATAACCCAAGAAAACAGATACACCAATCAGAAAGGACATATATCCCTATGTTCACAGCAGTACAATAAAGTCATATTTACAATTTTGTTTAATTTATGTTCATGACACACTTAAGATCAATGAGTAATTCTAATTGATGTTTAGTTCCCCAGAGACCAGCATAGATTTTACAAATTACAGGCATTTCACATTTATTTTAAATGATAAAGGAGTAGGTAGTGAATCTTAATCTCTATATTATTAACAATTTTTTCTTTCAATCAAATTAGAATTTGAAGTAAAGTGGATTAGGAAGAAAACTTAATCATCTGAAGTGTTTATTGAATTCATTTACCATTGCACTAGTATTAGATTTAAAAATGTAATAATGTTTTCAATGGTATTAATCAGGAAATGTTGTTTTTAATTTACTGAGAGGTTACTATCTTTCACATTGTAAATGAGAGTAACTGTCTTTCAATTTAATTGAATATAAGTCAAATCAGTTATTTCAGAGTGATGTCATTATTTTTAAATGACAAGATATATAATAACATGCCATGTTTGCAGTCAATAGATGATAGCTTGGCTGGCAAAAGTCCAATTACCTAAACCTTTAAAAGAGACAAGTTGGATTTTTCTTGCTACTAGGATGATTACAAGAAAAATCTAGGAAGTGAATTAAGCCAGTCAGAAAAAGAAAAGTAGCATTTAACTTCACTTATATGTGAACTCTAATGAACCAAATAAACTAACAAAGTGGTGAAAACTCAAGATACAGAGACTAGACTGACACTGTCAGAGGGAAGAGATTTGGCTGCTGGATGAGAAGGGTGAAGAAATTAAGAAAATAAAGACTCTTAGAAACAGACAATAGTACCATGACTGAGAGAGGGAAGGGGAGGTGAGAGGAGGTAGAAGAGGTTAAAGAAGTGATAAGCAATGATGGCAAGAGACTTGATTTAGGGTGGTAAATACACAATACCATATATAGATGAGCTCTATATATAAAAGCCTAAGTGACCAGTTGATAATTCGACCAGTCAATCTGTTGCTTTGGTGCATGACCACCAAGGGAGAAGATGCTCAATTCAGGAGCTTCCCCATTTTGTCAATGTGTTCCCACAGTGGGAGCACCACTCAGCTGACTGACTGGCACAGGGCTCATGGCTGCCAGTAAGCCCAGAGACTGCAGCAAGCAGCAGTGAGCTACGGAGTGACAGGTGCAGTGGGGCTGGAATGAGCAATAGTGCAGGTAGTAGTGGCAGGCAGTGTTGGACTGCTGGTTTTGGCCTTATCCCTATAGGCTATGCTGAGGGACCTCACCAGTGCATGAATCTGTGCACTAGGCCTCTAGTAAATTATAAAACTTTATACCTGAAACCTATATAATTGTATCAACAATGTCACCACAATACATTCAATAAACAAGTTAATTAATACTACTATTTCAACTTCATCAACTAAAATATTCAATTTAAAATGAAACTAAATTTCTGTAAAGTTATGTTTTCATTTTCTTGTTCACAATCATTGGAGAGAAAAAAATAAATATATTTTACTGATTTTTACTGAGGGACAGAGAGTTAGAAACATTGATGAGAAAGAAACATTGATCAGTTGCCTCCTGCACACCTCCTACTGGCTATGTGCCCGCAACCAAGGTATATGCCTTTGACCAGAATCAAACCTGGGACCTTTCAGTCTGCAGGCCAATGCTCTATCCACCGATCCAAACCAGTTTCAGCCATTGGAGAAAAATTTTAAATGTTTATTCTCACAAGCATAAATTGGTCTTCCCTATCCTATTCAAAAACCTAATAAATATAGTTTTAATAAAGGTAAAATAACTATTTTTATATTTCCACTTTTATATTTCCATGTTAAATTTTTTGAAATATATATGTCAGTTATATGAATATTTCCTTTCAACCTCAAAGACAGATGCAAGAACACACACATCATATTATATTATCACTTTCTCAACAATTTCCAGTAATCTGCAGATACCACCGGATTCATGAAGAATTTCAGCTTTGAGACAATGCTATTATTTAATATTCAATCTATATTCAGATGTTACAAATAGTCATAATAATGTATTTTATAAGTTTCTTTTTTTGTATGTTTTTTACTCAATTTTTACAAACAGGCTGCATAATAAATAATTTTATTTAATGAAGCATTCTGCCTTGAGGAAGACTTTAAATTCTCTGATTTAAAATTATTTTAAAAAGTTTTTTTTTTAACTTTGAATACAACTATATACATAGCTCTTTCAATGGGACTGTGTTACAGGAAACCTGATGTAGTTCCCAATGTCTTATGGCTTTATTGTATCGAAGTATGTAAGTATCTTGTCTTTTGTTTATAGCCTGCAAATAATTGATGTGAGAACTAAAAAGGGATAGACTGTAGGTCTAGTGTAAGTTCTTTTAGGGTAGTTTTTCTCTACCTAAGAATAAAAGGGATCATTTTAATGCTCACAGGTTGATAACAAATTTAAAAAATCTATATATTATTTAAAGTCCTTTGAGGTTATCTCTCATAGAAAATTATATTAGTGAATAGAATTAGTGAGTTCTAAAAGTTTTAAAATAAGCAGGTATAGAATCCATTCTGAGACACTCATAAGTTTTTATATTCATTAGTAATTGAGAAGAAGAGGAATATAGCACACTGCATATACGGCATAAGATGTATGGTCATAGGGGGAAAAGCATGGAGGAATTGTAAAACTCTTAAAATCTTTTTTTTTAATATGTTTTGTTGATATTTTACAGAGGAGAAGGGAGAGGGATAGAAAGTTAGAAACATCGATGAGAGAGAAACATTAATCAGCTGCCTCCTACACACTTCTTACTGTGTATGTGCCCGCAACCAAGGTACATGCCCTTGACCGGAATCAAACCTGGGACTCTTGAGTCTGCAGACCGATGCTCTATCCATTGAGCCAACCGGTTAGGGCTTAAAATCTTATAAAGTTCAAAACCACTCCAAAATATTCAACAGTATTTTAAAGTTTTAATGTTATTTTTATTCTTCATTTTTTCCATCCATTTGATTTTTCTACCTTCTGCTTGAAAATTCAATTGGCTCATAAAAATAAAATTATTCTAATATAGAATAATTGCATTGACTCAAAACTCTATACAATAGATTCACCAATATATAAAATATGTTTTAGTTATGTGTGATATTTAATTTACAGTATGTTTTAAATATTGATGCTATTAGACAATTTTTTTCTTTATTTGGGAGTATATTTCTTTTTCAAAATGTGGCACATTTCAATGTAAAATCAGCTTCGTTATCTTAATAATGAGTATTTATATTATTTAATTGTGTCAGCTTTTGTTAAATTTAATGGGAATAAAAGTACTTTCCTATTCAGTCTAAGTAAAAATATTTTCTAATGCCAAACAACACAAATAGAAATTATATTTTAGCAGGTGCTAGCTACAGCTAATATGATTTCGTGTCAACACAGAAACGATGAGCTGTATGTCTTAAAGATTGCCGTCAAATTGTTTTCTTCAGAAAATAGAGGCTACATTCATGGATGTCAAAATAATACTCTCTGAGAAACAATGAAATTCTGCATCAAAACAACATAAAAATTGTCAGCCATTAGATACATTCCTATGGCGTACTTCAAATTCCAATAAACTACATTGAAATTCAGGGTATAAGCCTGTGCTCTGAAAACATGGAAATGGCATGTATCTTCTGAATCAGGAAAGGACTTCTTTGCCTTTGTGATAGCCAGAATTATCCTACATCATTACAGATGGCATAATCAAAATATATTAAAATAATGAAACTTGTAAAATAATATTTTAGTAACACACGTAAAACTCAGGCTCTCAGATACACAGAACAGATTAATTGTTGCCAAAGACAGGGGATGGGTAAAATGTATGAAGGGAATAAAAAGGTACAAACTTCTAGCTGTAAAATAAGTCATGGGGATGTATTGTATCGCATGGTGGCTATGATAAATAATATTGTATATTATATATTTGAAGATTGCTAAGAGAGTAAATCTTAGAAGTGTGGTAACAGATGTTAATTAGTCTTAATGTGCTGATTATCTCACAATATATACATGTCCTGAGTGACTCATTATGTTATACAACTGAAACTAATTCCTATATATCAAAAATAAAGTGCAGGCTCTCAGAAGTCTCATATAATTAAATAATTTATGAAATAGTAACTATGATGATATTTAAATTGCTTATATTGATCTGGATGCCATAAGAATCACAGAAGACTGAGCAACCTCTTCTGAATTTTATCAATATTTTCTTAGAAAAATAAATGCAGGGAATTATTTTTCAAAATATTCTCAGTAAGGTCAATGATTTTAACTTATTTTGACAGTCTATCTCTGACCTTTTTAGGTATATTGTGCTTATTATACATGCCCTTTAAAGATCTGTGTAAATAAATGAATGCAAACATTCTTCTGATAAATGCATTGATTTTTCCAAAAGCAAAACAAACACAAAAAGTATTATTTTTAATCAGTAATCAAATTTAGAGTGTGTGGTTTATATATATGTATCCTTTCTGAATAAAAATTCACCTGTAGAAATTTTGGAATTGTCCTTACACATAGTCCTCTCTGGGAAGACAGCAAAAGTCTAATTACATTTCTGTTTAGAATGCTTCAGATTGTACATTGCATTTAGTCTAAATTTACAAGTTCCTTTCCCAGTTACTCCTTTAAATATTTATATAAATGGAACTGTTACTGGAGCATTGCATGGGTGAAATGCAATATTCTTGTGATAGCTTGAAAAAAATAACTTTCTAATACTCACACAGAAGAATGAATGATTTTTATTTGTGTGGAATTATATTTCTTGGTCTCAAAAATCCCATTGTCCTTAAACCAATTCTGAAAATATATAGCTGGGGCCTCAGCAGAGCTAAAAGCATGGCGGTGTCCAGAGTTTCCATTCCATGATGGGTCTGGTGCAGCATCAGACTAAAGTCCATTATGTGGAATCCACATGGCTGTGGACCACCTGGGTGAGTACATAGCATGTGAGCCCTGCAAGGTAGGAGCTCCAAAAGGCCAGAGCACCTTAATTTCTTTGTTTAGGAATTAAGTATCTTAGATTCTGGACCTTGCATGGACCATGCCTATTCTGGCCTATGACTGGCTTCCAGGTATAATTGATAAGCAAACACTTTTCTATGTCACCCAGACCTTACTGAGCATGTGTCTGTGCTGCAGCTCCTCTTTGCTCCTTTCTAGTTATCTATATCATAAAAGGTCTATGGTCGTGACACCATCCAAATGAGCAGCGGCTCTCCTGGCAGGAGAGGCAGGGCATGAGCTACTCATGGTGGAGAGCTAAGAGCAGTGGAGGGCAGGGCGCAAACTACAAGTAGTGATGGGTGGAGTGGCCAGCTAAGGCAAGCAGAAGCGAGCTACTTGTGCATGATTTCGTGTGCATTGGACCTCCAGTTAATAATAATCAGTTATTACAATGGTATTAAAACTATTACAGAAGTTGTGAGATATTACATACAAAATAATACATATGTGATGGCGTTTTTAACAAAGCAATATAAACAAGCCTATGTAGTTTTACATGAGCTTCATTTGGTTATTTCTCTTGGATTTTAACTTTATTTGTTAGAAAACATTTGTGTCTAGGTGACCATTCTACTCAAATCTATATATATAAAAACCTAAGTGACCATTATGACCAGTCGCTATGACATGCACTGATCACCAAACGGGTAGACGCTCAACACAGGAACTGCCCTCTGTGGTCAGTGCACTCCCATAGTCAACCTCTCATGGCTGACCAACTTCCCACCATCCCTTCCCCCCAATCAGCCCTGATTGGGACTGGGTGAGAGGGCCCCAATTGGTCCTAATTGCCAGCCAGGCCAAGGGACCTCACCCATGCCCAAATTCGTGCACTGGGCCTTTGGTATCTCTATATCTCTGCCAATACTAACTGGGTTTACTCTGTCATCACCCCTAATTATTTAATAATGAATATAATGACCACAAGGTTTTGATGGGTTTCTTTGCCCAAGAGCCTATTTTATAATAACCTAGCAGGCCAGAAAGGCAATGTAAATTAGCTAAAGTTTCAGAGCTATATAGTGGAACAGCCAGGACCAAGGCACATATTTCTAATTATAAATTCCTGTAACCTATAACCCTTGGGGAGATGCCCTAAATAATTGTACATTTCATAACAACTCTCCCTCATTTCAGTGATTATTATATTTTTCCTTTTTTTTTTTTTTATTCTCCAGAATGGGTCCTTTAACTGCCACTGGCTAAGACTGGCACTTATATTTTCAGTCATGAGAATTTATTTTTTATGTTATTAAAATTATTTGCTTGAACTTAAGTGTTTAGAGAATACTATATTTAAAGAAGTATATTGGTACAACTGAAATAATTAAATTCACTTTTCTAATTTAAAAATATTACCGCTCAATAGTGCATTTGAAATTGTTGCCTCATTCATTATTCTGACAAAATATTGTTTTACTGAATAGCATTTAAATATTCATATTTATTCAGAACCATTGGGGAAACTGCAGTAAATAGTGTCACATTTTAAAGTTTGACCTCATGTGTATAAGGAATAAAGAATCTCAGTATAGTAATTAAAATACTTGAGCACTTATGTTTAATCAATATGAAATATTTGATAGCAAATTAAAATAATATAAATTATCTATCTCCTAATTCCCCAAATAGTTTGTGCCAATTTTGTAATACAGTCTATGGATCTGTGAGTGTTTGTCTCCAAAATTAAAGAAAAAATTTATGAATTATTCCATATTCATTCTTATATCCAAACACAGTGGTAGGCATATTTTTTATTCTCAATTAATATTTGTTTAGTTGAACTTCATTGATTAATAGATATGGCTTTTACATCTTTAAAATTTGCTATTTATAAAAAATGGATTTGTTGCTTTGTTCCTTTTGGTTCAGGACTGAATCTATATGTCAGTCTTGATAAGTCAAAGATATAAAATTGAAACTGTGAACACAAAAAGCAGTGCTAGAACGAAGGGGCGAAAAGGTGAGGGTATCCTAATATATAGTTACAGGAGGAGATTTGACTTTGGATGATGAGCACACAGTGCAATCAATATACACATCTTATAGGAATCCACACCTGAAACCTATATGTTCATATTGACCAATGTCACCCAATAAATTTAATGAGCACACACAGGCACGCACGTACGCACACATGCACGCATGCACAAAAACAACAATAAACAAAATGTTTCATTTATATTACCGCAGTGATTTGTTTACGGGAGGTAGGGAGACCCAATTAGTTCTAAAGAGACAGAATGAGAACTTTTCTGGGGCTGCTGGGAAATTTTATTATTTTTTCATGCATGAGAAGACTGCATAGTTTTAAGGGCTATGAAAGTTCTGAGGATATTATTGAGTTCTAAAATCTCACTATACCTGAGGAAAACTCTACCTATAGACTTCTTACTTGTATGCTCTAAAAACATTGTTTTTGTTTGTTTTATGCATGAATCTTGTTTTTACATAATTTGCAACTGAATTATCATCATATTTGTTATACTTATCACATATAAATACTCATTCAAACCACTTCTATTGAGTTTCTGACTCTTAAACTAAATGAGAAATTCAAGGAACGAGGTTTCTGCAGGAGCTTTCCCAGCACCTGGAGGGGTGCTTTGTGACCTGGAGCTTCTCACTTTGCTTAACTTGAGCTAGATATATTAAAAGCACACTATTTGCTCTTGAACATAGAAACAAGGAAATGAGACTAGTTTATATATACACCCAGAAATGCTCCACACATACACACAGAAATGATATGAGAAGATATTCAGCTAAATCGTTGTTTCTATGCCCAGTATATACTGCAATGAACATGATACTCCTAACTCCAGCCATAACATTGTCTGACCAACACATCCCCCCGCCACCCGCCTTCAGTGAATCTAGTGTATAAGTAGAAATATTCCAATATGGTGTACCTAAGGAGATCTTACCATAAGAAAATTTAAAACAAATATGTGGCATTCATATCATTTATCAAAATGCTACTCTATAACATAAAATATAATATATGCTCATCTGACATATAAAATCCTAACAAACAAACAAACGCACATGTGCGCGCACACACACAAACAAAACAGACTTTCATCAATAAAAATAAGAACCCTTAAGGCATGTCATATGTATGTTGCTATTTTATGAAATTTTTATTTATAGAGAAGTATTAGAGAACAAAGAGGTTACATTCTAATTAGTCAATGGATACTATCTCTTTAAATAATAGTTGTTTTTAATATGCTATGTAAAATTAGTAGAAATACAATATTAAGATGACACAAATGCATGTTTTATATATGTAAAAATTGAATTCAAGGCACTTGGCAAAGGGCAACAAATCAGATGTTTTTGATGTAACACTTTACTGATTTCAAATCTTATTATTTAATCAGTAATCATGAGTGGACTTTACACATTACAGTGTACTAGAAAAGGACCCAGTTTAGCAGCACAATCTTAATTAAAGAAGGTTACTGTAGAACTGAAAGAGCAAAATCACTTACGCAAAGATTATTTGTGAATTTTAATTAGGAACAGATGATTCCTAACAGATGACACTGGAACTGAAACAATTATTTTATATTCCAACTGCTTTTCTTGCCTAAGGTCTTCTCTAAGAAGAAGTTCAGTATTTTAGTGAGAAACTTTCCATGGAACAACTGATTTTCCAGGTTTTTTGTTGTTGTTTTTTTAATTGTGCCCTATCTGCTGATAGGGAAAAATCAGAGTACTGATAGTGCTTAATGTTCTCCTGCACCTGGAGATATAAATCCACTACAGTCACTCAGGCTCTGAGGAGGCATGTGTGAGACCACGGTGGGATTTATTTCTTGCCTTTTTAAAACTGAATTTATTGGGGTAACATTTATATATATAAAAGCCAAGTGACCTGAATGACTGAACAACTGGTCGTTATGACATGCACTGCAGCTGGCCAACCAGCCCAATAGGGGGTGGGGCTGACCAGTCAACCTCCCACATTTGCTCCCCTAACTGGCTGGCCCTGATCGGCCTCCATCGGCCCCAATTGGGTCAGGCTGTCGGGACCTCCACCCATGCACACATTCATTCACCAGGCTTCTAGTTGATTAATAAAAATATATAGGTTTTAGGGGTATAATTCTATAATAAATCATCTGTATAGTATATTGGGTGTTCACAACCCCAAGTCAAATCTCCTTCATCACCATTTATTCCCCTTTATATCCACCCCCTTTTTCTATTTGCTAATCACCATACTCTGGTCTATAAATTTCTTGGTGTTATGTTTTGTTTTTTTCTTAATCCTTTAATCTCTACCCTCTTTCCTTTGTTAACTGTGAGTCTATTCTCTTTATGAGTCTGTTTCTAATTTGTTTGTTTATTTTGTTCATTAGTTTCCACATGTAAGTGAAATCATATAGTATTTCTCTTTCTCTGACTTATTTCATTTAGCATAAGTGTCCCTTTTCTATACATCCTTGTCAACACTTGCTCATTAATTTATTGATGAGAGTCATTCTGACAAGTGTGAGGTGACATCTCAATCTTAAACATGTTCTACTTCATCTCTTTTACATATAAAAAATACCTAATAGGCCCTATGAGGTCATGGTTAAGAGTTGGGGCACTCATACTAAAGTCTGGATTCTATGTTCCCCATTCTGACACAACTTGCATAATCTTGAATAATTTACTATCTTCTCAAGGGCTGATTTTCTTAAATAAGTAATTAAGATAATTGAAAAAGTTAATGCTTTTAAAGCTTTTTGGATACTGCCTGGATCATAGTAAGCATTCAATAAATATAGACTGTAATATTTAGAGTCATCCAAATATTCTGGTGTAATCTTGACTTCAAAAAACATATATTTTTTTTCTATTCCCTTTTACTTCCTCATAGTTTTACTGAATTCCTGTTTATTTTGACAGATAATGAAAGTAGGGACCAAAATTATGGAACCAAATTGTTCAGAGACACTTTTTATCTCACTTTCTTCTGCAGAAAAATGGGAAAAAAATTGTAACTAAAATTTTTAATGAAGATTAAGGGTGCATTTAAAGCTGTTATTAAAAAGCTCAGTGTCATTCAGGACTTAATAAATGTTATTTTTCTATTGTTATTATTATTACTCTTATATTGTGCACTGACATTTATGAAACAACATGAAAATATGCTAAAATTTTAGTGAGAAATAAAATATAAATAATCTAGAAAATGGGACCAAATAATGTATACATATGAACACATGCATGTACACACACACAAACACACACACAACTTTTTGCAATAGGTCACCTATAAGTGCTATTATTACAGCCTAACATCTGAGGATTACTTCTAAGGTTCCTTTCGATGCTCCATAGTGAAATATCTATAAGAAAATTTTTTTTCCCTGATCATTTTTCTCTTCCTTTAAGGTATAATTTTAATGGAGTTATGATAGACTGAGTGATGGAGACACAAATATTAAGGAAACAGGGAATATCCTGCTGCAATTATGGGATATTATTTCTAATATTATTAGAATAATCATCAATATCATCATAATAGCTTCATAATTCTTTCTTTCTTTTTTTAATATATTTTATTGATTATTTACAGAGAGGAAGGGAGAGGGATAGAAAGTCAGAAACATCGATGAGAGAAAGACATTGATCAGCCGCCTCCTGCACGCCCCGCACTGGAGATGTGCCCGCAAGCAAGGTACATGCCCCTGACCGGAATCGAACCTGGGACCTTTCAGTCCGCTGGCCGACGCTCTATCCACTGAGCCAAACTGGTCTCGGCTATTTCTCTCTTTTTGATAAATCAAATAAATATTAGGGTTAGACCATTTTTTCTCTGTCTATTTTTTCCTATTCAGTCATATCATTCAGTATTATGAATATTAATATTATCTATATGCCAATGAATACAAACTTAGAACCTTTTCTTAGACATTTTAAATAAGTGTCAGGATAAACATTTGCTATCCCTGATCATTTTTTGATGTCATTGCAGTTTGGCTGGTTGCTTCTACATAATTTTAGAATCAGAATGATTGAAGAAAGTGATCCACATAAAATTACAACCTTGACTGCATTCAGGAAATCAGTAGAGCACATTCCCAAGTATTTTCAACAGGTTCATGTCAGCACAGCCATGAAGGACTATTAAAAAAAAGAACTTTGACCCTCAAAATAAACACTTAGTTTTTTTTTTTCATCAAAGACAGTTAGCCACCACCTGACCTCATAGTCCACAGCCACACTGCACCTGCTACAATCCACATGCCAAAATGGACATTTTGGCGGCCTCTTCAACAGACTCTGTGTTGACTCAAGTCTGTGCAAGTGCATCTGATTAACAAAACCTTCGGTGCATATGTTACCCTAACCATGAAGGTAGATAATATTTAAAATATTTCTATCTCTGAAATATAGAAAAGCACCTTTGCAAGAGGCTAGGATTGTCAAAATATCAAATCAACTATATCTCAAAACCTTAACTGTACATTTACCTCTTTAAGGATCTTCAGCATTATTATTCCAAAGCCATTGTTAGATAAATTCATAAAAGTAACTTCATTCAAATAGATACCTGTTCTGATTGCTCATTTATTGGATATCTTTCTTGATATTAACTTTATTTATTTTTCCATATTTTTTCTCATTTTTGTAAGCACGGCAATTGTGAGGAACTTTAGTGTCAGTTTTCCTTTCTCTTTCTCCCATTATGGTTTGTGTATCTCCTCTTGGTTTCCAAACATGTATGTAATACTTTCAGATTCTGTGGGATTTTATTGATCATTACACCAAGTTGATATTGAGGATATCACATGTGCTGCTGCTGATGAAAAGAACATTGGCTGGGTACCTCTACATTTCTTTTGCCTGCTCACCCACAGCTTCCCAGGAGGTTGAGCTCCAGCAACAGCTTGTAGGTAATGTACTTCAGCTTATTTCAAGATTCCTAACTACTGACTTCAAGGAGTGAGTTTTGGCCAAGACTGGTTTGGCTCAGTGGATAGAGCGTCGGCTTGCAGAATGAAGAGTCCCTGGTTTGATTCCAGTCAGGAGGTATGTACTTTGGTTGCGAGCACATCCCCATTGCGGGGTATGCAGGAAGCGGCTGATCGATGTTTCTCTCTCATCGATGTTTCTGACTCTCTCTCTCTCTCCCTTCCTCTCTGTAAAAATCAATAAAATATATATTTTTTAAAAAAAGAAGTGAGTTTTGGAATCCTATGTAACTTAGAGAAAATTTAGTCCCTATTAATATGCTATATTTGCACTCCTGTTCACCATTTTCTTTCTAGGAGCTCAGCAAGCCCATAGTGAGCACAGCTCACTGCTTTGTGTTAGTGGGAGTTTTCTAGTATGCAGAAATGTTCCATTTGGAGGACATTTATGTATTTTTTGTTATTTCTATTTTTGTATTATCTATTATTCTTGTTTGGTTGGAACAGAGAGTCTATATGTTTGGAAATGTGAACTTCTCTTATTGTTATAAGGCCAGAGAGCTAGATTTGAGATAAAAATATTTCAATGCAGGGCAAACTTTTAATCCTAGCTTTTTTTCTATTGCACCCATCCAGCTCACTCAGTTTTGAAACTATTTGAAATCTTCTCTGGTGTCCTTCTGATTGTTTGAAGGACATGTTATTTGTTTAGAAAGGTTACTGTACAATAACTTTCCAAACTGATGCCCAGCTCTGTGTATGATTTGTACAAGAAATAAATTTGATGCTATCTATTCTTTCCCAAGAAGTTTTGTAGATCTGGTGATATTGGTTTATTCTGTTATTTAGAATAGTTACTGGTCTTATTTATATACTTACTGCCTTACAAACTGGGATGCTGATCTGATAATTACAGAGAAAGGCTACAGATATTGAAGGACATTCTTGAAATAAACAAAACACTCAAAAAAAAAAAAAACACAACTATACCCCTTGAAAAAAATACCAGGTGAATAATTTCTGACCAGTTTTAAATTTTAATTTCAGTCATGTTGAAGAAGGGCCTCTTTCCTTTTACACAAAATTGAACTTAAATTATTTTATTTATTTATAGGATAAGCCTTGAGGTTTTTATTAAGCATGGAAAAAAACAAACAAACTGATGAATAAATAAAGCAGCTCTTCTCACTCTAGAAGCAATGAGATTTGACCTGTTTTAAGATTAAATGATCAAGTCAACCAAATAAAATAAGAACCTTTTGTTATAATAAATTTTTCCCCTAAGTACTTTATACTACCAACTTTAAAGAGTTGGTATTTCATGGAATTTTCTCATTAACTTTCTCCCTTGACAATGCACCACGGCTACCTGAACAATTCTGTTATTTACATATATAATTCTTTTAATTTATTATATTGTGATATAATATTTCTTTACAAGGATGTTACATGGCTGATAGGTAGACTGACCATATGTCACAGTTTCCATGGAATAATCTAGATTTACACCTATATGCTAACTTACTATCAAGATGTCTGGTGGACAATTAATTATAATATCACTATTTATTAGTTCCTTGAATATTAATCATATTTTAAATTAATTGATGCATTATTTCTGTGAACAATTTTTCATTGAGATTGCTTGGATTTAAAACAAATTATTTTCATCTTTGGATGTTCCTTTTTCTGGGTGCAGGTCATAATATTAAAATAGAAAAGACAGTGGTCTTTATACTAAGGATTATCAATTTAAATAATTCAGACCAAACAGAATTTGTCTTTTTTATTATTATTTTTTATATTATGTTTTTATAGAGCACAATAAATTAAAGAGATCTTTGGAGCCAGTTTTGCTTGGTTGTAAGACAAAACATTAAACCAAAATAGTTTACTATAAAAAGAAAGTTTCATTATAAATAGGATCTTAATGAAAACCAAAATTCTGGTGTTATTCTTGTTACATGGTATATTCTGGATTCAAGTAGCATCATGGCTGATGTATCAATAGTATCTGATATACTTTCAGAATTACTTAAGAAAGACATATTGTTTTTATAATTTTGTGGATATCTTTGAATTTATATTCATGAAAATGTAGTTTCAATTTCTATTTATATGATGTGTTGCTGCAAATATCAGGAAAGCTTTGCATTTGTTAAATTTTTCCTAATTACCTGTTACACTATATTCTTTATGCCTCACTTAATTTATATATAATTATATGCTCTTTGAATAGCAATTAGTAAAATTGTATAATCTTGGTCATATTTTGTTTTCTGAAAATCTCATTGACATTTGCTCCAATTGTCCTTTTGTGGAGAATATCAGTGTAGAGAAATCAGAAGTTGGATTTATCTTTCTAGTAGTCTAGATTCGTCTTTCAAGGCAATTAGGGGCCCAGAGAGTATATCAGTATTACTTGAACTAGATAATTTTACTTTTCTTGAATTTTGAATCCAAATATTTGCTTTTGTTTAATTTAGGTATGTTCTATTGAATTATATGTTGCCTGCTTTGTTTCATTTGTTCTCTTTTCTGGAATATATTAAGTATTACTCTTTAGGATTATTTTTGTTCTTTGGTATCTATCAGTTTATACTTTTTTATGAACTTCTGTTCTTTTAAAAAATTGTTCAGTTGTCTTATCTGTTTTACATGTAACAATATTTTTTAAAGTTTTATAGTCATCTAATATTACCTTAATCATCTGAAATTTATTTCTGTTTTTTATTTTGTCTCTTTCTGCTCAATTATTTTTTCTTTAGTCATCATTTCTTTCATTCCAGAGCTTTTATTTTCTCAATTTTTATAACATAGAGGACACTTTGTTTTAATATTTTTATAATATTTGTTTACATTTTTATTGCCTCTCTGACATAATCTGTCTGTGTGTGTACTTGCACTCATGCACATGTGCAGGCATATATGTGTGCTGTGTGTGTGTGTGTATGTGTGTGTGTGTGATTTTATGGTTGTATCAGCCCCTTACATTTTTTCAATATTGCTTTGTAGTTATATTGCTTTTTGTTCGCTTATTTGTTTATTTTAAATAAAGGAAAATCTAAAATATTTTTCACTTGGAGGAATAAGTGAAGCTGGAACTGGGTAAGTAAATAAAGATAACATGCTTCTCAAATAGCTTATAGATTGACTTTTACACAACTTTCTACAGAAAATTTCTTATCAGTAAGCTATTGTAGGACAATGATTGTTTTAGGCATATATGATCTTATACACAATAGAATCTTAAATCAGGTTTATATTTTCATGCATCTCTGCATATATATGTATTAGACCACTTTACACACTTCTCTCAAACTGTCAGACATCAAAAGTTGTCAACTTTTCACACACAGCATTTTCTCTATTTCAACACATCTGAGATCTGCATTTTCTGTAACTGTATGTGCTTGGTTGTCTTAATTTTGCTAAACTTCCTATACCATTTATTATGTCAAAAATAGATATCAAGATGTTTCCTATAATGTCCAGGTAAACTATGAATTTATTCCAAAATAGAGATTATTGGTTTTGTGCACTATAGTAAAATGTTAACTCAGAAAGCTAGAAATATTCATACTCTTTACATTCCAAAGAAAGAATTGTCCTTGACCCACTCCTGAGAGATAATTTACAAAACTTACAATATTTTGCTTAATGAGCTTTTCTACCTATCCGTGGCCTTGAACTATGGCAAATAATTTATGTTAGCAATGTGATTTATGGCAGGAACTTTGAGCCACATATAATTTTTACATCCAAAGTGGCTGGAGGCTGGAGACTGAGTAAAGATAGTCACACAGGCACTATACATTTATGTGAACACATCTCAGTATAAAACCTGTACACCAAGGCATGGGTAGCTTCTCTGTTTGG
Source organism: Lasiurus cinereus (assembly GCA_011751065.1). Lineage (NCBI taxonomy): Eukaryota > Metazoa > Chordata > Mammalia > Chiroptera > Vespertilionidae > Lasiurus > Lasiurus cinereus. Next base: position 26,461,953 of record JAAGEH010000012.1, read on the forward strand.
CAACGTGATCGTGACACATCGTTTTTGGCAAAATTGAATATAATCCATGTAACTACAATGGGAGAATGCATGGAACCTTCTACTTGTTCTCTCCTTGACTCTATTCCATGGGTTTTCTTCCTTTGCTAAATTTATTCCATATCTTTTGACTGTAATAATATATAACTGTGAGTATAACAGCTTTATTGAGTGAAAAGAGTGCTTCTAGAGAGTCACTTATACTGAGGATGATCTCAGGGACCAATGACACACCCTCTGTGAATGTCTACCACTTTGACACATGCACCCCCTGCCATGACAAGGTGGAATGCAGTTCTCTACTGACCTGAATTGACTGTACTCGTGATCTTTCTTCAGATAGGTTTCACGTGTGGTCTGTTTCATTGTTAAAGATGATGATGGTGCTATTAACGTTTGTTGTTTTCATTATTAGGATAATTTTAGAGAAACAAAGTTCAGAGAAGAATCTTTATAAAGATTAAAAAGCAGAAGCTTACTACTTCAGATATATAAATCACTGATACTTAAAGCCTGCTATTTATTATAAATCATGAAAAATATTTTCTAGTCAGAAAGTAATGATCCATAATCCCTTTTATAATTTAAAAAATAAGATAACAGCCTAACTGGTTTGGCTCAGTGGATAGAGTGTCTGCCTGCAGACTGAAGGGTCCCAGGTTCGATTCCAGTCAAGGACATGTACCTTGGTTGTGGGCACATCACCTGTAGGAGGTGTGCAGGAGGAAGGTGATGGATATTTCTCTCTCATCAATATTTCTAACTCTTTATGCTTCTCCTTTCCTCTCTGTAAAAAAATCAATAAAATATATTTCAAAAATAAAAAATAATAAAATAAAAGAAAAATATTATACCATTGCTCAAATTTGTATATAAGTACATGCAAACAATCACTAAATATATACACTATGAAGTCAAACTGCCTAAATTCCAGCTGTTTATATGGTATCTTTGTAATATTGGAGAGCTTATTCTTTCTAGTTCTCAATTTCTTTGTATGTGAAATCAAAATAAAAATAGAACTCAGCCCACAGGTGTTTTGATTTGTTTGTTTAATGGCACTAAATGAAATGATATATGTAAAAATACTTAGAAGAGATACTGGCATGGGATAATTTTTTGAGAAATGTGAATTATAATGAAACTAATGAAGCTTTTCATTAATGAAAGTCAGATTTGCAGCAAGGTATTTATGACATTAATTCAAAGATTTTTCTCTTGAAAAAAATATAAACTTATCCTATATAATAAAGAGGTAATATGCAAATTGACTGTCACATCTTGCACAAGACGGCCACCCCATGTGGTCACAAGATGGCCACCACAAAATGGCCAGCAGGTGAGGGCAGTTGTAGGTGATCAAGCCAGCAGGAGAGGGTGACCAGGACAACATGGGAAAACAGTTGGGGGCAACCGGGCCTGCAGGGGAGGGCAGTTAGGGATGTTGGGCTGGCAGAGGAAGGAGGGCATATGTGGGGGATCAGGCCTGCAGGGAAGAGCAGTTGGGGGTGATCAGGCCAGTAAGGGTGCAGTTAGATGTCGATCAGGCTGGCAGCAAGTGGTTAGGGGGTGATAAGGCTGGCAGGCAGGTGAGCAGTTGGGAGCCAGCAGTCCCAGATTGTGAGAAGGATCCCAGATTGGAAAGGGTGCAGGCTGGGCTGAGGAACATTCTTCCCCCTCTTCTCCCAGTACACGAATTTTGTGCACCAGGCCTCTAGTATATAAATAAAGACCATAACTATTTGGTGAGATTATTTTATAGTAGTAATTTAAAATGTTTCAAAAGAATTTTATTAACACATCATTATAATGAAGTTTATTAAATTAATTTTTGAAATCTATATATTTGAATTAATCATAATGCTAAAAATTCTGTTATTAGGAATATAAACAAGAGAGAAATTTTCAAAGCTTTAAACAATGTAACAGAGGAATTTATACTAGAAATGGTCACCTTCTCTGAAAATTCCAGTACATTCCACAGTTGTTTCATTATGATCACTATAACTATAATGCTATTAAGTCTTCATGGCACTTATGAGGTTTAATTTACTAAATAAGATGTTGTGAGCTACAGTATGCCTATGATTCCTAAGGATATGACAATTATTTCTAGTAAAGCTCAAACAACATTAAATAATTTTCATTTTTCAGAATGAAAAGCCGTGTATTATAAATAATATTTTCAAAGCTTGTTTTATGCCTAATATGTTTTATGCCACTATATTTCACACTTAGTTTATTCATTTTATCTGATAGATGAGGTGATAATTATAGTTCCCAAAGCAAGCAAAAAAGAAAAAGAAAACAGTTAAATCAGCAAATGTAAGCAGAAATTACATGCGGTTCTTAAATACATGGGTGCTTAATAAATGCAGTAGTGTTAGACTGTAATGATAATGGTAATAATTCTTTCATGAAATCATAGCCAGTGGGAATACATGATCACAGTGGACAAGCAGAGAGGATTTTTTTTCTGAATTCTGAAAAAAAAAAGTTGCATCATTTAATGTATAGTTGTAATTATAAATGGAAAAAATAAAAAGATAAAATGTACACAAAAAACATTTCAAGGTTCTTTGTATATTATTTCCTCATACTTCACTTATAAAATTGTAAACATTTCCAACATTTTAATATGTATTCTGCATTTATTAACAATAACCAAGATACATAACCATGAAATTTTGTCCATTAAAGATCAACTACCAGAAATAGTGTTTATTTCTAAAGTTATAGAAAAAAACAAATGATATCCCTTGTTCTCAAGTAGCTTTCAGTCAGGTTGGGAAGAAAACCACATGATTGCCTAAATGTAACTAAATATTATAGCTTGTTTTAAAATAGAAATTTTATATGTTACTTTAGATGTATAAGGGAAAAAATGAACAATTTTACTTTAAGGAATTAATGAAAACTTTATTAATAAAATGATGGGTGAGTAAGGTTATTCATGAAAGAAATAGTAATTCCTGAAATAAATTATGACTAGAAAGCAAAACAAACATTAATAAAATTGGTATACAAAAAAAAAAAAACACAGAGAGTTGGGTAAAATTTTATCACTAAAGGTATACATTTCTTTTTTAAAATTATATTTTTATTAATTTCAGAGAGGAAGGGAGAGGGAGAGATAGAAACATCAAGGATGAGAGAAAATCAATCAGCTACCTCCTGCACAGCTCCTACTGGGGATTGAGCCTATAACCTGGGCATATACCCTGACAAGAATTGAACCATGAACTCCTGGTTCATAGGTCACTGCTCAACCACTGAGTTTAGCAGGCCAAGCTAACAGTTTACATTTCTAAGTAAAACATAACCACCATTGTAATAATCAGTATTATAATGATTCAAATTAGAAGTCATATAAGGCTTTATTTTTTAAAACAGTAAAAGCAGAAATATTTGTGAAGTAATGAAATCAAGAAGTAGAACAGAATATAGGTTAACTAAGATATTATGAGTTTACAAATATCCAAGAGATAGCAAAGGTTTAAAAAATACTGATAGATTTAGACTTGCTATTGAATTTGTATAACAGTATAGGTTTTTATATTATAAAAATAAAATTGTCTTAATATTTTTACATGCTGTTCTATTTTATAGTAATCTCAAATTGGAGAAAACATGATCTATGTAGCCAAAAGCCCTAAAAATCAATATGTGCAAGTAAATTTTCTTTGTCTTTTTATATTAAATATGTAATTTTCAGCAAAGAATGAGTCCTTTTGGGTTTAATCTCAACTCGAAATTTAGGAGCTCAGAATACAATCATTTTAGCTGAACATTATGTATTAAGAGATATTTTAACATCCTATCTAATAAAATAGTACTATGCAAATTGACCATACCTGCACTACAGCACAAGCCACACCCACCAGCCATATCCACAGCGAATCAGAGAGAGTATGCAAATTAGCCCAACCAAGATGGCTACTTCCACAGAGAAGCAGGAGGGAGGCTAGGGTTGCCCATAGCAATGGAGGAAGCCAAGCTTTCAGCACACCTTAGTCATCTAGACCACCACTTAAGGCAACAAAGTTTCAATGACTGCTGCTGAAGAGTGAGCAGAATATTTGGCTCTGCTCCAGGCTATGAAGTTTCAATTGTAGAAGATAAATAAATCAGAAACCAAGATGGTGGCATAGGTGACACTTAAACTGCTGCTCACACAACAATTTCAAAATTACAACTAAAAGACAAAACGGACACCATCCAGAAACACAGAAAAGCTGGCTGAGTGGAAATTCTACAACTAGAAGTAAAGAGAAGGGCTCACAAAGCCTCAGAAGAGCTGCAAAAAGCTGAGGTATGGAGACACGCTCGTGGAGAGGACAGGCGGCAGAGGGTCTGGCTGGCTTCCTCTAGCGAGAGGAAGACAGAAAATCCCGACTACACGGAACCCCACTGCTGACTGCACTGAACCCCGGTTCCAGATGAAACTCATACAAGGGAGTCTGGATGGTTGTGAAAAGGAAGGAGTGCAGGGAAACTTAGGGGAGATGGGAAAAGACAGAGGTCTGGGGGCGTGCGAAAGTGCGCACCCAGAGCACTGACGGCTGATTGTGCCACTGGCTTTCTCCAGCGGGAGGAAAACAGAACCTCCCAACAGCACTGAAATCCAGGTCTGACTGCATTGAACTCCAGTTTTGGGCGAGACCCTGGAGACCCAGACTCATATGGGTCCCTAGAGTGCACGGAAACCCAGGGGAACCTGAAAGCACAGGTCTGGAAGAATGCGTGTGCACACAGAAAGGATTGCAGCGATTAACCAGGGGCACTGAAACCTAGGGGCTGTCCTGTAGGGCAGGGCTGATGGGAAGCCAAGGCTATCTGCTCAGCCCTGAAACTCCACCACATCCAAGCCCAGCACAGAGGCTATTGCAATCTTGTAAGTCTTAAGGCTAAGTCCAGCACAGAAGTTCTCCAAGCATAGACACATATGATCCTCACAACCAATTGGCTTGGAGGTCAATTCCCTGCAGTGATACCAACAGCAATCAAGAATTAACTACAAGACAGTACACAGCCCACAAAGGAGTACACCAAGAGTGTCCACCTCAGGTAACTGGGGACGCAGAGCTACTGGGCCATATAGACAACTAGCACACAAAGCTACTCTATGAACTCAGGGAAGCAGCAAAATATGTGGAGACAAAGGAACAGATCACAAATGAAAGAAATGGAGGAAAACAAATGACTGAGTTCAAAATCACAATCATAGTTATAAGGTTTTTTAAGAATTTCCTAGAAAAAAAAATGGATAAATTTAGCGAGATCCAAGAAGAAATGAAAAAGGACCAATTAGAAATTAAACATATACTGATTGAAATATAAAATATTATACAGAGACCTAATAGCAGACTAGAGGAAGACAAGAATCAAATCAAAGATTTAAAATACAAAGAAATAGAAAACACTCTATTGGAAAAGCAAAAAGAAAAAAGAATCCAAAAATGTGAAGATAGTGTAAGAAGCCTCTCAAACAACTTCAAGTGTACCAACATCAGAATTATGGGGGTGCCAAAAGAAGAGAGAGAGCAAGGTACTGAAAACCTATTTGAAGAAATAATGACTGAAAACTTCCCCCACCTGGTGAAAGAAATAGACTTACAAGTCCAGGAAGCACACAGAACCCCAAACAAAATATTCCGGAGGACCACACCAAGATATATCATAATTAAAATACCAAGAGCAAAAGACAAAGAGAGAATATTAAAAGCAGCAAAAAAACAAATGAACAAACAAAACAAAACAAAACAAAAAAACAGTTAATTACCTACAAGGGAGTACCCATTCGATTGTCAGCTAATTTCTCAAAAGAAACTATGCAAGCCAGATGGGAGTGGCAAGAAATATTCAAAGTGATGACTAGCAAGAACCTACAACCAAGAATACTCTACCAAGCAAATCTATCATTCAGAATTGAAAGTCAGATAAAGAGCTTCACAGATAAGAAAAAGCTAAAAGAGTTCATCAGCACCAAATCAGTATTATATGAAATGCTGAAAGATATTCTTTAAGAGGAAGAAGAAAATGGTAAAGGTAAAAATTATGAACAACGAATACATATCTATCAACAGTGAATCTAAAAATCAAGTGAATTAAAAATTTGATCAACAGAATAAACTGGTGTATATAATAGAATTAGGGGCATAGAAAGGGAGTGGACTGATAATTCTCAGGGGGAATGAGGTGAGGGGGGTGCAGAGAGAGACTGAACAAAAATCATACACCTATGGATGAGGACAATTAGGGGGAGGTAAGGGCAGAGGATGGGGTGGGAGCCAGGTGGAGGGGAGCTATGGGGAGATAAAAGAGAAACAATTGTAATAATCTGAACAATAAAGATTTATTTTTTAAAAAATCAAAAAATAAATATATATTTTAAAAAAAAAACAAGATTAATAAACCTCAGATACCAGGGCCTCCTCTTGGGTCGCCAGGGGGCATGGCCAGCCTGCAAACCACCACAGGCACCTCGCCCAGGCTATCCTATGCCCCAAGGGAACACGCACCTCATCCAGGACACCCTTCAGGGCAAACCAGCTGGCCCCCACCCATGCAGCAGGCCTCTATCCTATCTAATAAAAGTAATATGCAGTTTCACCATCACTCCAACAAACAAGATAACTGCCCTTATGTGGTCAAAAGATCCTGCCCCCTTGAGGACACAAGATGGTCACCACAAGATGGCCAGCAGGGGAGTCCATTTGGCAGGGACAAGGCCTGCAAGGGAGGGCAGTTGGGGGTGATCAGGCCAGCAAGCAGAAGTGGCTAGGGGCAATCATGAAGGCAGGCAGGTGACCAGTTAGGAGCCTGTAGTCCTAAAATGTAAGAAGGATGTCAGCCTGCCCAGTTAGGCCCAATCTTGGGACCTAAATGGGCAGGCACACATCCCTCAAGGGATCCCAGATTGGAGAGCTAGCAGGCTGGGCTGAAGGACACCTCCCCTGTGTGTGAATTTCATGCACTGGACCTCTAGTGAAGAATATAAATACAAACACAAGGTGATTTGTATTATATTTTTATGTTCTTTTTTTTTAATTTTTTTTATTAATTTTTTATACATATCTTCCCATTGCCCCCCTCCCTCCCAGGCATAGCCCAACCCCCCAGTGTCTATGTTCATTGGTTATGATTATATGCATAGATACAAGTCCTTTGATTGATCTCTTATTTACCTCACCTAACTTTAATCATCCTGCTGTAATTTCACAGTCTGTTTGAAGCTTTACTGTCTCTGTATCTATCCTTTTGTTCATCAGTTTATAATGTTCTTTATTATCCTCCAATGAGTGCGATCATGTGATGCTTCTCCTTCATTGACTGGCTTATTTCACTAAGCATAAGGCTCTCCAGTTCCAACCAGGTTGCTGCAAATGGTAAGAATTCCTTCTTTTTAATGGCAGCATAGAATTCCATTGTGTAGATGTACCACAGTTTTCTGATCCACTCATCTGCTGACGGGCACCTAGGCTGTTTCCAAATTGTGGCTATTGTAAATTGTGCGGCTATGAACATAGGGGTGCATAAATCCTTTCTGATTGGTGTTTGTAATTTCTTAGGATAAATTCCTAAGAGTGGGATTACAGGGTCAAATGGGAGATCCATTTTTAGTTTTTTGAGGAAACTCCATACTGTTCTCCACAGTGGCTGCACCAGTCTGCATTCCCACCAACAGTGCACAAGGGTTCCTTTTTCTCCGCATCCTCGCCAACACTTGTCGTTTGTTGATTTGTTGATGATTGCCATTCTGACAGGTGTAAGATGGTATCGCATTGTCGTTTTGATTTGCATCTCTCGGATGATTAATGACTTTGAACATGTTTTCATGTGTCTCTTGGCTTTCCTTCTGTCGTCTTTTGAAAAGGTTCTATTTAGGTCCATTGCCCATTTTTTTATTGGATCCTTCATCTTCCTTTTATTAAGTTGTATAAGTTAGTTGTAGATTTTGGAGATTAAACCTTTATCAGTGATAGCATTTGCAAATATGTTCTCCCATGCATTGATCTTTCTTGTTGTTTTGTTGATGGTTTCTTTTGCTGTGCAAAAGCTTTTTATTTTGATGTAGTCCCATTTGTTTATTTTTTCTTTAGCTTCCATTGCCTTTGGAGCAGTATCAGTGAAGAAGTTCTTTCGGCATATATCTGAGATTGTGCTGCCTGTGGATTCCTCTAGTATTTTTATGGTTTCCCTTCTAATGTTTAAGTCCTGTATCCATTTTGAGTTTATTTTTGTATTTGGTGTAAGATGGTGGTCCAGTTTCAATTTTTTGCATGTATCTGTCCAATTTTCCCAACACCATTTATTAAAGAGGCTATCTTGGTTCCATTGAATGTTCATGCCTCCTTTGTCAAATATTAATTGAGCATAGTGGTTTGGGTGGATATCTGGGTTCTCTATTCTATTCCATTGATCTATATGTCTGTTCTTGTGCCAGTACCAGGCTGTTTTGAGAACAGTTGCTTTGTAGTATAGCTTGAAGTCTGGTATTGAGATCCCACCTACTTTATTCTTTTTTCTCAAAATTGCTGTAGCTATCCGTGGTCTTTTTTTGTTCCAGATGAATCTATGAAGAATTCTTTGTAGGTCTGTGAAATATGTCGTTGGTATTTTAATGGGTAGTGCGTTGAATCTGTAGATTGCTTTGGGTAGTATGGACATTTTAATGATGTTGATTCTCCCAATCCATGAGCATGGTATGCTCTTCCATCTGTTAACATCTTCCTCTATCTCTTTTTTCAGTGTCCTGTAGTTTTCTGCATAAAGGTCTTTTACCTCTTTAGTTAGGTTTATTCCTAGGTATCTTAATTTTTTTGGTGCGATGGTAAATGGGATTGCTTTTTTAGTTTCTCTTTCTATAATTTCATTGTTAGTATATAGAAATGCCACAGACTTCTTAGCATTAATTTTGTATCCTGCTACATTGCCGAATTCATTAATTAAGTCAATTAGTTTTGGAATGGAGTCCTTTGGGTTTTTTATGTACAATATCATGTCATCTGCAAATAGGGACAGCTTTACTTCTTCTTTTCCAATTTGGATGCCTTTTATTTCTTCTTGTTGTCTAATTGCAATGGCTAATACTTCCAGTACTATGTCGAACAGGAGAGGTGAGAGTGGGCATCCCTGTCTTGTTCCTGTTCTTAGGGGAAATGGTTTTAGTTTTTGCCCATTGAGTATGATGTTAGCTGTGGGTTTATCATATATGGCTTTTATGATGTTGAGGTATGATCCTTCTATTCCCACTTTGCTGAGAGTTTTTATCAAGAAAGGATGTTGGATTTTGTCAAATGCTTTTTCTGCATCAATTGATATGACTATGTGATTTTTATCTCTCAATTTGTTTATGTGATGTATCACATTTATTGATTTGCGGATATTGAACCATCCCTGCATTCCTGGGATGAATCCTGCTTGGTCATGGTGTATGATCTTTCTGATGTACTGCTGGATCCGGTTTGCTAGAATTTTGTTGAGGATTTTGGCATCTATGTTCATGAGAGATATTGGCCTATAATTCTCTTTCATTTTGTTGTCTTTATCTGGTTTTGGTATTAGGGTGATGCTGGCTTCATAGAAGGTATTTGGTAGTATTCCTTCTTCTTGAATGTTTTTGAATAGTCTGAGGAGGATAGGTTTTAATTCTTCCTTGAATGTTTGGTAAAACTCTCCTGTGTAGCCATCTGGACCCGGGCTTTTATTTGCTGGAAGCTTTTTGATTACTGCTTCAATTTCTTCCATAGTTATTGGACTATTGAGATGTTTGGCTTCCTCCTCATTGAGTTTTGGGAGGTTATATTTTTCTAGGAAAATGTCCATTTCTTGCAGGTTGTCCAATTTGTTTGAATAGAGTTGTTCATAGTATTTTTTAACAATCCTTTGTATTTCCACAGGGTCTGTTGTTATTTCTCCTCTTTCATTTCTGATTTTGTTTATTTGGGTCTTCTCTCTTTGCTTCTTGGTGAGCCTGGCAAGGGGTCCATCAATCTTGTTTATCCTTTCAAAGAACCAGCTCTTTGTTTTGTTGATCTTTTGAATTGTTTCTTTGGTCTCCAAGTTGTTTATCTCTGCTCTGATCTTCACTATTTCCTTCCTTCT
>JAAGEH010000012.1:26477515-26519382 GCA_011751065.1 Lasiurus cinereus
CATTTATATATCTAATTTCAAATCCCCTACTACAAGTCCACACAAACCTCTCCCCTCTTGTCTTCACTAGCCAAAAAGTTGTTTTTTCTCGATGTCCTTTTATTGCTATTTGCCTGAAAAGTGATTATATCGATCTTTTGAAATTTTTTTTTGAGAGATTGTTTTAGTTTATTCTACTTGTTTTATTTTGCTTTTTGCTTGCTTTGTTTTCTACCTCTCTTTTCCCTCATCTCCCTCGATACCAGTTGCTATTTGCAATTTGCATCAATCTCTAGGTACTGGTTGCTGGCCTTTATTGGGATTAGTGACTGTTCTATTGAACTTCTCTCCTGACATCTATATTTTGTTCCTCTTTTCTCTCTTATACACTTTCTTTTCTCTCTGACTTTTTTCTCTTCCTCTTTCCTTCTCCTTTTTCTCCTTTTTATTTTCTTATTTTATTTTATTTTATTGTTCATTTATTTAACATTTTTTTTCTCACTCTCCCAATTTGATTTTGGCACTTCTTTCTTTTCTTTCTTCCTCATTTTCCTCTTCTTCTTTCTCTATCTACCCCTAATTTGCCCTTCATTGGTGGTCACCTTATTTGTGATTATTAACATCTTGAATACATTTCTACTCAGTGCCTTGTGTGCTGTACCTGGTCGTGTTGTAGTTTGTGCCTTTCAGTCAACGTAGGAGAGAGCACTACATAATCAGACACCCAGAGAAGAAAGACCATGGTCAGAAAAAGAAACAGCCCACAAAAGACAGAAAGGCAGGTTTCACCAGAAAAGGAAGTAAAGAAAATAGAGCCACAAATAAGCCTACCAGAGAAAGAGTTCAGAGAAATTATCATAATGTGGTTGAAAAGATTGGAAGACAAATTTGACAATATGAGTAAGAGCCAAGAGGTAACGAATAAGAACCTAGAGGAGGCGAAGAAGCGTGAACAAGAAATGCAGAAGAAACTAGAGGAGGTGCAGAATAAACAAGAAGAAATGCAGAAGAAACTAGAGGAGGTGCAGAATAAACAAGAAGAAATGAATAATGACATCACTGCTATAAAGAACTCAATAGAAAGCATCAAAAGTAGACTAGAAGAAGCAGAGGACCGCATCAGTGAGCTAGAAGACACGGTAGGAAAAAATACCCAAGTACAGCAGCTTCTAGAAAAAAAAGTTAAAAAGCAAGAGGAGAGTCTAAGGGAACTTTGGGATAACATGAAACAAAATAACATCCGCATAATTGGGGTTCCAGAAAGAGTGGAAACTGAACAAGGATTAGAGAACGTGTTTGAAGAAATAATGACAGAAAATTTCCCCAATATAGAAAAGAAAAAACCCACACAAATCCAAGAAGCTCACAGAGTCCCAAGCAAAATGAACCCCAACAAACCGACACCGAGGCACATTATAATTAAATTGGCAAACACCGATGACAAAGTAAGAATCTTAAAAGCAGCCAGAGAGAAACAGAAAGTTACCTACAAAGGAACCCCCATAAGACTAGCTACTGACTTCTCAACAGAAACTCGTCAGGCCAGAAGAGAATGGAATGAAATATACAAAGTCATGCAAAGGAAGGGTCTGAATCCAAGAATACTGTACCCTGCAAGACTCTCAATCAAAATTGAAGGTGAAATCAAAAGCTTCACAGACAAAAAAGGACTAAGGGAATATATTACCACCAAACCAGCAATGCAAGAAATGTTAAAAGGTCTGCTGTAATAAAAAGAAAGAGGAAGCGAAGAAGGAACTCGGGGGTAAGGACTAAAAATGGCAACAGATAAGTACTTATCAATAATAACTTTAAATGTAAACGGATTAAATGCTCCAATCAAAAGACATAGGGTAACCGATTAGATAAGAAAAAATGATCCATATATCTGCTGTCTGCAAGAACCCACCTCAGGAAAAGAGACGCACACAGATTGAGGGTGAAGGGATGGAACATGGTACTTCAGGCAAATGGAAATGAAAAAAAAGCTGGGGTTGCAATACTTATATCTGACAAATTAGATCTCAAAGTGAAGGACATAACAAGAGATAAAGAAAGCCACTTCATAATACTAAAGGGAACAATCCAACAAGAAGAAATAACTCTGGTAAACATATATGTGCCCAATATAGGAGCACCTAAATACATAAAAAAACTCTTGGAGGACATTAAGGGAGAGATTGACAGCAATACAATCATAGTAGGAGACTTTAATACCCCACTGTCACCATTGGACAAATCCTCTAAACAAAAAATTAGCAAAGAAACATCAATCCTAAATGACTCACTAGACCAGATGGAATTAATTGACATCTTCAGAACATTTCACCCCAAAGCCACAGAATATACATTCTTCTCCAGTGCACATGGGTCATTTTCAAAGATAGATCATATGTTGGGTCATAAGAAAAGTCTCTTCAAATTCAAGAAGATAGAAATCATATCAAGCATTTTCTCAGACCACAGTGGCATAAAACTGGAAATCAACTATAATAAAAACAATAGAAAGAAATCAAACACATGGAGACTAAACAGCATGCTATTAAACAACGACTGGGTAGCCAGAGAGATCAAGGAAGAAATAAAAAACATCATGGCAACAAATGACAATGACAACACAACAATACAAAATTTATGGGACACAGTGAAAGCAGTCTTGAGAGGGAAGTTCATAGCCCTACAAGCCTACTGCAAAAAACAGGAAATAATGGTAATAAATCACCTAAACCTACAACTCAAAGAGCTAGAACGTGAGCAACAAGAAAAGCCTAGTGTACTCAGAAGGAAGGAAATAGTGAAGATCAGAGCAGAGATAAACAACTTGGAGACCAAAGAAACAATTCAAAAGATCAACAAAACAAAGAGCTGGTTCTTTGAAAGGATAAACAAGATTGATGGACCCCTTGCCAGGCTCACCAAGAAGCAAAGAGAGAAGACCCAAATAAACAAAATCAGAAATGAAAGAGGAGAAATAACAACAGACCCTGTGGAAATACAAAGGATTGTTAAAAAATACTATGAACAACTCTATTCAAACAAATTGGACAACCTGCAAGAAATGGACATTTTCCTAGAACAATATAACCTCCCAAAACTCAATGAGGAGGAAGCCAAACATCTCAATAGTCCAATAACTATGGAAGAAATTGAAGCAGTAATCAAAAAGCTTCCAGCAAATAAAAGCCCGGGTCCAGATGGCTACACAGGAGAGTTTTACCAAACATTCAAGGAAGAATGAAAACCTATCCTCCTCAGACTATTCAAAAACATTCAAGAAGAAGGAATACTACCAAATACCTTCTATGAAGCCAGCATCACCCTAATACCAAAACCAGATAAAGACAACAAAATGAAAGAGAATTATAGGCCAATATCTCTCATGAACATAGATGCCAAAATCCTCAACAAAATTCTAGCAAACCGGATCCAGCAGTACATCAGAAAGATCATACACCATGACCAAGCAGGATTCATCCCAGGAATGCAGGGATGGTTCAATATCCGCAAATCAATAAATGTGATACATCACATAAACAAATTGAGAGATAAAAATCACATAGTCATATCAATTGATGCAGAAAAAGCATTTGACAAAATCCAACATCCTTTCTTGATAAAAACTCTCAGCAAAGTGGGAATAGAAGGATCATACCTCAACATCATAAAAGCCATATATGATAAACCCACAGCTAACATCATACTCAATGGGCAAAAACTAAAACCATTTCCCCTAAGAACAGGAACAAGACAGGGATGCCCACTCTCACCTCTCCTGTTCGACATAGTACTGGAAGTATTAGCCATTGCAATTAGACAACAAGAAGAAATAAAAGGCATCCAAATTGGAAAAGAAGAAGTAAAGCTGTCCTTATTTGCAGATGACATGATATTGTACATAAAAAACCCAAAGGATTCCATTCCAAAACTAATTGACTTAATTAATGAATTCGGCAATGTAGCAGGATACAAAATTAATGCTAAGAAGTCTGTGGCATTTCTATATACTAACAATGAAATTATAGAAAGAGAAACTAAAAAAGCAATCCCATTTACCATCGCACCAAAAAAATTAAGATACCTAGGAATAAACCTAACTAAAGAGGTAAAAGACCTTTATGCAGAAAACTACAGGACACTGAAAAAAGAGATAGAGGAAGATGTTAACAGATGGAAGAGCATACCATGCTCATGGATTGGGAGAATCAACATCATTAAAATGTCCATACTACCCAAAGCAATCTACAGATTCAACGCAGTACCCATTAAAATACCAACGACATATTTCACAGACCTACAAAGAATTCTTCATAGATTCATCTGGAACAAAAAAAGACCACGGATAGCTACAGCAATTTTGAGAAAAAAGAATAAAGTAGGTGGGATCTCAATACCAGACTTCAAGCTATACTACAAAGCAACTGTTCTCAAAACAGCCTGGTACTGGCACAAGAACAGACATATAGATCAATGGAATAGAATAGAGAACCCAGATATCCACCCAAACCACTATGCTCAATTAATATTTGACAAAGGAGGCATGAACATTCAATGGAACCAAGATAGCCTCTTTAATAAATGGTGTTGGGAAAATTGGACAGATACATGCAAAAAATTGAAACTGGACCACCATCTTACACCAAATACAAAAATAAACTCAAAATGGATACAGGACTTAAACATTAGAAGGGAAACCATAAAAATACTAGAGGAATCCACAGGCAGCACAATCTCAGATATATGCCGAAAGAACTTCTTCACTGATACTGCTCCAAAGGCAATGGAAGCTAAAGAAAAAATAAACAAATGGGACTACATCAAAATAAAAAGCTTTTGCACAGCAAAAGAAACCATCAACAAAACAACAAGAAAGATCACTGTATGGGAGAACATATTTGCAAATGATAATCTCCAAAATCTACAGCCAACATATACAACTTAATAAAAGGAAGATAAACGATCCAATAAAAAAATGGGCAACGGACCTACCTAAATAGAATCTTTTGGAAAGATGACAGAAGGAAGGCCAAGAGACACATGAAAACATGTTCAAAGTCACTAATCATTCGAGAGATGCAAAGCAAAATACAAGGCAATACCATCTTACACCGGTCAGAATGGCAATCATCAACAAATCAACAAACAACAAGTGTTGGCGAGGATGCGGAGAAAAAGGAACCCTTGTGCACTGTTGGTGGGAATGCAGAATGTTGCAACCACTGTGGAGAACAGTATGGAGTTTCCTCAAAAAACTAAAAATGGATCTCCCATTTGACCCTGTAATCCCACTCTTAGGAATTTATCCTAAGAAATCACAAACATCAATCAGAAAGGATTTATGCACCCCTATGTTCATAGCAGCACAATTTACAATAGCTACAATTTGGAAACAGCCTAGGTGCCCGTCAGCAGATGAGTGGTACATCTACACAATGGAATTCTATGCTGCCATTAAAAAGAAGGAATTCTTACCATTTGTAGCAACCTGGTTGGAACTGGAGAGCCTTATGCTTAGTGAAATAAGCCAGTCAATGAAGGAGAAGCATCATATGATCTCACTCACTTTTGGGTAATAAAGAACATTATAAACTGATGAACAAAAGGATAGATACAGAGGCAGTAAAGCTTTAAACAGACTGTGAAATTACAGCAGGAAGATTAAAGTTAGGTGAAGTAGATAAGAGATCAATCAAAGGACTTGTATGCATGCATATAAGCATAGCCAATGAACATAGACACTGGGGGGTTGGATTATGCCTGGGAGCGGGGGCAATTAGGAGATATGTATAAAAAATTAATAAAAAATAAATAAATAAAAGTATTTGTAGCTTAAAAAAAAAGAAAACAAAAGAAACTAGGCCACCTTCTTGCACCATACTCAAGTATGAACTTAAAATAGATTGAAGACTTTAATGTTAGACTCAAAATTATAAAAATACTAGAAGAAAAGATAGACAACAAAATGTTGAACTTCAGACATTTCTTTTAACAATCTTATTTTTTTTTTGTAATAAATCTCTCCATGCAAAGAAAATAATAGAAAAAGTAAACAAATGGAACTACATGAAACTAAAAAGTGTTTAAACAGCAAAGGAAACTGTCAAGAAAATGAAAAGACAACACACTGAATGGGAGAACATATTTGCCAATGATACATGTAATAAATATTTAATAACCAAAATTTATAAGGAATTTCTAAAAGCCAACACCAAAAACACAAACAATCCAATTATACAATGGGCAAATGACCTTAATAGACACCTATCCAAAGGGGACATATGAATGGCTAATAGACATATGAAAATATGCTCAATGTAATTAATCATCAGAAAAAAGCAAATTATTACCTCACATCTGTCAGAATGGCTATCATCAGCAAATCAATAAACAAGAATGTTGGCAAGGATGAGGAGAAAGGAAACCCTTGTGCACTGTTGGTGGGAATGCAGATTGATGCAGTCACTATGGAAAGCAATATGGAGTACCCCCCCAAAAAAAAAACAGAGCTTTCTTATGATGCAGCAATTCTACTTCTGGGAATTTATCCAAAGAAATCCAAAACACTAATTCAAAAGTATGTATGTAACTCTATGTTCTTTCAGCCTTAAAAGAACTAAGATTTTGAAGCAGTCCAAGTACCCTTTAGCAGATGACTGGCTAAGAAAGCTCTGGTATATACACTGGGTGTATATATGACCACCTAACATTTGTAAGCAAATTAGCCATACCCTGCATCGCATGAGATATGGAAGCCAAAGGCCTGTTCAGACACCTTTGCTGTCTGAAGTTACCAAGATAAAACATATCCAATTTGCACAGGAATGCAAGGATTGGACAGCCAAGCATTGGAAAAAAGTCATGTGGTCTGATGAATCACGTTTCCAGTTGCATCATGCAGATGACAGAGTGAGAATTTTGTGGAAACAGCATGAAAGCATGCACCCCATATGAATGAATACAACCCTTCAAATTGGTGGGGACAGTATTATGGTTTGGGGCTTGTTTTCGTGGCATAATTTTTAGGCCCTTTAATTTGTATGGAACAATGTCCGAATAGCACAACATATCTAATTATCATTGTTGATCAAGTTCATCCTATCACATTGATGGTGCATCCCAGTGGAGATGGCTTCTTCCAACAAGACAGTGTGCCATGCCAAGGTGCTCATATTACACAGGAGTGGTTTCAAGAACATGAGGAAGATTTTACCTTGCTTAGGTGGCCCCCACCATCACCAGATCTCAATCCAATTGAGCATTTTCAGGGCAAAGTTAAAAGAGCCATCAGGCAGCTGGTTCTACAACCATCAAATCTCACAGAACTGGACAGTGCTATTTATCAGGCATGGTGTCACCCTTCAACATCTCGTGGAGTCAATGTCATGCAGAATTGCCACAGAGCCAAAACCAATCTGGCTGCAGACTGAAAGGTCCCAGGTTTGATTCCAGTCAAGGGCATGTACCTTGGTTGTGGGCACATCCCCAATGGGGGGCATGCAAGAGGTGGCTGATCGATGTCTCTCTCACATCAATGTTTCTAACTCTCTATCCCTCTCCTTTCCTCTCTGTAAAAAATCAATAAAATATATTATTTTAAAAAAAGGGAAAAAAAAGAGAATCGCCACAGTACTGAAAGCAAAAGGTGGCCCAAGAAAGTGTTGATGGGGTGGTCATAATAATCTGGCCACTCAGTGTATATACACAATGGATCAGTAGTTGTCTGTAAAAAAGGAGGAAATCTTACCCTTTTCAAAGGTAGGGATTGACCTGGAGAGCATTATGCTAAATGCAATAAACCAGTCAGAGAAAAACAATTACCACATAATTTCACTTTACAATTTAAATCTAATGAACAAAATGAACTAATAAGCAAAATAGAGACAGACTTGCAGATAAAGAGCATTAGGGAGGAGGCTGAGTCGGTGTGAGAGAAGAGATTGAAAAAAAAGAGAGATAAACTCATGGACATAGACAAGAATGTGATGATTGTCAGGGACAGAAGGTCAGGTTGAGGAAGGTATAGGGGATATAAATGGATGGATGGTAAACAAGCAATACATTGTAGAGATGATCTACACTAATAAAAGAGAAAAATGCTAATTGACTGTACCTGTGCTATGCCCACAGCCAATCAGGAGTGATATACAAATAAACTCAGGAAAGATGGAGGGTAAATTTGCATAGGCAGGCAGTCCAGGCAGCACCCTATGCCACCTGTGGGGCACAAGCCTCAGTTGGGACCAGGCAGGTGGTGGGGCCAGGGCCTGATTCTGTCTGCTCGGGTCCAAGCTGCCCTGCGGTCACCGGCAAAGAGGCCAGGCCTAGCCGCAGAGCAACTCTGTGATCAAAGGGCAGAGAGGCTAGGGGGAGCCTCCAAAAGATCATGGGGAGAACAGACCAGGCCAAGCCGCAGGCAAATCCACCCCAAGATCACAGGGCCAATAGGCCAGGCTGGGCCACCCCATGATCGTGGGGCCAACAGGCCAGACAGAACCTGGCCAAGCAGTCCTGCAATCCCAGGAGAAGAACCCGCTCTGCTGATCAATCCCCCTAGGGACCTGTTGGGGGCGTGGTGCAGAGCCCAGGGCCTCTAGCCTGCAGCCATGAGAAGTCTGCCTCTCTCCAGAGTTAGGAGCACCAGCCCAGGTCTATCCAAAGGCTTGGTCCTGACTTCAGGGGTGAGTTAATGCAGGCTGGGGTTTGATCCCCACTCATTAGCAGTAGGAGACCAGTGCCTTTGTTATTGCTGTGTGTCCGGTTTTTAATTGGACAAAAGCCCGTGGTCTCTGTCACCAGTTTAGCAAAATCTTTTCGGAGGAGAATTCTGTCTGGATTTTCCCAAATTGCCTCAGCTCTTACTCACCCCTCTGTAAAGACTCGAGGAACGAGTGAGGCCCCTTAAAAATCAGAGGTCTCCAGCAACAGTGGGCATCTCTCATCAAAGTCATTTGAACTGAATGGCATTTGAGTATTTATCTAGGCACAATGACAGAGAAACACAAGCTCAAGTCATGATCTCTGCCCTTAGAAAATTCAAAATCTTATTAGAGCGAGTGGATGATAAAAGTGCAGTAATAACATTAAAATGTAAGACAATAATACAGGGAGGAACAGAAGCAATTGCTAGGATGATTTTCCAATAATTAGTACAATGAGTATGTGCTATGAATTAAATTTAAAAAATATGTGTGGAAGTAACTCTTCATGAGTATGGCATCCCTTCCTATTTTAAAGGAAGCTGAGTTCCACATGAACTGTGCATTATACTAAGATATCTGAGGACAGGACAAGTGAGGCCCTAAGTGTACTGTGCTTTGATATTTGAGTCATCTTTATTGTTCAATGCAATTTATTTCTTTACGCCTCAGTTTTGTAATAGTTAAATTACTAGAATAATATATCTTTCTATAAAATATTACTAGAAAATCAAATGATCAGGTGACATTTATTGTTATTTTCTATAAATGAATACAATCTCTGGTACAATAGTGATAGGTATTATAGAAATATTCAGAGAGAGAGACCTACAGGCTTGATTGCAAGTGAGGCTTATTATCACATCCCAATTTTATTGCTAAAAAAAAAAAAAAAAAAAAAAAAGCAGGGAGCCAATTGGAAACTGAACCAAATATAAGCCCTTGAAGGGCAAATGTAAATTGGATAAGCTTTGCTATTACAAAAGCAAGAAGAAAAAATTCAGATGGAAGAATGAAAACACATTGCATCCACTCTAAGTAGCTTTTAAAGAAAAAGAATGGGATACTATGAAAATACTAATATAGATTGTAAAGACATTTGTTCCTAGAATAGGTGATATTTCAGTTAATTTTTTTAAATGTGAAGAAGTTAGCTAGATAAGAAAAAAGTATAGGGGTCCCAAATTGGAGAAGGTGCAGGCAGAGCTGAGAGAACACTCCCTCTGTGCACAAATTTTATACACCAGGCCTCTAATATTTATATAATTATGTGCTTGAAACCTGTATAATTGTGTTAACCAGTGTCACCCTAAATTCAATAAAAATAAAAATATTATAAGTATAGATAAAAAGCAAGTTACTTTTATCAAGATAAATCTGTTTTCCTAAAAAAATACTGAACTTAAAAAAGTAGCTTTATGTTGAATTACTTGATGCATGAGAGTCAAATACTGGCTAATAATAACAAAATGAGTATTTTTTTTCTCTTTACACTGAACATATAATTCTCTCACTATATTTTGAAATTAAATAATATTTGGGTGATAGTATTTGACACAATATAAACATTAACTACATAGTATATTTTTACTTTATTTTTTTAATCTGTAGCTATTAATTAGGATCTCAGGATAAAATTATTTGAAATGAATATTTTGAGTGAACATGGAGATTATATACAAACATAAGAGGATTTGTATTTCATTTTAAAAATCCCTTCTCTGATCTTTATAGTTATGTGGAATATACCTGCCAAACTACACTTACTGCAGTACTCTCCCACCTTATTTCTATTCTTCTCTTGTCTCTCAATAGTGTATATTTCAGCACAGAATCAAAATGATTATTTTAAAGAACAAATGTGATTATTTAACTCCCTATAAAAACCTTAATTGCTTGCACTTTACCTTAGAATAAATGTGTATCCCTTACCCTAGCCCAGTGATTGGCAAACTCATTAGTCAACACAGCCAAATATCAACAGTACAACGATTGAAATTTATTTTGAGAATCAGAATTTTAAAACTTAAACTTCTTCTAGTGCCACTTCTTCAAAATAGACTCGCCCAGGCCGTGGTATTTTGTGGAAGAGCCACATGCAAGGGGACAAAGAGTGGGATGTGGCTCACGAGCCATAGTTTGCCAACCATGTTTCTAGGTCTTACTGCAAATGTTACCTTTCTCAGAGTTTTCTATATAGTGATTATTTGCCATTCTGTCAGGCTGCTCAACACCTTTTGAAAACATTTCCTGTCTTGAGAATTTCCTACTTATGATTTCTGTTTCCCCAAATAGAACCCAGAAAAAAAATGCTTTTCTCTCTGTGTTCCCTCTAGGAGAGATCACAGTCATGTGACTCAATCCCATCAGGTAACCATGCCCACAGAAGATGTCTTATGTCTGAACTCCTAATGCTTTAATCCCAACTTTAATTGCCCCTTTTTCTTTAGTAGCAGAAATTACCTGGGCACATGACACACCATATCTGACGATTAGATTGTCCAAATTCCTTTGTAATAAGTTGGAGACACATGATTTCTGTTCTGGCAAAAAACAAACAAACAAACAAACAAACAAAAAGCATGTAACAGAAGTGCCCTTGAAAGGAAAGAAAGATATCCTCCTTTCTTTTCTGTTTTTTAACTGGCAGGCATAATGATGTAGTTCTACATTGAGAAGGTCAGAGTATAAGACAAGGAATTTGGTCTCCTAAAGCCACAAAGCCATCCTATCAGCCTAACTATTTGCACTAAAAATTCTGTGTCTGGGAGAAACTTAATTCTCCTTTGAGCCATTTTTATAATTTTCATATTTGTTGCTACAGCTGGTATTTGAATCATACTTCCTATTCTGCAATTTAGGTCTGAGCAAAATGAGAATGTAAGAGCTACTGCTAAGCATAATTTTATTTTCATTTATTGGGCTTTTATTTGCCTGTTTTGTTTTTCTCTTTGTTTGTTTTGCACAAGTTTTAGCTGAGGTATCCATTTCTAAAGACAGCAGGTTGCTCCTGTATTGTTCATTACACAGAAGAGCTATGGTGCATACATTTGAAGGAGTCAAGTTTACTTCCTAGCTTAGAACTCCTTGACATTCTCAATTTCCTTCTTATAACTCTTTTTGCCATGTTTTGTTGCAATGTTTTGTTTGTTTCTGAAAGCTTAACCTCAGTCTGGTTCTTCAATATGCCAATAATTCTTAGCTAGCCAATATCCTTTTTCTATTTATTCCGTCAAAGTCAGCTTAGATTGCTTACACTAAGAATCCTCAGGCAACACTCCACCTAACCACCATCGCTAACACAGGCCTCTCTAGTACTCTCCATTCCATTGAAGCAGCCATCTTATATAAAAACTGCTGTTTGAAATTTTAAACTTGCTATTTGGCTTCTGTAAATGTTTGTTTGCTTAAATAATAAAGAAAATGAGACTGTTCTCACTCCAGAGAGGCTATTAAACCTTCCCTGGACAGAATTATCAGTGCTGGACCAGTCCAGGCCTTTGGTTGAGGTCTCAAGGCCCCAGCACATAGGGGCTCTTTAAGAACTTGCAAAAGGGGCAGGAAACATCCCATATTTGGGAGACAAAGAAGGTAAAAACATATAAATAGGGGCCCGGAATTTGAGAAACATTTTCCTCTGGATCTGCGTGTAATAAATGTGACTCCAAACTTTCTTGATTATTCTGGTTCTCTGTAACACCATTATTTCACAAGCAATTACCAGTTTTCTTTAACTCTTAACTGAATAGAAATTTCACAGACCATAATCTCAATTTTGTTTCAAAGGTAACTTTGTCTGTGAACTGCTACTTAGTTTCTGTCTCAAGTTTCATTATGCTCAGGAAAATTTTAGGATAGTCAAGGGAAAAACAATTCATTTTGAATTTTTTCTCAGTCTGTGTGCATGCTTCCCATCTTGTTTCTCCCATTGTTCGATCTAAGGGAGAAGCAATCAATATCATGTAGTTCTTGAAGGGCATGGGAATGTCCTTGTTAGGTAGTAAACAGAAGAATTTTAATGTTCATTTATGCTGATCTGGATACTAGGAAATTTGATTTCCCCAACTCCCTAAATTTGTCTGGTCTCCTACACTTTTCTGGATTTCTTCTTCATACTTTCAGTTGAATTAATTGTATTTTGCCTATTATAGAAAAACTGATTTACATCATCTCATAGTTTGCCCCTTCTTAAGGTTTATTTCATCAATATTAGGCCCTAGACCTTCAGACTTCGGCTTTTGAAAATTTAGCCTTTGGAAACGCAAATATATTTTCTCAAGCTCTTATTTTGTCACAAGTCTCAAAATTATCGTTTTGAAACTGAAATTAAGAACATAATCTGTATTTTCTCTTGACATTTATTTTGTGACTATCCTTCTCTGAGGCTCTAAGAGTGGTATACCTAGTACTTGGGCTAGAAGAGCCATATAGAGAAGGATGTGGAGGTACAACATATTGCCTAGTTCTTCAAAATACAATTCACTGAAAACGATTTTGCTTGCTCTTATTTTATGAATTGTACCCTACTCCATCATTATACATAAAAGACACTTTCTTGACTTATTCACTGCACTAACTTTTTTATAGTGAAATGAAATTTTTGGACTAGAACCCTATTCTTTGCCCCCTGCAGTCGAAGAATGAATCCATGGACAGAGGATAGTATAGCAAAGGAGGAAATTTATTGAAGAATAAGAAGACTCCCATGTGGGGAGAGGGAAAGAGTCCCACTGAATGGATTCCACATGGAGACTCTCCCACCTGAGTACCTTTACCCTATCTATGTCTTATAAAGGCTGCAGATCCTGGTGACTTGTTATCCCCTCTAATTGGTCACTATTTCCTTAGACTGGTTTCTATAGTAACTCCTATGTCCCCCTCTTCTTCCCTATTGTTTTCCAATTCCTGCTGGGCTATTTTTTTCTCCTTCTTAATGAAGGGCTTCCTACTCTTTATTTTGTAAATAAAGGCCTTTTGCTATTCCCAGATCTTTCATTCTATAGACTCATCTAGGCCATGGTATTTTGTGGAAGAGCCACACACAAGGCCAAGGCGCCAAAGAGCCGCATGTGGCTGGCGAGCCGCAGTTTGCTGACCACAGCCCTATTCTGTGGAGATATATCTTCTGCTGCTCTGCAGCCCTGTGTTTCCTCCATGGTCCCCTTAATTTCCAAAATTTCTAGTGTTTCCTAAACTTGTTCTATTTTACCTCCAAAATTCTTTTTTTACTCTCCCTTCCTATTAGGAAACCCCAACAGCAGTTGGGGACAATGGACGTTGCATCTTTCTAGCTGCTTCCTGTGGGCAAAGAGGTTGTTGTTTGGGGTCGGCAGTCAGGGTCCCATCAGAAGTGAACTACTAAGGGTCCTTGGGTGATGGATGTGGTGACCTTCATCTGAGGTTTCATGCTAAGAATGATTTGGAGCTTTAAGGCTTTTATTTTTTCTTTTTCCAAAAATTTTATTGACTTTTTACAGAGAGAAAGGGAGAGGAATAGACAATTAGAAACATGGATGGGAGAGAAACATCATTCAGCTGCCTCCTGCATGCCCCCTAGTGGGGATGTGCCCACAACCAAGATACATGCCCTTGACCTTAATCGAACCTGGGACCTTTCAGTCCACAGGTTGACGTTCAACCCACTGAGCCAAACCAGTTTCAGGAGCTTCAGGGCTTTTAAATGAGAGGATATGAAACCTAATAAGCAGTGGTTAAAGATGAATAATAATAAAACAGTATAATCCAAGGCCTGAGGAAGTGGTTTTGGTTGGTTGTAGTGGTGGCATAAGTTGTAAAGAGATGTGGGAGATATACATCTACTTGAGATTATTTGACTCTGAATTGGGCTGCTCATAATATACTTAATGATACTGAATTTTGGACTGGAACCCGGATTCTTTGTGCACCGGAAATGAAGAATGAATCCACGGACAGAAAGTAATATAGCAAAGGTGAAGATTTATTGAAGAATAAGTACAGACTTCTGCATGGAAAAAGTGAAAAGTCCCACAGAACTGACTCCCAAGTAGGGAGGGGTAAGAGTCCCTGAACTGAATCCCACATGGAGAGGGGCAAGAGTCCCACTAGAGTCCTCTTCCCAAAGGCTTATAAAGTCTGTAGATCCTGGTGACCTGATATCTCCTCTCATTGGTCACTAACTCTTGGGCTCAAAGGTGGAACCTCACATGGGGCATATGAAATTCTACCCCTCCCTCCTTCCTTATTGTTTCACTATTCTCTTTGGGCTTTCTTCTTCTCCTTCTGAACAAAGGGCTTTCTTCTCTTTTTTTTTTTTTTTTTTTTTGTAAATATAACCTTTCTTGGCTACTTCCAGTTCCCTTGTCTTATGGAAATGTAACTGCACCTGACTTCCTTGTGTTATGGAAATGTACCTTCTTCCAGTCTGCAGCCCCATGCATCTCCTTGAACACCAATTCTAAAAATTCCCCAATCTTGCCTGTGTTCCCCTAAAATCCTTCTTTCATTAATAGTTAGAAATTTGGGGAGCCAGTATGGCTTGAGAAATTTATTGTACCATGGTTACAGAGAGGGGCGATAAGGAAGATTGTCTTGTGGTGTTTCTGGGTCCCAATAAGGACAGAGAAGGTCTCCTCCAGGTACTAGCCTGAGGCTTAGATGACACTTATAAAAAGGCAGAATAAACTGTTAAAAAACAAAAGCAATATTGTTTATCTAGAAATATCAGAATATGTTATGATCCGGCACTCATTGTCTTCCCAGGATCCCTTTGGAAGAGAAGTTTCAGGTCCTTTAGAGGCTCACAAGAGTAAAAATCTGGGGATCTAATTGACAGCAATGCAACTTTGTCCTCCTCCTGGGCTGGTGTCCAAAGCATTACTCTAGACAGCTTGATCTAGGAGTTGATGCTACTGACCTGTGGGGAGATTTAAAGATGGTGCCTGTAAAAAGGTTTTTTGAGTTGTTTAAAGGCCTGCCCAAATAAATGAGGGCTATTGCCGAAAGCTCTGGGGCAGTATTGTCCATGTTAGCTGAAGGTTTTGATTATTGGGATCTTTAAAAGGCAAACAGGGACTGTGAGTTAGGAGGCAGGAGTATATAGAAAAAAAGGCATCCTTGAGATCTAGAAATATAAACCACTCTGTGTCTTCTGGAGTCTGGGCAAGAAAAGCATACGGGTTAGGGACAATTCGCTGGATAGGAATCACTGCCTTATTTACTAATTTTAAGTCCTGAACTAGTCCTCTCCCTCTATTAGGCTCTTGTCCCCCTAAGATGGGGTATTGTAAGAACTATCCAGGTTTCAATAAACATTAGGCTTCTAAAATAGATGGCCTATTAGAATATTGAGTCCTTCTAGAGCCTCCAAGTTGAGAGGACAGTGTTTCTGATGTGAATTTGAGGCTTTTTTCAGTGTTGGGAAGGCATGGGAAAGGAACAACTTACCCCAGCTGCACCCTAAAAGCTGAGAAAAATATCTTTTTTCACTTCCTGTTACAGAAAATCGGAATAATCAAACAATGCTCAGAGAATTTGGAGTTACATTTATTATGCGCTGGTCTAGAGGAAAATTTTTCTCAAATTCCGGGCCCCAACATGCAGAAATTGTCCCTATTTATATGTTTTTACCTTCTTTGTCTTCCAAATATGGGATGTTTCCTTCCCTTTTTGCAAATTTTTAAAAAGCCCTTATGTGCTGGGACCTTGAGACCTCAACCAAAGCCCTGGACTGGTGCCAACACTGATAATTTTGTCCGGGGAAGGTTTAATAGCCTCTTTGGAGTGAGAGTAGTTTCATTTTCCTTATTAGTTAAGCAAGCAAACATTTACAGAAGCCAAATAGCAGGATTAAAATTTCAAACAGCAGTTTTTATATAAGATGGATGTTTCATTCCCCAGTGGTTTTATGTATATGAATCAAATCATTGACTCTTGGTCATTGTCAAGAAGGGAGTTATTTTTCCCCTTGAGGACTATAATTTTAATTTTCTGCCTAATAAAGTTAGTGGGCCTGCTTATAAGATAAGAGCCTGGAATGAGGGCCAGGAATAATCTTTAGAGAGTCTGAAAAGTCCTGGACTCTCTATTTTTCCTGGGCTATCTTAAACCATCTGTGATGAAGCCATGTTGGGATTCTGTTGACCTTGACTGCCGTGGAGGTGGTCCTTTCCAAGTAGGAGTCAGTCCTTAAGGGGCAAATTTCTTTTCCCAAACAAAGTCACCAGGGTAAAAGGGATGAATAAGATCAGAAGTTGGTACAAGCAGAGCATCTCAGATATGCTTCTGGATTGCTTCCTGGGTAAACTGAAAGTCTGTAAGAACTTGAAAAAAGACTGGTAATAGATTTCAGCTTTTCTAGATTGGGTAGATCAGGGCCTGGAAGTCACTAGAAATTGTTGAGGCCCTACTGGTTTTAGGACAGCCTCCCAGGCAGCTTCATCTGTGGCCCGGTTCCCTCTTTCTTCTGTGGAGACCCCTCTAGACCAGCGCATAATAAATGTAACTCCAAACTCTCTGAGCATTGTTTGATTATTCCGATTTTCTGTAACAGGAAGTGAAAAAAGATATTTTTCTCAGCTTTTAGGGTGCAGCTGGGGTAAGTTGTTCCTTTCCCATGCCTTCCCAACCCTGAAAAAAGCCTCAAATTCACATCAGAAACACTGTCCTCTCAACTTGGAGGCTCTAGAAGGACTCAATATTCTAATAGGCCATCTATGTACATGAGCAATTGTAAATGAGTACTTGATATCAGTATAAATTGTTACTGATTTCTCTTTTGTCTACCAGAGAGCCTGAAACTGGGTGACTCAAGTGTTTGACATCCAGTGCTCTAGTGTGTTCTGGAGTAAAGCCTCAACTTCATTTGGGGCAGTTAGAATTACTTCTTGCCCTAGGGTTAACTGATTTGATTTTTTGATAAGCATAGCTGTGGCTGCTACCTTCTAGAGGCAAGTATGTTATTCAAATACAAAGGGGTCAAATCTTTTGAACAAATAAGCTATTGGTCTTTTCTAAGGGCTGAGATTTTGGGTGAGTACCTCTTTGGTTATGCCCCTTGGCTCACATACATAGATTTGGAAAGACTTAGTTACATCTGGTAGCACTAGTTGGCCTATCGTCCTTGCTCTGCTTATATCTGTCTAACTGCCCACTATATTACCTCAAGGATCCTGGCTCTGGATTCTTTTAGGGAAAATGGATGTTGAATTTCTTCTGTAGCTGCTTCATGCTGAGAAGGGATGGAATTTTCCTCAGAGCCAAGAGATCCTTGCTGTCTGTCAGAGGGATGATGAGGCCTGGGGACAGAAGAAAGTGGGCTTGTGACCTGGCAGAGACAAACTGTAACAAATGGTCTGGTGGAAGGGAAAGAAAATATTTCAGTTTTAATAACCTCTATAGAAATAGAATGTTTCTCCTTAAAATTACCTCTATGTTTATTATAAGAGCCAAATCAAGACCAATTTACCTATTGTGTTTAATTTGGCCTGATTGTTTGCATAAACACAACAAGAATGGTAACTAACTACCTTTGCCAGAATTTCATGATTGAACCTTATTGTGCCCTGTAGGACTAGGAAGCCAAGCCATCCAGCTGCTATCCAGCCTTGCCTGCAGTATCTGCTGAGTTAGGTGAATCCTTCACCTGCAATGACTCCACCAGGGCCCACACCCTAGGTTTTAAGGCCCATCTCAGTAGCTCTCCTACTCATTGCAGCCCAGAGTGCTTGGGGGTTCTTCAGAGATGCAGAAGCATCCTTATTGCTCCCCTTCTACTCTGACCAACAGCCAGTGATGATAGGGCATGGGCCTGATGCTCCATTGCTAGCCATTTTCAGGGCTCCCAATCAGGATACCAGGCTTTTCCTTGGCACTCTTATTGGCTTCAAGTCTTCAAAGTTCAGACAGGACTCTTTAAAACATAATACTGCAGTCAAAGTTTCCAGTCAATAAAACCACTATTGGAAACTGTTCTTATTGAATTTATGGAAAGAAATGTATTGCCATGATTTATTAAATATTGCCAAATTTCAGAGGAATTATATAAAGAGAAAAATATTCTGACCTGCTTTAAGATCTTCTGATTTTCCTTGTCAGTCCTTTCTATGGATTCTTCAAAGTAATATAACTGTCTTCAAATGACGAGGAGAAATTCAAAATGTGTCTATATTCAAGTAGACAATTATAGCTATGCTTGTAGTAGGGTTCCCCCTAGTTGACTTGTCCTTAAAATTTAATATGGTCTCTGGGACAAGTTACATGCCCTCTGAGAAAGGACTAAGGGAGCTTTATTGCTTTACAGGGTCTCACATGTCACAGGACCTCACAGGGTCTGTAATTCCTATAACAAAGGGATGGTACTCACCACTTCCCTCTGTTCCGAACAGGCCTTTCCCAGTTTCCTAAAATAGAAGTTTGTGTCACACCTGACATGGGTGTGTCCACAGAGGTCTACAAGACAGTATACAGGCTGCCAACTGCCTTTCAATAGAGACCAAAGCCAGATGGGTATTTTCCTTGCCCCTTTGGGCACTTGCCCTTTTGGCAACTGCATTCAAATCTGGAAGGTTAATTCAATAGTATTAACACAATGAAGTACAATATTGCAACTGTGGCCACCATAGGTAGCCAAATCTTCTGCTACCACATATGACACATTGTAGGCTATAAAAATATCTTAGGGAAGTAACAAAGGTCTATTCTTGACCTTTCCACACAGCAAAATTGTCTTTGTCTTTCTGGAGTCATGTCCATGAAGACATAGGCATCATCTATGTCTATTAATGTCTATTATACAGTTTTCTGCAAGCCACTGTCAGGGCTGTGCATGGTGGCCAGTTCTTTCTAGCCACAACATGGCCTGTCTAATTTCCTAAAATTTATTCTGGCACGGGAAAATTTTGTTTTGCTGTAACAGGCAGCTTAATCCCTATATAACTGGGCTTGGACACCAGCCTAGAAAGCCATAATTTATAAGTTTAACATATGGCCTTAGGTCCTTCCAATCCAACATGGCCTCTGCCATTCCTCAGTCCGACTCCTCCTCTCTTGGAGAATCTCAAAGTCCTGAATGCTCCCTGGTCCAGGGAAAATGTTTTTCCTTTGTTCTTTGACTTTAAGCTGCCAGTTCAAAACAGCCAGAGTTGCAGTTAGAAACAGCTTTGCATATTGCAAAGCATTTCTGTGGCTGTGGCTTGGGTATTAGGCCTCTTGTCTTCCCACCAGTCCCCTTTGTGACAGAGCAGTGACCAGACCTCTTCCAAGGGCGTGCACTGGAAAGGTATCTCAGCCCCTCCTCTTCCAGCAGCAACAGGTACTGAACCCTCTTAGTACATTTGCAAACAGGATCTTTCACTAGTTCTATCTGCTGCTTTTACAGATCCCAGGCTCGCTGCTCTATTTCTGGGGCTGCCAAAAGGCCAGTAGCAGTCACTGGCCTCTGGATTAACTATTGTAGCCAGCAAGCCAAAGGCCTAAGTCTTGTATTGCTTTTTATCAAATGCTTGTTATACACTGGGCAGCAGCGGGGCAGCTCTAGTGTCAGTTAAATGTCTGCTGTCCCCTGCTTTTCTTGCTGCAGCTTCTTTCAGGGCCATTGCAGGCTGCTCAGGCATCCAGCCCTCCTTCTTTCAACTGGTTCTTGGGGGCTGAATCTGCCTAGCCACCAGTTTTAAATCACCAGGGCAGCTATATTAATTATGCTTTCAGAAAACTTGTGACCTTGAATCTAGTTAAGTTCTGATAAGACACCTGGACCAGACCCCTATGCCAGCAGAATGGTTTGGAGCCAGTAAAAATCAACAAAAACCTATCTCTTCCTGCTTCATGATTACCTGCTGACACCCTCCCTCCCATCTTGTCTGCATTAACCATTTACTCTGTCCTGAAACAAGTCAAATGGTCTGAGATATGGTATATTTAGGCTTTTTACATTTAAGAATACTTTTTTCTTTCTGTAACCGTTGTTTTCCCTCATATATTTTCCCTCTTTATTCTAAGCCCCTAGAGTATCTTAAACCTTCCTTCTTTACCACTCTTGATTTCTCTGACCATTCCCATTCCTCAGTCCATTTGCTTGTCTCACTTTTCTATTGTGAGTCAGAGGAAGACAATTCCTAAAGATGGGAGAAATAGAAACTGTGGGAGTTTCAGAGAAAACTACAGACTAGCACTGTAATAGTCCTCCCTTTTGAAGGCTGAGGTCCAATCTGTGGAGAAAAATGATTCTTAGTAAGCCTGGAAAGATAGCAGATGAAGGGGGGGGGTGTAGGGAGATTTCTTGTGAACTGAAAGCCTAGATGGCCTCCTGAAAGAAAAGATCCAGTTACAGATTCTATCAGAATCAGGATGAGGGAGGAAGGGAAAGACCACATTAGGTCCTCTATGAGGATTCTAATAACTGAAAACAGCAAGTCAAACAAAATATATAACCACAAAGACAACAGACCACACAAGACACACAACTAGGGTTAAATAAATCAATAAAATAAAATAAACACATTAATAATAACTTCAGCCTTAGTTCAGCCTTAGATGGCTCACATTGGACTATGATGTCACAGGCCGAGAGAGGGCCTGTAAATCTCTCCAACCTGTGGAGCTGTAAGCCCTGTCCCTGGAAGTCTCTGACCACCAAAAGAGATAAGAAAGCCATAAATAAAAATTCTTTGTTCTTTGAAATGTCACAAATGTATACCTTTAAATTAATTCTAGGACTTTAAAATTTCAATTTAACATAGCAAATTTGTAAGTCAGAGCAAACTGAAACCCTTACTTATACAAAATTAGAAAGTTTTATTAAATAAATGGTCTGATGCCCTCTCTGATAGAGAGAAAAAAAATCAGAAAAAAAAGAATTCCAGCAGCTGCTAAAGACTTTTGCACTCTGTCACAGCAGGTCCACCCCATCCTTAAACAAATTAAAGAATAGAAAGAGATAATTAATACTCTCCTGTGAACAGCCAGAAGGCACAAAGTAGCTTCTGTCTCACACAGACCAGTTAATGAGCAGATAGTTATGCCAAGAAAAACATCCATACTTACTCTCTCTCAGTAGACTAGCCAAGATTGGATCTGAGCAAATAAATGAAACAATGCCCAACTCCCCAGATGGGCTTGGGGGTACTCCCAGCACCCATGTCCCAGAACAGAATTCTTGACCAGCGTCTTAGTGAGACCTTACTGGAGGAGTTAAGACTGTGTCCAGTCCCCCTTCTCAGTAGCAAATTGGCTAGTCTCACACACAAACAAACAGCAGAGTGAACTCATAATTCCTTAATCAAATCTGAATTCACTCACCTCTAGAGTCCCACATTTATATACTAGATAATCTGAGTTTTTTTCTACCAGATATTTACCCAGTTTAAGCAGTCCACCTGACATAGGATTCCTGATTAATTTACCTGATGAAGCTACAGCTTCCAGGGGGAAGTGATCAAGCTCCCCCTTCCATTCACGTGGAGTGGGCCGAACTGACGGGACTCTCACCTTACAGATTCTGTCAGCAGGTCCAGAAGTGTCCATCCCCACTTTCTCCAGATGCTGGCTGGGTCCTGGGCTGAGGACCAGGAGGGCCTCGATTCCCCCAATCCAATTCTGCTAAATCAGCAGAGTGGCACCTCCTGGAGGCCTATCTGACTCCCCCAGGCCCAAACCCAGTCTACACACCAGAAGCTAAAAAGCCAAGCATGTGTTGGTTTTCCTGGAATCTCAGGGGACCAATAATATTACAGAGAACCAGAATAATCAAACAATGCTCAGACAGTTTGGAGTTACATTTATTATGTGTGGGTCCAAATTCTGGGCCTCAACATGCAGAAATTTTCCCTGTTTATATGTTTTTATCTTCTTTGTCTCCCAAATATGGGATGTTTCCCACCCCTTTTGCAAGTTCTTAATGAGTCCTTATGTACTGGGGCCTTGAGACCTCAACCTGGTGCCAGCACTGATAATTTTTGTCTGGGGAAGGTTTAATAGCCTCTCTGGAGTGAGAGTAGTATCATTTTCCTTATTATTTAAACAAGAAAACATTTACAGAAGCCAAACAGCAGGACTAAAATTTCAAACAGCAGTTTTTATATAAGATGGATGCTTCATTCCCAGAGCTGCCTGTAATAGCTACAGCCTCTGAGGATGGATTACCAGAGTTTGGGAGGAATACAGAGAAGGTGGCTCCAGCATGAGGAAGGAAATTAAGTTCCTTGCCCTCCCCCACTGTCAGGCTTATTACCCAGGGCTCCTGGGGGGAGGTGTCAGTCCTCTGATGAGTCTGGTTGGAGACTCTGGGCCCTGTCAGTCCTTTTGGGTCAACTAATTGCCAGCCCCACCCCAAGAGACCTCAGTCTCCAGGGGCAGTCCGACTTCCAGTGGTTTCCTTGATAGACAGGCAGGGCTTTAGGAGTCCACCATGCCCGTGGGGCAACTCCAGTGCATAAGTCCAACCTGCCTACAGTTGTGTTGCAGAAGACCAAAGAAAGCCAAGGACATTTATTTTATTTTTTTAATAATTTTTAAAATATATTTTATTGATTTTTTACAGAGAGGAAGGGAGAGGGATAGAGAGGTAGAAACATCAATGAGAGAGAAACATGGATCAGCTGCCTCCTGCACACCCTCTAATGGGAATGTGCCCACAACCGTGTGCATACCTTTGACCAGAATCAAATCTGCGACTCTTCAGTCTATAAGCAGACACTATCCACAGAGCCAAATTAGCTAGGGTGAGTTATACTTGTTTTATATACCCTGTCTGATAATTCCAACACCATTGCAATATCTGAGTCTGGATATAATGCTTACTCTATCTTTTCAAACATTTTTATGTTACTCTCAATCCAGCTGATGACAGGGAAGCCAAACAGGTGAAAAAAATAAGATGTGCATAATAGGAAAACCACAATTACTTACTATTCAATGTTGTGTGACATAGAGGAACTGGGATATGCCAAGAGAAATTTCAGAGAAGAAGCTTTACACCACACTAACACCTTTGGATCTTATATAGACAGTGAGGAACTATTAAATGTTTTAAGCACAAGAATGACACAGTTTTAGATTTTTGAAAAATTACTCTCTGTTGAATTGTGGAAAATGAAATAATTTTAACATAGATAAATGATAATAGTTTATATCCCTGCAAGAGACTAGTAGTAGTCATAAAGATAGAAAGATGTGGATAATTTGCAATATACTTGGGAAGTACATTGACATAGCTTGTTTTTGTTTTGAATTGGAAACAATGAGTAAAAAAAGTCCTGTCTATAACCAGAGCAACTGAGATGGGAACACCCCAAAAGACCTATTGTAGAAGGAAATAAGTTAATTTAGTATTAAACCTGCTGAATTTTACCAGTAGACTTTTTTTTGTTGTTGTTGTAAGGAGTTAAATGTGTAAATATAGATATAACTGATTTGAAAATCAACATTTGGGAGCCAGCTGTCTTCAGATGTGTTCAGATAGGGAATGTGTAGTATGAGATGCATAGAGAGCTTAATGATTTATCTTTGTAGCTAGGCTTCCTGGTTTGAACTCTAACCCACTTCATCCTAGATGAATGTTCTGGGCAAGTCAATTAACATTGTTTGTCTCACTGCTGTGTAAAGGGTATTTCATAATTGTTTCCTCTTTTGCAGTTATTGTGGGTAGTCAGTAAATCTCTACATGTAAAGGGCATTGGAAGTCTCCAAGTTGGAAGCAAGTGTTCCATAAACATTAGTTCTTACTATTGCTATTAGTATTACTATTTTGGATAAAATTACAAAAGTAATACTTTGTTATATAATACAATTTAAGAACCAGCGTAGGAAAAGACAAAGGAGACTAACAGCAAGTAAAAAATCCAGGGATATGAGAGAAAAAATAAAATAAATAAATGAATTTAATAGCATGTATCATATAAAAAAATGGAGAAGGTGATTCAGGACTGAGCGAATAACATAAGAAAAACCTGAAATCATAAATGGGTTTGTAAAATGAAAGTATTATTTCCTAACAGTCATTCACTGGAGGAATGAACATGTTACTTTGTTAATGTTTGAAAATAGAAAAGAAAAAAGGAAAGAAAAGAGAGAGGGAGAGATAAAAATATATATAAATAGGTTAGTATCAAGGGAGTATACAATAACACATACCTAACATTTTATCTACATTGCAATATTTTTCCTAAAGTAATTTGGAATTGTTTTTGAGTGACTACACAATGTATGCTATTTTAAAATAGCAAGCAGTGGAGATGACTTATTCCAAATGAGAACTTTCATATATTTCATCTTTAAATCAATACACCACCTTATAAATGGGAATTGAATTCACCTAACTGTATCAGCATGAACATAGGTTTCTTATTTTAGGTGTATAAAGAGACTATTGTTATTCTTTTGAGAAAAGCCTTGCTGTGCAGTTTTTCTGTACATGTTTTAGCAGCGTATGGGGTATGCTCCAGCACAGTTCCCTTTCAAAGCCTGAGTCACTTTAAAAATGCTATAACTGGCCATATTAATGGGTTTGAGATGGATGTGGCTATTGGGGGTGTTGCAGAGATAATAAGGGGGCTCTGATGAATTAAGTACATATATGTGTTCCTATAGGGCGATAGAAATAAGAATATAATCATAACGAAATTTTAGCCCTGCAGCTGTATTTCACCTAAAACACTCTGTTCATGTGATTTTTCTCATCCTCAGGCTTCTAACTAGCTGAGAAGGATATAGAAGATAAGCTTCTCTGAGACACAGAGAATTTCACTGAATATAGTTACACATATATGTAGGTGTATATAAGTAAATATTTTGCTTTAAAATTAAGACATGTTACTTAGTAATATTTTACATAGCGGCATGCTGCACATAATTTGATATGTGTCATGATCCTTTTCAATATAGAGAGACTACGTGTAGTAGTAGCAGATTGATTCCTAGGCAAAATACCAAAACTTATTCTCTGCTAATTTTTATGTGCTGTTTCCTAATACAAGCTATAATGCAGTTATTTTGTCTTCTAATAATGTAATGTTTACAATGCAAACTATGAGGGCTAGGTTTTAATAATTTCATTAAAGTTACCAGAAAAATAAAATGCCCTGAATTAAAATATTTAAAATATTGTTGATCACGGTCTAATTATAAACTGATAGATTGCATGGTTACTCCCAGTCCTTGACTCTCATTTCTGGAGGGTTGGTTCATCTTTCCTTACTGCATATTCTCCCAATGACTCACAGACTTTACCCTCTCCCTAAGATCAGGCTTTTCCATATGGCTTTCTTTGATTAGTAAAATAGGAGAAGAAATAACATAGGCCAATTCTAAGAAGAAGCTTCGAAAGCCATATATGTTTCTGTCAAGTCCATTGCAATTTATCCTCTACCACATGAATGACACCGTCCTGAAGCCTCCTTTTTTAGTCTGACTCCTGAAATGAGAACAAAGTGTGAAGGAGGAGGAACAGTCTCTAACTTTATTGTTTTCATAAGCCACCAATATTTATAGCAAAGCCAAGTAATGTAGTAAGTTTTGTTAAAGGCTCTATCACAGGTTCTGAAAGTAAATCAATAAGGACTTTCAGATGAATAGCAATTGCTTTACAATAAGTTTCTCAAAGGCAATGTCTAAATTTAACTTAAATTTGAATTTTCAAAGTCTAATATACAGCATGACATTTAATCGCTAATAAGTAATTATCTACTCCCCGATGAATTGATGAATGAATTAATGACTAAATGAATGATTAAATAAATGGGATATACAGAAATGATTACATTGTATTAGTTACTAAAGATTCAGTAAGATTTGAGTACCGTCAAAGGATCATAAAAGGCTCAAGAAAAATATTGTGAGTTATGAAAAATATATACTGAAAAAATTGCAAACATGAAATCAAAGCACTAATTTAGACTATGGCTCATGATGGGTCTTTTAAAAAAGAATAGGAAAAAAAAACAAACTAAGCCCCTTCTTGCAATTCCTCTGTTGTAGAAATGGGAAGGTTTTTGAACAATTAGGCCTTTAAACTGAGAAAGGAACATCATCCAATCTGACTCACAAGCTTTTAAAAATCTGTTTTAGAGAATCCAAGATGGCCGCATAGGTAAACACCTACACTGCTGCCTCGCACAACAATTTCAAAACTACAACTAAAAGACAGAACGGACATTATCCAGAACCACAGGAAAGCTGGCTGAGTGGAAATTCTACAACTAGAAGGAAAGAGAGGGGCTCACAGAGACCCAGAGGAGCTTCAAAAAGCTAAGGTACAGAGATGCGGGCATAGAGAGAGCAGGTGCAGGAGTACCTGGCTGGCTATTTCTGGTGAGAGGGAGATGGAGACACTCAATGGCATTGAACCCCTTATCTTAGGACACTAAACCTCAGATCCAGCCGAAACTCATACGGGGGAGTTTGGACTGTGAAAAGGGAGAAGTGCATGGAAATTTAAGGGAGTTGCAAAAGATCAGAAGTCTGGGGGCACGCACAGCACTGCACACAGAGGACCGACTGCTGACTGTGTCACTGGCTTTCACGAGTGAGTGGGAGACAGACCCTCCCAACTGCGTCACTTCTAACTCCACTAAACCCCGGCTTTGGGCGAAACCCTGGGGACCCAGATTCATAAGGTCCCAGAGCGCAGGGGAGCTAGAGGGGCAGCAGTCTAGAGGCACTGTGAGAAAACGTGTACACAGGGACCGCTCCAGTGATTACCCAGTCACATGAGACTCAGGGGCCATGGAGGAGGAGCCAACTGGAAGGCAAGGCGGTCCCTTAAGCCCTGAGACTCCACCCATTTCAAGCTCAACAGAGAGGCTTTTGCGGTTTTGCAAGTCTGGTATCAGAAGGCTGAATCCAACACAGAAGTTCTCATGGCATAGTGAAAATGCCAAACAAGGGAAGAGATCACAAACAAAGGAAATGGAGGAAAACAAATGACTGGATATAGAGTTCAAAACCACGCTTATAAGGTTTTTCAAGAATATCCTAGAAAAGTTGGATAAAGTTAGCAAGACCCAAGAAGAGATGAAAAAGAACCAACTGGAGATTAAAAAGAACCAACTAGAAATTAAACATTCACTGACTGAAATTAAAAAATATATATATATTATACAAAGACCTAACAGCAGACTAGAAGAAGACAAGAATCAAGTAAAAAAAATTGAAATATAAAGAATCAGAAAACATTCAATTGGAAAAGCAAGATGAGAAAAGAATACAAAAATGTGAAGATAATCTAAGGAGCCTCTGGAACAGCTTCAAGCATACCAACATCAGAATTGTGGGGGTGCCAGAGGAAGAGAGAGAGCAAGATACTGAAACCTATTTAAAGAAATAATGACGGAAAACTTCCCACATCTGGTAAAAGAAATAGACTTACAGGTCCAGGAAGCACACAGAGCCCCATATAAAAGGAATCCAAAGAGGATTACACCAAGACACATCATAATTAAATACCAAGAGCAAAAGACAAAGAGAGAATATTAAAAGCAGCAAGAGAAAAACAGTTCATTACCTACAAGGGAGCACCCATATGACTGTCAGCTGTTTTCTCAACAGAAACGATGCAGGCCAGATGGGAGTGGCAAGAAATATTCAACGTGATGAATAGCAAGAACCTAAAACCAAGAATACTCTATCCAGCAAAGCTATCATTCAGAATTGAAGGGCAGATAAAGAGCTTCACAGATAAGAAAAAGCTAAAGGAGTTCATCAACTCCAAACCAGTATTTTATGAAATGCTAAAAGGTACTCTTTTAGAAGAGGAAGAAGAAAAAGGTAAAAGACAAAAAATTATGAACAACAAATACACATCTAGCAACAAGTGAATTTAAAAATTAAGTGAATTCAAAATTTGATCAACAGAATAAACTGGTGAATATAATAGAATCAGGAGCACAGTAAGGGAGTGGACTGATAATTCTCAGGGGGAAAGGGGTAAGGAGTGTACAGGGAGAGACTGGACAAAAATCATACATCTGTGGATGATGTCAATGGGAGGGAGGGAAGGATAGAAAGAAGGGTGAGAGTCAGGTGGAGGGGAGTTATGAAGGGGAAAATGAGAAACAAATGTAATAATCTGAATAATAAAGATTTAATTAAAAAACAATAATAAAAAATAAAAATCTGTTTTAATATCAGAAGAATATATGCTGATTTTGTTTATACCCTTTCCTAAAGTGTCTACAATATTAGCCACAAAAGATAAAGATAATTGAAATGCATAAAAAAATGTCCATAAATTATATGCAACATACAAACTATGTTTTCTGAACTTGGCATTCAAAACACACATTGATTCTTCGTGTATGCTGTAATTTCAGTAAATAATTTTTAACAAATACAGGATATTTTATGTCAAGATATTTTCACAACTTTCTATGTGTATCAAACTGCAGAAAACTGTTCTCTGCATTAGATGAATATATTGGAATTTTCACTCAGTTGAGTTGCTAAAGTGATGCGAAACATTGTCTTGCATCCCAGAAAATAGTCTCTGCATTTTTGAGCTACATTATCTGCTTCACTAAGTGCTGTTCTTCTGCTTGTTTTTTCACTCCAAGTTGTCAGCTGCAGAGAAATTCAGATTAAACTGTCTAAACTACAAAGCAGGGAAAAATAATTAAAGTTGTTTGACACTAAACTTACCATGTAGTCTTTAATTTGTAAAATGGTAAATATTAGCCTCTTCCTTGATCTCTACCATCTAGAACTCCCAGTGGAGAAAGCAATCGGATTCATTCATAAAGCTTTTTTCTGAGGACAGGCAAGTTGTAAAAATGTACTAGTTTATCAGAATTCTTTAGAGATTTTTATGTGTTCACACTTCATTGATTGTCAGTTTTCTGATGAGGCTTGCTGGAGTTTAGAATGCTTCTTAGAAAAAGATTCTTGTTCTCTGGAAATGAAACCATGCTCTGCTAGCTTGAGAACAAGAAGAAAGTGAAGGGGAAGTAATGGGAGGAATGGATGTTACTGTGGGGTTTAGTACGTGCCTTAGCATCAGAGGATGGGCCAGTGAGGTTTTCCTAAAAAATAATTCAGCTCTAAATTTGGCTGCAAAATATTTCATTGCATGATTTTTACTTGTACTCATTATACTCAGAGGGAATTCATTTCAAATATTTTCACAAGATGAATGTTATATGTTCAGCATTTGCAGATGAATAATTAAGGAGTACATGTGAATAGAAGATTACTTTAAAATGTTGATTACTGTAGAATGTAATAAGAATCAGATATAGAAACAATACAAAATTGAAATCACATATTCTTTAGGTAAAGGAAAGAAAAATTGATCAGAGTAACTTCTGGTCTAGAGTATAACTATCTATAACTCACTCCAGAACTTTAATGTACCTCTACTGAGCCATAGACATACTACCTCATGTGAGTATTTTGTATAGAGTGTGCAGTAGTCAAGTTAAGGTAACATGCAATGCAATACTCTTTTCTCTGAGGCATATCCCCGTAACATTACCCAGCAACTGGCCTCTGCTTTTCTTCTTCCTTTGAGTTGTAACCTATTGTATTACAGTGCTATGTGTTAGAATCAATTGGTGCTAAAGCAAAGACTATACTAATTACCTCATTAACCTAAGCAAATTAATAATATAAATATTATCATTTGTGGAAATTGATTATATCTATTTTCTTTTCCTAAATCAGTAATGCACTAAAATAATCCAAGTCTCTCAAAAATATAGCAAAATTTTATAGATGACATACAATAAAGAAAAGAAGTGTGATTCCTGAAAATATGTAATTAGAACATATTCAGAAGATTATTTAAAAAAAAACTGAACCATAAAAAAATTACAAATTTTCACATTATTTGAATGTATCATCTAATAAAAGAGTAATATGCAAACTGACTATCACTCCAACACACAAGATGGATGCCCCATTTGGTCAAAGATGGCTGTCCCATGTGGACACAAGATGGCCGTCACAAAGTGGCCAGCAGGGAAGGGCAGTTGGGGGGGACACATGCCAGCAGGGGAGGGCAGTTGGGAGGGACCAGACCTGCAAAGGAGGGCCCTTGTGGGCAATCAGGCCAGCAAGGGATGGCAATTAGGGGTGACCAGGCCAGCAGAGGAGGGAAATTAGGGGTGATTGAGCCTGCAGGGAAGGTAGTTGGGCAGACGGGGAGGGGGGAAGACACAGGCCTGCAGGGGAGGGACTGTGCACAGAAGCCTGGTGCACAAAATTTGTGCACAGGGCAGTGTGTCTCTCAGTCCAGCCTGCACCTTCTCCAATCTAGGACAACTCAAGAGATGTCCGACTGCCCTTTTAGGCCTGATCCTACTGGGAACCTCCTGGGATTGGTCCTAAACAGACAGTCGGTCATCCCTCTCTCAATCTAGGACTGCTGGCTCCCAACTGCTTTCCTGGTTGCACCTAACTACTTCTTCCTGCCAGCCTGATCACCCCCTGTCAGTCTGCCCCTCCTCCCCCATGGCCAGCCTGCTTGGCCCCAACTGCCCTCCTGCTGACCAGCTTAGCCCTAATTGCCACCCCCTGTCAGCCTGCTCATCTCCACCCCCCCCACGCCAGCCTGCTCACTCCCAAAGGCTACCCCTGCCAGCTTGCTGGCTCCCAACTGCCCTCCCCCCCACCTACTGGCCTGCTCACCACCAACTTCCCCTCTTGCTGGCCTGTTAGCCCCCAACTATTCTCCCCAGCTGTCTTGATAGCCTCTAATCATTCTGCCTCAGCCCCACCACCATGAATTTGTCCAGAAAGATGTCCGGAAGGTCTCCCAGAAGGTCTCCCAGTCTAACTAGTTTATTATCTTTTTATTAGTATAGATATGCATTTTTATTTATTCAAGGCATTGACCAACCTTTTTTTGGCCATGTCCTACCTAACCATCTCTAAAATCCTGATTCCCCTCTCCTCGTGTCATATAATTCTTACTAAAAAAATGAACTCCTATTCAAATAGAGGCAACCTAAAAGGCCATTAACTTGGTCTCCACAAGCTCCCAAAGAACATATCATCAAAGAGAAAAATAAAAGAACAAAAGGACAGTTGAAGTACTGAGGAAGAATTCACTAAGAAATTGTTAAATAATAATATGAATTGATATAAAAAAATAGCAAATAAAGTTCAAAACATAATAGAGAACTGAAATGTCACAATATGTATTAATATATTGTATATGAGGCCCCTGAAACCATAAGAAGTACAAAAAATGTATTGTCATTTTCTCATTCTCAAAATGCCCCCTATGGGGTATGTGCCCCATGTTGGGAACCACTGTTCTAAATGTTTTGTTTTACTCTTTAAATAAAATTGTATATGGGAAACAAAAATGTAACATTAAAATATCTCTACATGAATATTTTGCTGGTCAACAATATTGATCTCATTCAAATGTGGTGGAAAACAAAAATGAATCTGGACTAGGTAAGAAGAGATATTCAAAATACATTTCAAGGAATGGGAAAGAGACAATTGCAGTTGGGAGAGGGCTGTGACCTTCAGATCTGTAAAACTCTCTAGAGTTAGATGGGTGTGTTTTTCTTTTATATATAACAAAGCTAAAAAGAACTAAGAGTAGGGAAATGGGCTAGATGAAAGACTGGCATAATCTGAAAGTTTTATCCTAAGGTAAGGCCATTTTCAGGAGGTGATGTACTAGTATGCTGAGGGTAAACCTAAATTCAAGTGTGTGGGGGAAGTAGAGAAGCTAAACCAAAGCTTGGTGAACAAGCATTTTATTCTCATTGGTTAGTAGGGACAAACAATTCAGCTAATTTTATATAAAGTAAAGGGAATTTTAAAGATCTAAGTCTGTCCTTATATAGGTAAAAAACAGGGCTGGTTCTTTGCAGGGAAGTTCTTTTTCAGAACACAAAATGTAGACAGATTTTTTAAAAAATTCTTTATTTTTTAAAGTATTGCATAAATTTCCTTTTCCCCCCATTGACTCTCCCCAACTGCCCCCATTCTCCCATCACCTGCCCTCCCACCCCTAATGTCTTTTTCCATTGGTTATGCTCATATGCATGCATACAAGTCCCTTGGTTGATCTCTTACCCACTCACCCCCATCTTCCTAGGTTGGACAGTCTGATACTTCTATGACTCTGGTTCTATTTTTGTTTATCAGTTTATGTTGTTCATTATATTCCACAAATGAGTGAGATCATATGATATTTATCTTTCTCTGACTGGCTTATTTCGTTTAGCATTATGCCTTCAGTTTCATCCATGCTATTGCAAATGGTAAGATTTCCTTCTTTTTTTTTACTGCAGCATAGTATTCCATTGCATAGATGTACCACTAATTTTCAATCCACTCATCTGCTGATGGACACTTAGGCTGTTTCCAAATCTTAGCTATTGTAAATTGTGCTGCTATGAACAAAGGGGTGCATAAATCCTTTCTGATTGGTGTTTGTAATTTCTTAGGATATTTTCCTAAGAGTGGAATCACTGGGTCAAATGGGAGTTCTATTTTTAATTTTTTAAGGAAACTCCATAATGTTATCCACAGTGGCCACACCAGTCTGCATTCTTACCAGCAGTGCGCGAGGGTTCCTTTTTCTCTGCATCCTTATCAGCTCTTGTCTTTGGTGATTTGTTGGTGATAGCCATTCTGACAGGTGTGAGATGGTACCTCATTGTTGTTTTGATTTGTTGATGATAGACATTCTGACAGGTGTGAGATAGTACCTCATTGTTGTTTTGATTTAGTGAGTTTGAGCATGTTTTAATATTTCTCTCAGCCTACTGTATGTGCTCTTTTGACAAGGTTAGGCACTTTGCTCATCTGTTTTTATTGGATTGTTTATCTTCCTTTTGTTAAGTTGTATGAGTTCCCTATAAATTTTGGAAATAACATTGGCAAATATGTTCTCACATGCAGTGGGCTTTTTTGTTGTTTTGTTGTTGTTGTTGGTTTTTATTGTTCTTTTTTTTTTTTTCGTGGTGCAGAAGCTTTTCATTTTGATGTAGTCCCATTTGTGTATTTTATCCATAGTTTCCAATGCCCTAGGAGCTGTATCAGTAAAGATATTGCTACAACAAATGTCTGCTATTTTGCTGTCTATAGCTTCTTCTAAGACTTTTATGGTTTCCCATCTTATGTTTAAGTCCTTTGTTCAGTTTGAGTTTATTTTTGTTTATTGTGTAAGTTGGTGGTCTAGTTTCATTTTTTTTCACATGTACCTGTCCATTTTTCCCAACCCCATGTAATGAAGAGATTGTCTTTACTCAA
The DNA here is from genome assembly GCA_011751065.1 of Lasiurus cinereus. NCBI lineage: Eukaryota > Metazoa > Chordata > Mammalia > Chiroptera > Vespertilionidae > Lasiurus > Lasiurus cinereus. Next base: position 26,511,373 of record JAAGEH010000012.1, read on the forward strand.
TTGTATGTTCTTGCCTCTTTTGTAAAATATTAATTTAGCATAATGGCTTGAGTCAATTTCTGAGTTCTCTGTTCTGTTCCATTGGTCTATATGTTTGTTCTTGTGCCAGTACCAGGCAGTTTTGAGAACAGTAGCCTTGTAGTATAGTTTGATATTTGGTATTGTGATCCCTCCAACTTTGTTCTTCTTTCTCAAGATCGCTGCAGCTATTCAGGGTCTTTTTATACTCTATGAATATTTGGAGAGTTTGTTCTAGGTCTTTGAAGTATGCTGTTGGTATTTTAATGGAGATTGCAGTGAATCTATAGATTGCTTTGAGTAGTATGAACATTTTAATGATGTTGATTCTACCAATTCATGAACACGGTATATTCTTCCATTTGTTTATGTCTTCCTCTATATCTTTTTTTTTTCAATATTCTATTAATTTTGTGAGTACAGGTCCTTTATCTCCTTGGTTATATTTATTCCTATGTATTTTAATTTTTTTTGTTGCAATGGTAATGGGATTGTTTTATTTTCTGCTTTTGTTTGTTTATTTGTTTTAGTTTTTCTTTCTGTAAGTTCATTATTGGTGTATAATAAAGCCATATATTTACATTGCATATTCATTTATTAATTCTAATTAATTCTAGTAGTTTTTTGATGATGTCTTTAGGATTTTCTATGTATAATATCATATCATCTGCAAATAATGACAATTTTATTTCTTTTCCAATTTAGGTGCTTTTATTTCTTCTTTTTATAGATAGATTTCTTAATCTTTATTGTTTTCCAGAATCATAGAGCATATGTAAAATTTAACATTGAACCATGATGATGCCAATGTCAGGTGTTAGGAGCAAAGGATGTCATTTGCTGGGAACATTTAATATTTTTACAAGATGGTTGACTGTGGGTAATTGAAATCATAGGAAATACAACTGTGGATAAGGGAGAACTATTTATTTTAGAAAGTAAAGTAGTTTTAAATTATCTTTTCCTACCTGCATATATTAAGAAACTAGTTAGTTTAATATACCAAAATATTATTAATCACTTCATATTCATTAATTAAGGAGTGGATAATTTAAACACAGTACCTTATATTTGTATACAGGCCTTAAAATCATATGGAAAATGTATATAAAATATTTGTACAAAATAAATGCCAAACATTAAAACTAAGATCCAATTTTTGTGAAGTATAGAATTACTTCGATCTGTTAAATATTAAAAGTCATAAGATTTTTATTTGTAAATTTATTTACTATAGAATTTTTGGTGATATTAATTTTTTTATATTTATACTTATCTGCATTTCCTATTGACCCTACAATGATTATAGCTTTGTTATGTCATAATGAAAATGTATTATATGAAATGGAGATTCTGTGAGTAGCTAAATATATATGGCTGAAACCACAAGTTTCATTAAATTTTGGAGGTAAAATTGGCCACTATGGATGTTTAGAATAAATATTTTTAATAAATGTTTGAATTACTTTTAGGTATATAATGAAAAACTTAGAATCATTCACTTTTATTATTAAAATAAGTTGTTAATATATTCTCACTCCATTTGCAATTTCTCTGTTCTCTCAAATCTCTTAATATCTTTTTGATTCCTATTGAGAATTTATCATATTCAGGCTTGCATTATACATTAATACTCTTATTAGATTGTAAATTCTTGAGTATGAAGTAGTGGAGAAAAACCTGACTCTGAATTTCAGCTGGGAACATTTGTAACTGCTAATTTGTCTCATTAATATAATTACCACCTGCATTATATAATGGGAACTAGAATTACATGGTGGTGGTAATACATGGTGAACATTATAAAGATTTGTGTGTTTGTGATTTTCAAAATATATCATGTTAATTGGCTCTATGATGCTACCATGATCTAAAATAATTAGAATCAGTATGTGTGCACTTTCCTAGTTTTTTTCCCCCATTCTTTCATCCACACAAAAATACTTTGCATGAATGTTCTAAAAGTTAATTATTATGACAATGCCACAAGGAATGGTACCAAATATAGCTGAACTACCATGACTCATAAAACAGATGTGTTTGTGATTTTCAAAATACATCATGTTGATTGGCTCTATGATGCTACCATGATGTAAAAAAGAAAAATTGAAATTCTCTGTATGTACATTTTAAAACAAAAGAAAAGGAAGTTAGAATTTGGGCATAATATAAAAAGTACAGTCTACATTAATCAATTTTCCCAACAAAATGACATCTTTATTTTTTAAAACTTATAATTGACACATCATAATTTTTAAATTTTATTTACCATATCTCTATAAAAATTATTTGTATAGAAATACACAAAGTATATATGTATAATACTATATATATGAAAAATCAAAAATTTAAAAAATTTATATATATATCTTTACTATTTTGAAGCAAATTTTATATTTTTATTTTTGTATAGTGCCTAAGTATATTATCAGTTTGAAATATTCTATATTATATCCAGATATAAATGTTAACACTTAACATATATATGGCACTTTCTGAGCAATAATAACCAAGTCAACTACATGCTTAGCACTTTATGTATTTTGTTGTATTTATCCTCACAGGAACATTAACTTCATTTTTTTAGAATAATCAATTGAAAATAATGAAATTTATAATATACTAGTGACCTGGTGCATAAAATTTATGCACATTAAAAGGGGATTAATTAGAGGAAATCTTATCTAATAAAAAAGTAATATGCAAATTTAGCATATTTCACTGCACCCAAGCCATGTCCACCAGCTACACCCACCAGCCAATCAGAGCAAGTAATCAAATTAACCCAACCAAGATGACTACTGCCACAAAGAAGCAGAAAGGAGGCCTGGATTGCCCCTGGCGATGGAGGAAGTGAAGCTTTCCACACACCCTGGCCTATAGAGGCCTCTGCTTAAGGGAACAGAGTTTCAATGGCTGCTGCAAAGTTTAAATTGTAGAAGATAAATAAATCCCAGATATCAGGGCCTGTGCTTGGATTGCCAGGGGCTGTGGCCGGCCTGCAAACCACCATAGGCACCTCACCCAGGCCACTCCATACCCCAAGAGAACACCCAACCTGATTCAGGACACCCTTCAGGGCAAACCAGCAAGATCCTATCTAATAAAAGAGTAATATGCAGATTGACATCACTGCATCAAAAGATCCTGCCCCCATGTGGACACAAGATGGCCATCACAAGATGGCCAGCAGGGAAGGGCAGTTGGCAGGGAACAGGCCTGCAAGGAGGTGGGAGGGGCAATTGTGGACAATCAGGCCAGCAGGGGAGGGTAGTTGGGAGGAACCAGGCCAGCAGAGGAGGACAGTTAGGGGCAAACAGGCTGTCAGGGGAGCAGTTAGGCATCAATCAGACTGGCAGGGGAGTAGTTAGGGAATGATCAGACTGGCAGGCAGAAATAGTTAGGGGCAATCAGGAAAGCAGGCAGGTAAGCAGTGTGGAGCCAGCAGTCCTGGATTGTGACAGGGATGTGCAAATGCTGATTTAGGCCGATCCTACCTGAATTGGGTCTAAATGGGCAGTTGGACATCCCTCAAGGGATCCTAGGTTGGCTGAAGGACACCACCTCCCTGCATGAATTTCATACACTGGGCCTGTAGTAATTTAATATTGCTATTTTCTCTTTCTCTATAATAGAAGTGTCAGAGATGAAATAAAATTGGTAAAATATGTATGTATACTCTTGTCAGAATTTGGGTCACACCATGGGACCCAGAGTCAAGTCCCCACCCACCCACATGCACCTCAAAATTGTGTGAGGCCCAGACCCAGCATACCCCCAACCATGGGCTAGATCCAGATCTAGCCAGTCCCATCCTTGTCAAGCCCTGCTGGGCAGGGGGCATAGCTTCAGGTCCTTTGGCCCAGCAGCAGGACAGGGAAGTGGTCTGAAGTCTTCTAGCCCAGACCAGGGCAGGGGGGCATGCCTTGAGGTTTTCCATCAAGCCCTGCCAAGTGGGGGACACAGCCTAAGACCCTCTGTCAATTCCCGCTGGGTGGGGGGCATGGCAGAAGGTCCCCCATCAAGCCCCACCAAGCGGGGAGTGTAGCCTCAGGTTCCCTGCCCTAGCACCAAGAGAGGGGTGCAGCCTCATGTCCCCCATCAGGCCCTGTTGGGTGAGGGGCACAGCCTGAGGTCCCCTGTCCCGACCCGCAGGTTAAGTCAACGAGGACCCTAGAGGGGGTGTGGGGATGAAAGGGACAAGAGACACAAGGAATGGAGACAAGACAAAGTTCTGATCAAGTCTCATTTATTCAACAGTAGATTGGGGTATTTATAGGGAGAAGGAGGAATGAGGAAGTTAGCAAAAATTCCTAGCCCTAAGGTGAAATGCCTGGCTTTCGGGAGACAGGGAAAGAGATAGGGTTTGGGGTAATAGAAACCTAGCCTGAGGTTAGTGCTAATGTGGCTGGCACTTACTACAAAATGGCTATCAAGCACAACAAGTTTCCCACAGTCCCCTGGCCTGGTGCTAGAGTGAGAGGCACTGCCTAAAGTCCCCTGTTCAGCCTCACCTGGCCTGAGGTCTCTCAGCCTGGCATTGGGCAGGTGGAGCAGCCTGAAGTCCCTAGCCCAGCACCAGGATAGGAAGTGAACCTTGAGGTGCCCTGTCAAGAATCGTCAAGCAGTGGCATGGCTTCAGGTCCCCTGGCCTGGCACTGGGGTGGGGAGTGCAGCCTGAGGTTCCTAGCCTGGCACCAGGGTGGGATCATGGTCTGAGGTTCTCTTTGAAGCCCCATGGGTGCAGGTTAGGGCATAGTCTCAGGTCCATGCTGAATGCTTGTTAAGGCTCCTTATGGGAACTTGGGTGCAACCATCTTTTTGATGGAGTGGTGGGCAATTAAAATATTCCCTCTTTATTAGATAAGGTGTTCCCTCTTTATTTGAGGGAACTAATAAATACCAAAACTTGCCTGAATACAAATCAGGTTATCCCTAGTCTCTAAGATGATAGTGAAAGATTTTACACAAACACATATACCCAACTCTCCTCCCTGACACATGCACATACACACAACTTAACTCAATGTGAATATAATTAACATTTATGTTTTATCTGACTTTATATCATGCTCACATGGAACATAAGTACTTATGTCATGTGTATTTCTATATCTACATATAGGTAGTTGTAAGGAAGAAAACATATTCATTTCTATGTTTAAAATAAATTCACATGGAATATGGATTACTTCAGAATTATATACTCATGATATGTCAGTTGAAAAAATATGTCAATGTGACAATATTACTATGACTATGAGTTTCCCATTTAAAATAGTAAAATAGTAAAATAGTTGAGAAAAATATCAATTGAATGACTCATTCATTTTATTTGTGTGCTTATGTCAGGTAACTGACATATGATAGTGAAAACAGAACTTGAGTAAGAACATACAGTAGGGTTTTGTTTTGTTTTTCTGATCTCTAAATCAAATGAAATCCCATTGTTTGCTTTAAAAAAGAAAGCATCCTCTATAATAAAAGGGTTATATGCAAATTGACCATCACTCCAACACATAAGATGGCTGCCCCCATGTGGACACAAGATGGCCACCACAAGATGGAAGGGACTAGGTCTGCAAAGGAGGGCAGTTGTGGGTGATCAGGCCAATAGGGAAGGGCAGTTGGGAGGGACCAGGCCAGCAGAGGAGGGAAGTTGGGGGGTGACCGGGCCTACAGAGAAGGGCAGTTAGGGGTAACCAGGCCTGCAGGGAAGGGAAGTTAGGGGCAATCATGCTGGCAGGGGAGCAATTGGGTATCAATCAAGCTGGCAGGGGAGTAGTTAGGGGGTGATCAGGCTGGTAGGCAGAAGCAGTTAGGGGCAATCAGGAAGGCAGCCAGGCAAGCAGTTGGAAGCCAGCAGTCCTGGTAGGATTGGGACTAAATGGGCAATTGGACATTCCTCAAGGGGTTCCAGATTGGAGAAGGTGCAGGCTGGACTGAGGGACACAACGCCCTGCACAAATTTCATGCACCAGGCCTCTAGTCCTAATATAATGAACTAACTATATAAGAAAGCTGTGTTTCATTATTTCTCTATGTTCCTAACAACACATTTATAAACCGTACTCTTTTCTATTGATTTGGTGGTAATAGTACACATTATAATTATAAAATATTTTTATTGCTACTTAGGGAAATGAATTAGAGAAAATATATAGTATTTGTATTCTTCTGAAATAGAATGCAAAATAATATATCAAAACAACTGCTAAAAAAACTAATTTGACTTAAGTTAATTGACTTAACTTTAAGGGAAAACTAGCAACTTTTATTATTCTTGTAGAGTTGAGGCTACTTAAAAATGAATAAAGAGGGAGGAATATTTGTTTCTAAGGATTTAAATTTTAGGGCATTATTTACATACTAGGTGGTTTTAACTGAAAATAATTTTAGATTATTATATAATAAATACCTATAAAACTATAATATTTATGGATGCTATTTAAAACACAATTAACATAAAACAATTATCAATATCTTTTCAAAATTAATGCAGCAACTCAGGCATAGTTATCTGCAAATGCCACACTGCTATTTTCTTATTTTTTAGTAAAAACCAATTTAAATTGTGCTATGCAAAAATGCATGGACATTTTGAAATTTCTATTACCTGAAGGTTGTTTATATACATTTACTTAATCTGAAAGTTTTTAAATTTTTGCATAGAAATGTCAGCAGTTTGTTACATTTCGGTAAAAATAAATATATGGTTGAAACAGATTTTTAAACAAGTATTTTTATTGTTGAAAGTATTACAGATGTCTCTCCTGCTCCCCCATAAATCCCTTCTAGCCCCATGCTTTCACCACACTATTGTCTGTGTCCACAAGTTAAACTTTTTTCACCCACCCCCACCTTCCTTCTGAGATTCATTTTTTATACGTTACACTCAAAAATGTATCTTAGTGTGTGGGAGCCCCTTTCCACATCCTGCGTGATTCAGGGTTCCCGGTTCAGGGTTCGGGTTCTGAAGGAGGCCGCATGCAAATGAAAAGAGAGACTAGAAAATATTACTTTGGCGATATTGGGGGGCCAGGCGGGAGCCTTCCTCTAGTGGAAAGGACTAGCACTTGCTCTGGCCTTTTTCTCCCTTTTATTAAGGCTTTGGGACACACCCCTAGCCCTTAGGCAGGAAATAACAAAACAGAAATTAACATGAAACAAACAGGTAGAGGATGCTTCACCTAACAATGTTTTCAACTAAACAGTGAGTAATTAGCTCTGACCTTTCAGAGCAATTAAGGTTGACCAGCCTTCTGGTTTCCTCTTTACATCCATTTAGTGAGAACAATGTTTGGTTTCCAGCATCTCCCCCATTTTCTTTCCTCTAAAAAATCTTGCATTTCCGACTAGAAATAAATATTAAGAACAAAAAATAAGACAAGCAACAATGGCTATGCTAAGAGGTAAATGAGAAAGTTTGTAGTAAGTTTCTTTCTGGGCCAACAGTCCTTTGAGTCCCAGTTTCAATGCCCAACAGTTTTTCGAGTGTACATGTTAGCAATGATATTTCAGTTCTGGATGGTGGACAAATGGTGGCAATGCAGGTCCGACCCTCTCTGGTTTGGTCCTGGGCAACCTGCATCAATGCACAGTTCCTGACTGCTAGGATGGCAAGATGTCCTCAGCATCTTCCATCTCTGGACTGTTTCTCTTGTCTTCATAGCTGGAGCATTCTCTGTTGTAGGAATTCACATGGTCTTGGAGCTGTTTTTCTGAAAATATACAAACATATTCTCAACCAAAAGTTAGTAAAGGAGGCGGAGCCCGAGCCATCTTGCAGTGGGAGGTGGATGTCTGCGGCGCTCTGAAGCCTTCGGCTGGGCACCCATCGAGCAGCCAGGAACCCGGGGACCCAGAACTCCGCTCTCCAATCGGCGCAGACACGCGGTGGAATCAGAGATCCACAGAGCGAACGGAAAGGTCAGATTGCGCCTGACTTAAGGGGGAGGTGGATGTCTACCGAGGTCTGAAAGCTGCGGCTGA
>JAAGEH010000012.1:26529382-26607241 GCA_011751065.1 Lasiurus cinereus
AATTTTTTCTATAAATTTGACTTTGGATCCTTTTTATTTTTGCCCAAATGATTTTCCTTTGGCTTATTTTAATACTATGTATGTTTTTTCATGGGTGTCTTGATATTAAGTAAAAAAAAAAAAATCTAGATGTAATTTGCTTACAGGATACTTTTCCTTACATATATTTTGCTTACAGGATTCCCTTCCTTATATAATATTACTGTACTATCCCCCCTTTTTTATTTAATTATTAGGAGGCTTTTGGAAAATTTTTATAATGCAAATATGACTGCTTTATGTTTATTGCATGTTAAGTAATTTTACCATGCAATGAACTACCCATAGAAATTTTTTAATACTTTAGGAACAACTTTTTTCCAATACAATTAAATTTTCTTGAATATTCACTTATTTCAATTAGCCAATTAAATTAATTTCAAAACTTGACTACTATTTTATTGTCAAATTTAATATTCTAACTACAATCTTAGTTTTATGCTGTAAATATTAGTGGAAAGGATTATTTGCATTCTTGAGTAGGCCCTGAGCATTCCTGGAGTTAGGCTGGATTTAGAATACAGGGCAGCTGTCAGCCAAGTCAGTCTGTTGCTAGGTCCCAATCTGAGCTGCACCAAATCTTTGTCTGTCACCTGTGTCCGGAACTGAGCTGGGCCAACTCTCTGTCTGTCACCTGGGTCCTGATCGGAGCTGGGCGTGGGAAGCGAGGTAGCCATGGGGACAGGAGACCGTCCTCAGAAGGGGTGAAGGTTCAGACCCCTGCAAGGTTAGTGTGCCCCACCTCTGTTGATCCCCAAGTTCTCTCCTGATGGCCCCTCTGTGACTGTGCCTGTCTTAGGTTGTTCCTTCCCTGAGGAATCTTACCAGTCATCCTCCAGGGCCAAACAGGTTGTTGTGAGGTTCAGTTCTGTCTCCATGGTAGCTTATGCCCCCTGTGGCCTCCACACCCAGCACCTGCCCTGGGGATCCCCTCTCCAGATGGCAGGCCCTGGCACTGTTCAGTTATCTGGGGGAATTCAGGTTCCTTCTCCAGGGATGGCCCAGCTCACACCATTTGGCAAGAGACAGATTCATTATATCAGCCACCTCGAGGCTTCAACCTCAGGATGAGTAGAGAGCTCAGGCTACAGCTGAGGGCCATTGGATTGTGAGAAGAGGGTCCCTCTTGGCAGAAGAGGAAAGAGGGCCTGTATAGAATGCTCAAGTGCCTTCTCAGTGCCTTAATTCCTTCTCAAAGGAATTAAATCCTTTCATGTCCTCTTTTTAAATTGCTGCTAAACATTCAAAGAATTAGTTTGTACGTTTGTTTGGGGTGGTTGTACAATATGTTGTTGTGAAATATCAAAAATTAAATGATATCATAGGATAATATCATGTAAGGATATTCTTTGCTCTGGGCCATGTCAATTCAATTTCAAACGGGCTGACAATTTCTTTTTGTAACTTTATATAAACTATTTCAGGGAGCCAAAAACACAGAATACTTACCTTAGCTCAAGAGGCCAAATATATTAACTTTCAATTCCGCTCCTTATGATGTTTAAAGGAAACTTCTCTTTATTTCCTTCCAAAATGATTTTCATGTTACAGAGTTTCATTTAAAATCTTTGTCTCGTGAAGTAATTTCTCTTAAGGTTATGGAGACCACTGTATGAATTTCCTCTCCTGCCACACCTTCCCTATTGTCTGTGCCCAATGCTTATGCTCATACACATGTACGCAGGTCCCTCTGTTGATCTCTCCCCCTTATTCCCACCAAGCCCCACAATCCCCAAGGTATGATGCTTTGATCGATGTTTCTCATTCTCTACATCTGATCTTGATTATCAGTCTATGTCATACATTATATTCCACAGATGAGGGAGATCATGTGATATTTGTCTTTCTCTGCCTGGCTTATTTCACTAAGCATAATGCTCTCTATCTCCATCCATGCTGTTGCAAATGGTATGAGCTCCTTCTTTTTTACCGCAGCGTAGAATTACATTGTGTAGATGTATCACAGTTTTTTAATCCAATCATCTGTTGATGAGCACTTAGGCTGTTTCCATATCTTGGCTATGGTGAATTGTGCTGCTATAAACATTGGGGTGCATATATCCTTTCTGATTGGAGTTTCTATTTTCTTGGGGTATATTCCTAGTAGTGGGTCAAATGGGAGTTCATTTTTAGATATTTGAGGAGACTCCATACTGTTCTCCACAGTGGCTGTAGGAGTCTGCATTCCCACCAGCAGTGCAGGAGGGTTCCTTTTTCTCCACATTCTCGCTAACACTTGTCATTAGTTGATTTGTTGATGATAGTCATTCTGACAGGTGTGAGATGCTACCGCATTGTTGTTTTGATTTGCATCTCTCTGATGATTAGTGACTTTGAGCAGGTTTTCATGTGTCTCTTGGCCTTCCTTCTGTCTTCTTTCGAGAAGTTTCTATTTAGATCAGTGGCCCATTTTTTGATTGGGTTGTTTATCTTCTTTTTGTGAAATTGTATGAGTTCCCTGTAAATGTTGGAGATTGAACACTTATCATTGAGATCATTGGCAAATATGTTCTCCCATGCAGTGGGCTTTCTTGTTGTTTTGTTGATGATTTCCTTTGCTGTGCAAAAGCTTTTTATTTTGAAGTAGTCCCATTTGTATATTTTTTCTTTAGTTCCTATTGCCCTAGGAGCTGTGTCAGTGAAGAAGTTCCTTCCAAATATGTGAGAGATTTTGCTGCCTGTGGATTCCTCTAGTATTTTTATGGTTTCCCGTCTTATGTTTAAGTCCTTTATCCATTTTGAGATTATTTTTGTGTATGGTGTAAGTTGGTGGTCTAGTTTCATTTTTTTGGCATGTTTCTGTCCAATTTTCCCAACACCATTTGTTGAAGAGACTGTCTTGACTCCACTGTATGTTCATGCCTCCTTTGTCAAATATTAATTGAGCATAGTGGGTTGGGTCAATTTCTGGGTTCTCTATCCTATTCCATTGATCTATGTGTCTGTTCTTATACCAGTACCAGGCAATTTTGAAAAGAGTGATTTTGTAATACAGCTTGAAATCTGGCATTGAGATCCCACCTATTTTGTTCTTCTTTCAAAGAATTGCTACAGCTATTTGGGGTCTTCTTTTATTCCAAATAAATTTCTGGAAAGTTCGTTCTAGGTCTGTGAAGTATGCTTTGGTATTTTCATGGGGATTGCATTGAATTTATAAATTGCTTTGGTTAGAATGGACATTTTGATGATATTGATTCTCCTAATCCGTGAACATGGTATGTTCTTCCATCTGTTTATATCTTCCTCTATCTTTGTTTTTAGAGTTGTGTAGTTTTCTGCGTATAGGTCTGTTACCTCCTTAGTTAAGTTTATTCCTAGGTATTTTAATTTTTTTGGTGCTATGGTAAATGGGATTGCTGTTTTAGTCTCTCTTTCTGTAAGTTCATTGTTGGTATATAGAAATGCCAAAGATTTTTTGGTGTTAATTTTGTATCCTGATACATTGCTGAATTCATTTATTAAGTCTAATAATATTTTGATGGAGTGTTTAGGGTTTTCTATGTACAGTATCATATCATCTGCAAATAAGGACAGTTTTACTTCTTTTCCTATTTGGATGCCTTTTATTTCTTTTCCGGGTCTGATAGAAATGGCTAATACTTCCAGCACTAGGTTAAATAGAAGTTGTGAGAGTGGGCATCCCTGTCTTGTTCCTGTTCTTAGGGGAAATGGTTTTAGTTTTTGCCCATTGATGTTGGCTGTGGGTTTGTCATATATAGATTTTATTATGTTGAGGCATGATCCTTCTATTCCTAGCTTGCTGAGAGTTTTTATTAAGAGAGGTGTTGGGTTTTGTCAAATGCTTTTTCTGCATCAATTGATATGACTATATGATTTTTATCTCTCAATTTGTTTATGTGATGTATCATGTTTATTGATTTGCGGATATTGTACCATCCTTGCATCCCTGGGATAAATCCTACTTGGTCATGGAGTATGATCTTTCTGACGTACTGTTGGATTCGATTTGCTAGTATTTTGTTGAGGATTTTGGCATTTATGTTCATGAGGGATATTGGTCTGTAATTCTCTTTCATTGTGTTATCTTTATCGGGTTTTGGTATTAGGGTGATGCTGGCTTCATAGAAAAAGTTTGGAAGTGTTCCTTCCTCTTGAATTTTCTGGAATAGTCTGAGAAGAATGGCTTTTACTTTTTCTATGAATGTTTGGTAAATCTCCCCTGTGAAGCTGTCTGGCCCTGGGCTTTTGTTTGCTGGAAGCTTTTTGATGACTGCTTCAATTTCTTCCTTAGTTATCGGTGTGTTGAGATTTTTAGAATCTTCCTGTGTGTTTTGGAAAGTTGTGTTTTTCTAGGAATCTGTCCATTTCCTCTAGGTTGTGAAATTTGTTAGAGTAGATTTGTTCATAATAGTTTTTAACAATCCTTTGTATTTCTGTGGGGTCTGTAGTTATTTCCCCTCTCTCATTTCTGATTTTGTTTATTTGGGTCCTCTGTCTTGGCTTTTTGGTGAGTCTGGCTAGAGGTTCATCAATCTTGTTTATTCTTTTAAGAACCAGCTCTTTGTTTTGTTGATTTTTTGTATCGTTTTTTTTTTTTGTCTCTATGTCATTCATTTCTGCTCTGATCTTTATTATTTCCTTCCTTCTGCCCACAGTGGGCTTTTCTTATTGCTCTCTTTCTAATTCTTTTAGTTGTTGAGTTACTTGATTAATTAACATTTTTTCTTGTTTTTTTGAGGTAGGCCTGTAGAGCTATAAACTTCCCTCTTAGCACTGCTTTCATTGTGTCCCATAGCATTTGCATTGTGTTTTTATTGTCATTAGTCTCCAGAAAATTTTTAATTTCTTCTTTTATCTGATTAATAACCCAATCATTGTTTAGTAACATGCTATTCGACTTCCAAGTGTTTGAATTTTTTGCAATGTTTTTATTGTAGTTTATTTCTAATCTTATGCCATTGTGGTCTGAGAAAATGCTTGATATGATTTCAATCTTTTGTGTTAATTTGGGGAGACTTTGCTTATGACCCAATATGTGTCCTATTTTTGAGAATGTCCCATGTGCACTTGAGAACAATGTGTAGCTTTGGGGTGAAATGCTCTGAAGATGTCAATTAGGTCCATCTGATCTAGTGAGTTATTTAGAATTGGGGTTTCTTTGCTGATTTTTTATCTAGAGGATTTATCCAGAGATGTCAGTGGTGTATTAAAATTGCCTACTATAATTGTATTGCTGTCAATCTCTCCCTTGATAATCTCCAGGAGTATTTTTATGTATTTAGGGCCTGCTGTATTAGGTACATATATGTTTACCCGAGTTATATCTTCTGGATGAATTGCTCCTTTTAGTATTATGTAGTGGCCTTCCTTATCTCTTGTTATGGCCTTTACTTTGAGGTCTATTTTATCAGATATAAGTATTGCTACCCCAGTTTTTTTCTCATTTCTATTTGCCTGAAAAATGTTTTTCCATCCCTTCACTCTCAGTCTATGTCAATCCTTTTTTCTGAGGTGGGTCTCTTGTAGACAGCAAATGTATAGGTCCTGTTTTCTTAACCATTCACCTGCCTTATGTCTTTTGATTGGTGCTTTTAACCCATTTACGTTTAACGATATTATTGACAAGTTCATGTTTGTTGTCATATTTTTCCTTAGGTTTTTTTTTTTCCTTTCTCTTTTTTCTTTTTACAGCAGTCTCTTTAGCATTTCTTGAAGTATTGGCTTGTTAGTGATAAACTCTCATAGCCCTTTCTTGTCTGTAAAGCTCCTGATTCCACCTTCAATTTTGAATGATAGCCTTGCTGGGTATAGTATTCTTGGGTTCTGACCCTTGTTTTGCATCACTTTATATATTTCATTCCATTTCCTTCTGGCCTGGTGTGTTTCTGTTGAGAAATCAGTTGCTATTCTAGTAGGAGATCCCTTGTAGATAACTTTCTGTCTCTCTCTGGCTGCCTTTAAGATTTTTACTTTGTCATTAGTATTCGCCAATTTAATTATGATGTGTCTTGGTGTCAATTTTTTTGGATTCAGCTTGTTTGGGACTCTGTGTACTTCTTGTAGTTTTGTATTTTTTTTCCTTGCCAATATCAGGGAAATTTTCTGTCATTATTTCTTCAAATAGGTTTTCTATTCCTTCCTTTTCTTTCACTCCTTCTGGAATCCCAATTAAATGTATGTTGTTTCATTTTGTGTTGTCCCAAAGCTCCCTTCGGCTCTCTTCTTGTTTTTTAAGTCTTTTTTCAAGTTGTTGCTGTGTTTGTGTGTTTTTCCCTACCTTGTCTGCTAATTCACTGATGTGGTCCTCAGCCTCATCTAGTCTACTGTTTAGGCCTTGCATTGTGTTCCTTATTGCAGCTATATCGTTCTTCATCTCCTCTTGGTTTTGTTTCATGTTGGTGACATTCTCATTCAGCTCCTTATAGTTCTGATTGAGTTGTGTGATATTGTCATTGAGTTGTGTGTAATTGTCTTCCATCCATTTAAACATCCTTATAACCATTACTCTGAATTCTTTCTCTGAAAGGCTGGTCACTTCAATTTCATCTAACTCCCTTTCTGGTGATTCCTCTTTTTCTTTCCTTTGGTGATTGCTTTTATGTCTTCCCATGTTTTCTTGTAATGTTTTAATTGTAGATCTAATTGTTTTACTACCCAGGTTTTTTGTTTGTTTGTTTGTTTGTGTTTTTTTTTGTGGGGGGAGGTCAGGGGGTGGTGCTACTGGCGTATTCTCTCAGTTCTCCTGTGTTTGTTAATATATTGTAGTTTCCTACTTGAGCTATTTGGGTTCTCTTGATGTAGATCTGCAATCTTGAGCAGAACAACTGTGGTATCTAGAAGTCACCAGTCTTGGAGAGGAGTGTCCCTATTTTTTCTGTTTTGCCTCCTTAATTGAGATCATGCATGCTCAGCGGGAATACACAGTGGCACCAAGGACCCGTTTGTCTGGGTGATGTGTTTCAGGGGCCTACACCCAGGAGAGGTGTGGCTGTGGTGATTAAAAAATCACACCCATGGGGGCTCCCAATGGCTCCCAGGCACTGTTTAAGGGGTGGAGCACTAGAAATGTGCTGCTGAAAACCCCCCTTGGGTGGTGGCCTCGAGGATGCACTGAAAACACCATTGACTAGGGAGCTCCACAAACCAGATAGTAGGTTATGCCACAGACAGGACGACCAGAACACACAAACACAGGGTCTAGGGTGCCACAGACTGGGTGGCCCTAGTGCACAAACACAGGGATTAGGGTGTCAGCAAGTTGGTGCGAAGGCCCATGGGGGACTTGGGTGAAAATGCGGAGGTACTCAGAAATGCGTTGACCCCGGAGTTCTCCGGGGGTGGGGGGCGGGGAGGGAAGAGGGGGACCTAGTGTGTAACTGCAGCTGAACCCACAGGTGGGGCAACCCCGATGCACAAACACAGGGACTAGGGTATCCAGAAACCGGTGCAAAATCCCACTGCACAAGGTGTGCGCCTTGACTGGTGAGATCGAAAGCCGGGACCCCTGTGTAGCCGCTGCTGCAGCTGTGCCAATGTCACTGGAGAGGGGGAGGTTGCACTCACTACTTTGGAGGTGGAGATTCCCGGGTCCGAGGGTATGCAGGGTCCATGGGGATGCTGGTTCCACAGGTCTGCGGGACTCTGACTGGAGTGGCTATTGGGTCGCAGGGCAACTCCAATGCCAGTCTAGTTGGGTGTGTTGGTGGGTTCCCAAAGAAAGGCCCTGTTTCCCTTCAAGATGGCGTGGGTTCCGAGCCCGAGTTCCACAATCCAGGGAGTAAAACCCATGAGGGCAGTCTCTTCCTGTCCGAGAGAGCCTGGACTCAAGTTCTTCTATAATTTTTAAATGAAACCTTAAGTAATCTCATTGCAGGAGAGCAGAGAGCCTTGCCCTCTCCTGCCACCTTTGAATTTCTCCACACAAGAGGTGGTTTCGGCAGTGGAGTTTCACTTATTACAGATTTCAGATTCCAAATGCAAACTAAGATTTTTAATTTGAACAAGAAACCACATTATTTAAGCATGCAAACCAAAAGTCTATAATAAAATTTACTTTATATTTATAACCTAATTCTTCCCCATTAGCCTGGCTGCAAAAGACGTTCCTACTCTACTTACAGATCACGACTCTGCAGTTAGTCCGTGGGCTTTGCTTACGTTGAATTCCCCTCATCTTTTCCTTGGTGAATTTTCCTTCCTTTGCTCTTAGGCAAATAATACCTTCTCCTCCAGACTTCCCACGGTCAGGCGCCAGATGTGGGAGCCCCTTTCCACGTCCTGCATGATTCAGGGTTCCCGGTTCAGGGTTCGGGTTCTGAAGGAGGCTGCACGCAAACGAAATGAGAGACTAGAAAATATTACTTTGGTGATATTGGGGGGACAGGCAGGAGCCTTCCTCTAGTCACTACCACTTGCTCTGGCCTTTTTCTCCCTTTTATTAAGGCTTTGGGACACACCCCTAGCCTTTACACAGGAAATAATAAAACAGAAGTAAACATGAAACAAACAGGTAGAGGCTGCTTCAGCTAACAATGTTTTCAACTAAACAGTGAGTAATTAGCTCTGACCTTTCAGAGCAATTAAGGTTGACCAGCCTTCTGGTTTCCTGTTTACATCCATTTAGTGAGAACAATATTTGGTTTCCGACATTAGTGATCTCAAATTCCATAGTCATTTAAAGAAATTCAAATCCCTTAGTTAAGTCCTGTTGAAAGTGAGTTTTTTTCAATTTTTCAAATCAATTCAATATATTCTTAGTTTTATTATTATTTTTAATTTTTATTAATGTATTACATGTGTACATATCTATATTTTATAAGTATTTAAAATATATTCACTACAGTGGTAAATTTAATAAGCACAATAAAAATTGTTATGTTTAAAACATAAGGGCCTAGTATATGGTGACAAAAAAAGATTTGACTTTAGGTGGTGGACACACTTTGTAATATACAGATCTTGTAACGTAGATATCCACACATGAAACCTATATTGTCCTATTAACCAATATCAAAATTTAATTAAGAAAAAATAGGATATTACTGTTTCCAATATATATTTCAATGAAACATAAACAAAATATAAGGACTTATTTGAATAATTACTCTTTTCCTCCCAGGGAAATATAAATTAAATATTTTAGATAAAAACAGGATATCTATCTCTTACTTTCCTCCATTGTTAATTTTTTCCTGTGTTTTAAAGGCAGTTTATACCTCATCTTCTTTCTTTCTTTCTTTCTTTCTTTCTTTCTTTCTTCCTTTCTTTCTCACATTCTGAGGTTTTCAACATATTAATTTATTTTAAATTTTATTGGGGTCAACATGAACATATAGGTTACATTTGTGGATTACTAATTTACAAAAAAATAAACATTCTTTAAAAATAATTCACCAGTTTTGGGGTATATACACCTGCCTTGCTCACAAATCATTTAAAAGCATATGCTGTTTAATCTTATTGGTATCAATCACTCATTGACATTCTCTAACCTCATTAATTGTGCTAAGGCTTAAGGATTAGAAAATTTTTGATTTAGTTTAAAAAAAAATGTTTAGCTCTAGCTGGTATGGCTCAGTGGATAGAGCATTGGCTTGTGGACTGAAGGGTCATGGGTTCGATTCCAGTAAAGGGTACATGCCTGGGTTGCAGGCTCAATCCCCAGTAGGTGGTGTGAAGGAGGCATCCAATCAATGATTCTATCTTATCATTGACATTTCTTTTTCTCCCTCTTCCTTGCTCTCTGAAGTCAATAAAAATATATCTTAAAAAAAAGATATAAAAAAAAGGTTTAGGCAAGACAATGGAAAGAGAAAATGGTTGAAGTTTTGATCTCTTAACCTCACTTTCTGTATTGTACTGTATCCTAAAATTAGAGTTTATCACTAATCTAAACAGAACATAGAATAAATGTATTGCTAAGTCAACCATAAAATATTAACAATGATAATTTTGGGGGAACTTGCTACTTATTAGGTTTAGTGTTAATTACTTGACATAGAATTCCTCATTTGTTGGATCAAATTAAGGACAATTATATTCTTCACATGTTTTTTTATACTTATATTTATAATGAAATATAAAACAATATATTAATACAACTTCTCAAAAACAGCATTTGTATGTATATTTTGGTATATAATAGTTAAACTCTATTTAAGAGAATTTCAGGGGATGAAGCTAAAAAATCATCAATATACATTGCCTGACTTCTAAATTTGCATTCATTACTACTATAACCATATAATTTTTTAAAAAAAATCTGTTGAGTACTCACTATGATTGAAAATGTCCCTAGACATTGTGAGAGATTAAAAAATGATGACATAAAAATAATCTATAATCATAAAAATCTTACCAAATAGATGTGAAAATAATATCATCACATAGTACATACTAACTTCTGTTACTTCAAAGTTCATCCCTCACCCAAAAATGGAAAACGTATTATCCATGCTTACTTAATCCAGTCTATAGCCCCCAATGCTCTTTCTAAGAAATTTCATGTAGCTAATATAAAATAATAATATTCACTTTCAATACTATCCAGTAATATTAAAAAATATTATAAGGTTTAGCACTCTAGTATGATGTAGGTATGTTTTCTTACTTTTATCTATATCCTCACTTTTACCTACCATATTTTCTGGTTTATAAGATGATTTTTTAACCCAGGAAAATCTTCTCAAAAGTTGGGGGTCATCTTATATGCCAGGTATCATCTTATAGGGCGAGTATATCCCAAACTCTATATTTTAACTGGAAAAGTTGGAGGTCGTCTTATATGCCCAGTTGTCTTGTATGCTGGAAAATATGGTATATTCTAGAGAACAAGGCATAGAACTTTCATGCACATCTCTGCATATCTACTATTATGTTCAGAATCTGGCACATAAAATTGCTAGATTATTTACAAATTAGTGAGCATGTAATTAATGATGTACATGTATTCTGTGAAAGTGGTATAAGTGCTACAAAAGAAGGGGAGATCAGTTCATCTAGTGTCAAATAGTTAAAGTTTAGATAAATACAGGGGAAGAAAGAAAGTAAGAAAGAAATGTCCATGAGAACATATTTTCCATCCTATCTAATAAAAGAGTAATATGCAAATTGACCATACCTCCACTACACCACAAGCATCACCCACAAGCCACAACCACCAGCTAATCAGAGCAAGTATGCAAATTAACCTAACCAAGATGGTTACAGCCACAGAGAGAGCACGAGAGGGGCTTGGGTTGCCCCTAGCAATGGCATAAGCCAAATTTTCCACAAAGCCTGGCTGGCAGAGACGTCCTCTTAAGGCAACAGTTTTAACTGTTAAAGATAAATAAATCCCAGATACCAGAGCCTCTGCTTGGGTCACTGGGGGACATGACCAGCCTGCAAACCACCACAGGCCCCTCACTCAGGTCACTCCATGCCCCAAGGGAACACTCAGCCTGATCCAGGACACCCTTCATGGCAAACCAGCAGGCCCTACCCATGTAGCAGGCCTCTATCCTATCTAATAAAAGAGTAATATGCATATTGATCATCACCCTAATACACAAGATGACTGCCCCTATGTGGACACAAGATGGCCAGCAAGGCAGGGCAGTTGGGAGAGACCAGGCCTGGAAGGGAGGGCAGTTGGTGGTGATCAAGCCTGTAGGGATGGCAGTTAGGGGTGACCAGGCCATAGGGGAGAGAGCAGTTAGGGGCAAACAGGTTGGCAGGGGAGCAGCTAGGCATTAATCAGGCTGGCAGGGGAGTGGTTAGGGGGTGATCAAGTGGCAGGCAGAAGCACTTAGGGGCACTCAGGAAGGCAGGCAGGTGAGCACTTGGGAACCAGCAGTCCTGGATTGTGAGAGGGATATCCAACTGCCTGGATTGGGCCTAAATGGACAGTCAGACATCCCTCAAGGGGTCCCAGATTAGAGAGGGAACAGGCTGGGCTGAAGGACATCCACCCCCCTGTGCACAAATTTCATGCACTGGGCCTCTAGTAAAGTATAAAAGTTGGAAGTCTTTTTGAAGAAATTCTGAGTAAATAATATAGAAATCATAAAGGTCAGAAAATGTATGGGCTATAAAGGCAAATCCTATATAATAAAACCCTAATATGCAAATCAACCAAACTGAGGAATAACTGGCAGAACAAACAATTGTTTTGATATAGAATGACCACCAGAGGGCAGATGTTCAATGCAGGAGTTGCCTCCTGATGGTCAGTGCTCTCCCACAGGGGATGCACCTCTCAGCCAGAAGCCAGGCTCAAGGCTGGCAAGCACAGCAGCCGTGGCAGGAGCTTCTCCACCTCTATTGCAGTCAGGTGATAAGGAACAAGGTGTCCTGGACTGCGAGAGCCCTGGACTGCAAGAGGAATGTCCGACTGTAGGCTTAGGCTTGATCCCCCTAGGCCTAAGGCAGCTGCCGGACATCCCTCAAGGGGTCTTGGATGCAGGAGGGTGCAGGCAGGGCTAAGGGACCCTCTCAAGTGAATGAATTTTATGCACTGGGCCTCTTATAGTTTAATAACTTTCTTACAGGAGATCAAAGTACGTGAAGAAACTATTTGATCATAAATGTCAAATTCTTATAGTACTGGCTCAGGAAAACTCCCTAAGACAGACACTAGAAATTTATGTTGGAAGATCACTCTGAAGAAGTCCAATTGTTTAAGCTAAAATTGGGGAGACTCTCCATTAGGAAAACAGTAATAGTCACAAAGAAAATTGTAAAACATATTTTTTTTAATATATTTTATTGATTTTTTACAGAGAAGAAGGGAGAGAGATAGAAAGTCAGAAACATCGATGAAAGAGAGAGTAATCAATCAGCCTCCTCCTGCACTCCCCACTGTGGAGATGTGCCCGCAACCAAGGTACATGCCCTTGACCGGAATCAAACCCGGGACCTTTCAGTCTGCAAGCCAGCTGACACTCTATCCATGGAGCCAAACCGGTCTGGGCTGTAAAACATATTTTAAAAACAAAATTTAAGTAATTTATGACATTTTGAATGAGGAAGACGATGGAAGTCTGTAAGGTAGATAACTCAGGGAATGATGGTGCTAATCTAATGGTCAATTAAAATAGAGATTAACCAAAGGACTTGTATGCATGCATATGAGTGTAAACCAATGGACAGAGACAGTAGTGGGGTGAGGGTATGTGCTGGGGGTTGGTGGCAGTCTGAAAGTGGTTAATGGAGGAAAAAGGAGACTTATGTAATATTTTAAACAAGGAATTAAAAAAATAGATATTCATTTCATGGATATGTTTACAATATGTCAACTTAAAATGTATTGTTGTTTTAATCAAAGCCATATGGGCAATAGGAAGAGTGCACAAATCACAAATGCACAACTGAAGAAGTAGGGTATACATTTGTGTAATTGCCGTACACATTTATTGCTAGGTCACTTGGGGGCATGCATGTTTAAATGCAATAGATAATCTCAGATAGTATTTTAAAGTCCTTATAGCAGTTTATACTCTCTATCTGTACTATATGAGAGTTCCACTTTCCTTTTGAAATTTATTTACCTTCCTAAATATTTTTTTGAGGCAGTTGTCAGCATTTTGAAACATTTAGGAGCTATATATTATTTTGAGTGTAAGTAAAACTAGTCTATTTCTAACTGCACATACTAAACTTACTCTACTTCTGTTGTTAAGATTAAACAATATGCAAGAGAAAAGAATATCATATATTAAAATACTCAATATATTTTTGAAATTAAGATTTTGCAGCTGAATAATATCCTAACACTCGGTAAAAATGTCCTTTGTAACCACTGAGCTTTTCACAGCATCATAAAGCAGCTGTCCAGCAGCTCAAGGTATTAAAGGAAGTTGTAAAGAGCTTTGGATCACCATTGAAGCCATTCATACATGAAATCTGAGAAGCTTTTGTGGGCAGGATGTAGTAGGTAATTAATTTGGAAAAATTCCAGGGGTTAAGACCAGATTAGCTGTTCCAGGTTTTCTGGTCCTGCTGCTGCTGGTAAATGGGTGACAAGTTTTTGTTTATCAGTATTGTAAGAAACTTCCATAGGAGTTCTGCCTCTCCAACAGAAAAACAAAAAAAAATCATTGTGCAAAATGGGTTAAATTTCATTCCACAAATAGCATGAGGTCATCTTACAATGTGAATTCTTCTAAATGACATATAAAATGAGGATATTTTTAGCTCAAAGAAACAGAAATTGGTTGTCACAGAACTTTAATGAGACTGATGGGGTAAGTAATTAGTGTAAGAAGAACTATCATGTTCTCTGAAGTAATAATTGATCTAAACACTGTATTTATACTGAGATTCTTAAGACTTTAATATAAAAGTCCATGATTATTGTTACTTAAGGGGGAAAAGGTACTGGCTTCAAAGTGACAGTGATTTAATGTCTGCACTGGTGAGATACTAAAGAAAATATTGGTAAATGATTTAGAAGACAATGTTTGTTAGTAAAAATATAATCATTAAATCTGTAGATTTATAATAAAATTAATGTAAAATTTAAATGGAACTGTGATTGCCATAATAATTTTATTAGAAATATCCTAAAAGTTCTGTCACATATTCTAAGAAATTTGTTTAGAAACTGAAATTGAATAATTCAGAAATAATTAATTCAAAAGACAATCCATTAAATTATAACCCTCCCCACAGGTTAACTTGGTACCAAATGTATTGTTTAATTTATCATTCTTAGTATTTTTAGGCAGCCTCAAGGCAGAGAATGAAGTAATAATAAATAGGGAATAGTGGATAATTAGAGAAGGAAATGTGGAACAAAATTACTAAGGGCTTTAGGTGAAGTTCATTATTACTATTTAATAGTGCCCAAGAGCATTTGATCAAATTATGGATCAAGTTTAAAAGTGGGCTGAATGAAATCCTTGTGGAGGAGAGTTTTCTAATTTTCTCAGAATTCAACTACATGTCATAAAATATATTCAAAATATCTCTCACAAATTGTATTTGTCCAAGTCTTATGGAGAATCACTTTGGGGGATTATATGTATATTTTAGGGGAGAGGGATAAAGTCACATATGCTGTATTAAAAATAAGAGATAATAAGAAAAAAAGGAAACAATGAGAAGTAGAAAGTAAAAGTAAAAACCTGAGTTGTTCGGCAATAGGCTGTGTGCCACACAGACTGAGACCATTATGTGATTAAACAGTAAGGCACTTTAGGGGTGAGTGACTAGTTAAGTGACATATTCTAAGTACAGCCCTCAGGCCATTTAACACATGGGGAAATCTTATCTTTTTAACTGTACATATTTTCTCTTTTCTTTTGACTTACCCTAGAGCATCAAATTTCCATGATTAAATTTTTAACAGGTATAAATGCATAATTGATTTGTTTTTCTTATTTTGTTTTCATTACCATAGTCATGACCATGCAACCAGCCATGTGCTATGGAGATATTCCTCTCAGTTTCTTAAGTAAAGCCAGTTTATTTAAGTAATGAGTTAGAGAGTGCAGTTACTGTATATGCTATACAGAACTAGGGACATTTGTGCTCAGTGGAAGGAAAGAAGTACGCTAGGCCTGTTTATTCAACTACATGCTGCAGACTAAGTAACATGTTTGAAAATTGTATTGGTACTGATAACAATATTAATATTGCTGTACCCTGTAGGCCTGGTCCCCTGCCAACTTCCCTCCTCTGCAGGCCTTGTTCCCCACAACTGCCCTCCCTTACTGGCCTGGTGTGCTCCAACTGCACTCCTGTGCTGGCCTAGTCATGCCTAACTGTCCATGACTGTCCTTCTATGCAGGCCATCTTGTGTCCACATGGAAGCAGCCATCTTTGACCACATGGGAGTAGCCATCTTGTGTCTTGAAGTGAAGGTCAATCTCTCTCCAATCTGGGATCCCTTGAGGTATATCCAACTGCCAGTGGGATTGGGCAGTTGGACACATCCCTCTCACAATTTAGGACTGCTGGCTCAAACTGCTCACCTGCCTCTGCCTGATTATCCCTAACCGCTTCTGCCTGCCAGCCTGATCACCCCCTAAGCACTCCCCTGCCAGCCTGATTGATGCCTAACTGCTCCCAGGCTGGCCGGATCGCCCCTATCTGACTCCCTGCTGGCCTGGTCACCCCTAACTGCCATCCCCTGCCAGTCTGGTCTCCCCCCAACTGCCCTCCTGTGAGGGCCTGGGTCCCTGCCCCAACTGTCCTCCCTTGCAGGTCTGGTCTCCCCCAAATGCCCTTCCCTGTAGGCCTGATCACCCCAACATCCCTCCCCTGAAAGTCTGGTCTCTCCCAACTGTCTTCTTCTGCTGGTCTGATCACCCTTAACTGCTTTTCCTGTTGGCCTGAGCACCCACAACTGTCCTCCCCCGCCCCCCGCAACTTCCCTTCCTTGCAGGCCTGGTTTCTCCCAACTGTCCTCCCTGCAGGCCTAGTCCCCCCCAACTGCCCTCCCCTGCAGACCTAGTCCCCGCCAACTGCCCTCCCTGCTGGCCTGGTCTTCCCCAACTGCCCTCCTCTGCAGGCCCAGTCATGCCTAACTGTGCACGACTGTCCTTCCATGCAGGTCATCTTGTGTCCATATGGGGGCTGCCATCTTTGACCACATGGGAGCAGCCATCTTGTGCCTTGGAGTGATGGTCAATTTGCATATTACTCTTTTATTGCATTTGGTATTCTTACCTGAGGACATCTTTTTATTGATTTGAGAGAGGAAGTGAAATACAATGGGAGAGAGAAATATCAACGGTTTGTTTCCTTTATGCGTCTTCACATGGGATCAAACCCACAACCTAAGTAGGTGCCTTGACCAGGAATTGAACCTGCAAACCTTTGGTGTACTGGACAACATTCCCACCAACTGAACTACCTGACCAGGGCATGTCATTGGTTTTTAGATGTTAGAGGCTGGGTAATGGTAAAACATTAATAAAAGGAACAGATATGTTGGTGAGATATATAGAAGCCAAGAAAATAAAACATATGATGACGACCATGGCCAGTGTTTTCAGATGCTGACAACATCTAAGAAAAGTTTAGCAACATCAAGATAATTGTAAACTTAAAAATATCCAGAACAGATTTATTTAAAAAAAAAAAACTGGATTAGTATTAGTATATATTGCTAAAGAAATGAGAGTATAAGTTGTGAATATAGATAACATTGTCCAGATGTTTAGATAAGATTGGGAACAAAAAAATCAGAGAGTAGCTAGAGCATACTGGTGGGGCTTTATAGTGTCAATCCATAATATGCTTCCTACATAAATCCAAAATAATTTAGAGGTAGAAACAGGAGCCAAATACATGTAATAACAATTATGAAACATGGCATTATTGTTTTTTGGTTGGAGGATGTGAGTAAAGTATGCTTCCAAATGGACTTGCTAAAATGCTCTGCCCCATTTCACCCACAAAAAGATTAAACTTTGAAACAGAGCTCTTGAGGAAAAGTCTTATTTTCTCTATAGACACCCTTATCCAAACTGTTGATTGATTCTAATAGAGGGTACGTGGGATAGTTGGTCTGCTTAGTTAATAATAGATTAGATCCACCCAATCAGGAAACCAGAGCAAAGATAAGCTACCAAAAATATGACTTACATTGAATATTTTTGCCTCATCCATACTCAGCACTGAATTTTTTTACCTACTGGTTACAAATTTAGGTTATCCGGAGTTTAGTTATCCTCTTTGGAAAAAATTAACATAAGTCTATCCTGGTTATCCTACTCTTAGATTCCCAAAGGGGTCAATGTATAATTTTCGCTGAGAAAGAAAATAACACATTAATTTATTATCAATTACACCCTGTATCCAAAGCAGACAATTTATTTCCTGTCCTATTACCCATATAAATATCTCCAACCATGCTCTTCAGTTAGCTTGACCATTGTCTCCAGTGAGTGATATTAAGTGATATTAGCTATGTAATGTCAGCAATATACAAATACCCTCCATTTGAGTAGTTTCTTTATTATTCTAAAGGAGGGAAAATGCATATCT
Organism: Lasiurus cinereus; assembly: GCA_011751065.1. NCBI lineage: Eukaryota > Metazoa > Chordata > Mammalia > Chiroptera > Vespertilionidae > Lasiurus > Lasiurus cinereus. Next base: position 26,547,359 of record JAAGEH010000012.1, read on the forward strand.
CTGTCTTACTCTTCCACTGTCTCCCATTCATTTCTGGACACTTTTTATTTTTCAGCCCAATAAATGTAAAGTCAACAGGGACAGGACTGTAGTCCCCAAAAAGCTAGGGTTATGGACCTATTTAAGAGAGAAAGACTGTACACAGGAGGAACTATGAAAAGTCTCCACAAAGGAAAAGTGTTAGAGGTGAAATCTAAATGAAGCAGGGTTTTGGTAGGCTGAAAACAACCCTGGGCTTTGTGTAAATGGGTTGCCACTATGAGGTCTGAATTGGAAAGTGGACCCAGAATTCTGTTTCCATGGAAACGACAAAAATTGATGCTGCTGCTCTGTATCAAAATGACTTACATACATAGGTAGTTGTGGCATCTTTTGTTCTTAGTGATGTGCTAGCAAACCACAAGGTTTCTGGTGGTATGACTTTCAGATGACAAATTTTTTTAGTAATTAAGTGGTCAGTAGTCACTAGAGAAGGGGGGGCGTTGTTTTAATCCTTTAAAGCAGCAGCATATCCTCCATGATACATCATTTCATATTGGAACTGATCTTGTCTAATATCCTACCTTAATGAATAGGAGGGGCAATTTTAACTTTTTCAGTATGTGCCAATTTTAATTTTCTTGCTACTACTTTTTTACATGTCATGATCTCTTTATTTGCCATTTTCTCAGGCTGCAATGGGCTTGCCTTATATATCCACATTTGTCACTCCTCCACCCCTAATTTTCCCAAAGTCATTGTCAGCACAACTTGCTCATCCTATCTAAAATTTCAATGTTTTCTCCTGAAACTTATCTCCTCTGCATTACTTTTTTTCTTAGGCCTATCACTAGTTGTTTACTGACTGCAGGAAACAGCCTCTAAAATGATCCCATGAGCCTCACCCCATGCCCTTGTGTAATCTTCTGTCCTTTAAGGGTGAGCAATATTTATTGACTCACTTCTAACAACTACAGTATGACCAGAGATGAGATGCCACTTCTGAAACTAAGTCTCAGAAAGATGGTGGCTTCCACCTCTCACTTTTGGAAAAGCAAGCTGTTGTTTTGCGAGTGACCCTAGGGCAGGGAATGATGCCTCCAGCAAAGAGCCAATAGTTATGTGAGGGAGTCGTGTTAGTGGAACTCTTGGTTCTTGTGACAGCAGCTATGAATGCCAGAGCTGGAAATATCTTGAATAACTGCACGTGGACTTGAAACCTACAGAAATTGTGGAATAATAAATATTTTAAGCTGCTTTGGGCATAACTGAGTATGACACTGGATAATCATTACACTTATTTAGCTTGATTATTTCACCAGCCAGAGAGGCAGTGATTTGATGTTTCTGTGTGTGTGTGTGTGTGTGTGTGTGTGCACGAATGTGTGTATGTTTTCACTGTTTTACTTCAGGAATGGCACTATAGTTGCATATTAATATGTAGGTTTCCAAAATGTGTACACTGATAAAAATAGAATATGTAATCTTTTTTGAAAATATTTTGTATGCACAAATTCTAAATTCAATAAACTCATGAACCTCTATAATGTTACACAATAGAAATAGACATTACACACCAAAACTCATTCTTGTAAAGGCTTTACCATTCATGAAATTACTCCCTATATAATCTAGGTTGATTGACAGGTATAAATGGCTTACTAGGCAGAAAAACATATTGCAAAAGTTTTTTAAGACATTTGTATAAGTTGATGACTAGAATGCTATGTGAGTCTTATGATTAAGTAATAGAATAATTTATTAAAGATAAGTTAATACACAATGCAATATTATCTTACTGTTTGCCAAGCTCTGTTTGAATATCATACAGTATCATTGGCTAAAAGGCTACCACCATGCCCAACAAACACATGGGCTTGTTAACTTACTGAAGTTAACAAAACAAAAAAAAAGAATGATGAAGGGAGCATAGGTATGGCTGGAATGAAGCACAAAAACTACAGCTGCAGCAAATAAGGCTTTAAAGATAAATTGATTATATTCTCAAGGACCTTGTAAAGGCCAAGCTTAGGAACTTTATCCTATGGGCAAAGAAAAGACATCAGAAATTTCTATTTCAATGAGTAAAATGACTATTCCATTTCTAGGAAGGTAACCAAAGACAACATTGCTCATGAATGAGAGGAGAAATATTAGGAATATCCTGGAAAAAAATAATGGGATTAACTTTAAGCACACATAATAATGATCAAAGATAAAAAGGAGTAGATTGCCAAAACAGTTCAGGGGTAAAAATTCTCATGTTTTTCAGTATCAGTGGATTTATTACACAACATTGTGAGAGCATGGAACAGATAACAATTTGGACTTATGTCCTTGGGATGATGAGTCTAGTTATAGTTTCTGTTTCAATGGAACATCACAATTTACCAAACACTTTTATTTATACTGCTTTCTATTATTTCAGCAACCTTGTGATAGATCAATGTGTATTGAATAACAAATAGGGTTTACACACTGCTACAAAGGCTCTGACCACTACTAAATCATTTCTTTGTGAGATGTTATACACAGTCACCTTTTTTCCTTATGAAGTAGATGTTGACATGTGTTCCCCTCTTCAAAGATACTTATATATACCTATATTGTCTTTGATTCTATCCATAATACTAGATAAATGGGCTTATACAAAGAGCTTATTTAACGGGCATGTGTGTAGTAGGTGATGTCTGTGTGTCTCTGAAAAAACAATTAGCTAGTACTTCTCAAACTTTAAGTATATAAATCATCTGTGGATTCCGATAAAATGTAGCTTCAGATTAAGTGTTTCTTGGATGGGGCCTGAAATTCTGCATTTCTAACAAGCTCCCCAGGATGTCAGTGCCATTAGTCCATGGACACATTTGGTTAGAAATGATTTTGAATAGAACCAGGTGCATGTCTGTACACACACACACACACACACACACACACACACACACACATACACACACACCCCAAAGTACATTGGCTAAAAGCAAGTGTGCCTTCTGAGACAATTACAATGTATTTGATTTCAATTTTAAAGTCCTAATCATTTCTTGGTGGATATTGTTGCTGCCAAGCATATACATAAAGTAATATAACTGCATTGCACTTATGTCTCTTTTGGCAACATCCCCCTGAAGGTTTTGAAACATGTTAGTGGTCTTTTTCAAGAACAGATATTATGAAGCCCCACAGCCTTCTTGCTTGTTTATTAATAGTTTTTTTACGGACAACTTGGAAGCATTCCTCTTTACTTTGCAACTATTTTAAAATTAAAACTACTTTCAACACATTTTAAATATTTCTCTGGTGATAACACTGCTTGAAGCAGAATCATTAACTCCTTTCACAAGTCTTTATTTCATGATTCCATAACCTTATGGATTTTCTTAATAGTTCAAAATGCTACACATATTTCAAGTGTGCACACTGGACAAGTCAGTGCATTGTTTTAAGTATCTGCACTGAATAATGTGTATTTTCCAGGATTCCTGTTGCCACTCATATGAATGGGCCGCATTTGTTAATGTTACCAGCACACATGCCATTTTTGAGGGTCCTTTTATTACAGATTGCCCTAATGTTCACATTCTTGGCTTATGTCTTATTGGCCATGGATTTTGTTCCAATGGCATCTTTCTAAGAAGGCACTTCCCACTTTTGGTGGTGGCTTCTACTGCTGCTGCTATTAAATTATTCATGGACTCTGTACTGTGCCCTCCAATTGTCTTCTTGAGATATGGAACATGTAATCTTAATACATCATATTTATCTAGTAGGTATAAGGGTCACTTGTCTGGTCACGTAAGGGTTTATTTTCCAAAAAAGATTAATTTAGTGATAGCCGCATGCACACACACACACACACACACACACACACACACACACAAAACACACATACACACACACACGTACACACACACACACACAAGAGTAGCCTGCAAATATTTGTGTCCATTTGACACACATGACCCACATTAAAAATAGTAAATAAAGCTTTGTGTTTTATCTGAATGAAAAACCAAACAGTATAAGGATTCATCAGCTCTACCTTGAATCTTTTCCTCATTTTTTCAAGGTTATTGAAATGAACAAGCTTTAAACAGATTTTGTATCTCAGTTGACTGAGATATAAAAGCAATTTAATAATTAGACAATAATGATGAGCCACAGACAAGTTGCATTTATTATTGAATTTTTGCTCAGCTATATCTAACAATTATCAACATGGTTTTATAAGTTGATGTGTACTTTAGCATACATTTAAAAATTATAATTTTTTTCCATTCAACTTCTGGTCCCTCATTGTCCTCATTAATCAAGTGTCTATATGTATACTGGATAATATTTAGGACCTCCAATCAACTGAATCAGTCAATTTTACTCCCTGTTCCAACATATACTGTCTTAACCACTTAAGTTTTATTACAATATTAATAAATGTTAGGACAATCTCCCATCTTTATTTTTCTTCCTAAGTAGAGTACTTTTGTATTCTTGGGTATAATTTCTTCAGAAAGGGCTTTTTGACCTCTTCTCACAAAATTGTGAGTGACAAAAATGAACCTAGAGATCAGTTGGAAGGACACATCTTTAAAATATTGGGTTTAAACTTATATAAAGTTCTTATATGTATCAAACGGTATGTTTTTGTTTGTATACATGGTATTTACTTTTTAAAATGTATTTTGCATTCTGTTATCAATAGTAAATACAATTGTAAATGACAAAATATCCTTTATAAAAAGAAAACTTTAATTTTAATGTACCTAATTTTATCCATTCTTGCATTGTCATTTGTTCTATAAAAATTTTATCCAAGAAGTTTATTTTTGCCCCTAGGACACAATAAAATTTTTCTTAATTTTCCTTTATTAACTTTATAGGAAAATATTCAGAAATAAATATTCAATCCATCTAGCATTTTGTATGTCATGTTCAATTAAGTTCCTTGTTCTCTATATGAAAGTAAATTTTCCTGATGTAATCTACTTAATCTCTCCATCTTTCTGCAATGATTTATTGTAATACTTTATCATATACTAGAGGCCTGGTGCATGAAATTCGTGCCAGGTTGACAGGGGTGTTCTTCAGCCCAGCCTTCTCTGTCTCCAATCTGGGAACCCTTGGGGATATCCGACTGCCCTTTCAGGCCCGATTCAGGTAGAATCCCTTTCACAATCCTGGACTGTTGGCTCCCAACTACTCACCTGCCTGCTTTCCTGATTGCCCCTAACCTCTTCTGCCTACCAGCCTGATCACCCTCTAACCACTACTCTGCCAGCCTGATTGATGCCTAACTATTCCCCTCCAAGCCTATTTTCCCCTAACTGCCATTCCCTGCAGGCTTGGTCACCCCTAACTGCCCTCCCCTGCAGACCCAGTCACTCCCAACTTCCCCCCTTGCTGGCCTGGTCACCCCCAATTGTCCTCCCCTGCAAGTTTGATCATCCTAACTGCCCTCCCTTCCAGGCCTGGTTCCTCCAAACTGCATTCCTCTGCTGGCCATTTTGTGGTGGCTACCTTATGTCCACATGGGAGCAGGATCTTTTGACCACGTGGGGGCAGTTATTTTGTGTGTTGGAATTATGGTCAATCTATATATTACTCATTTATTAGATAAGATAGAAGCCTGGTGCATATGTGGGGGCCAGCTGGTTTGTCCTGAGGGATGTCCTGGATCAGGGTGGGTGTTCCCTTGGGGCATGGGGTAGCCTGGGAGAGGAGTCTGTGGTGATTTGCAGGCCCACCATGACCCCTGGTAACCAAAGTGAAGGTCCTGGTATCTGGGATTTATTTATCTTCTACAATTGAAACTGTAGCCTGGAGCAGAGCCAAGACTTCCACTCCCACAACCATGGCAACTTTGTTCCCTTTAAGTGGAGGCCTCCGTAGGCCAGGGTTTGCAGAAAGCTTGGCTTCCACAATCACCAGGGGCAACCCAAGCCTCCCTCCTGCTTCTCTGTGGCTAAAGCCATCTTGCTTGGGTTAATTTGCATACTTGCTCTGATTGACTGGAGGGCATGGCTGGTGGGCGTGGCTTGGGGTACAGTGGAGGTATGATCAATTTGCATATTACTCTTTTATTAGATAGGATTAAATGCTGACATATGCATGGTCTGTTTCAAGCTTTCTATTCTTCTAGTTGGTTTATCTGTGTGTTCTCTGTCATGTCAAAATTAAAAACATATGACTTATTCTGTATTATGTCTTACTGTTATATTATTTTTAAAAAATTGATCAGGTTTTTGCTTTTTGTGTGTGTGTGTGGTGTGTGTGCATGTTTATATTTCTTATACATTTTAGAGCATTTTTTTAGGTTTATCAAAAATAAAATAAAAATCTGGAATGGAGACTGCATGGAATTTATATACATCATAAATGGAATGGGCCCAGTCTGATGTGGCTCACTTGGTTAGTGTCATCTGATAACAGAAGAGTCTGGATTTCAGTTTCTAGTCAGATCACATACCCAGGTGGTGGGTTCAATCTCCCATTGAGATGCATAGGAAAAGCAAACAATCGATGTTTCATTTTCACATTGAGATTTGTCTCTTCCTTTCCTTCTTCCTTCTACTCTCTTTAGAATCAATGAAAAACATATCCTTGGTGAAGATTAAAAAAAATGTGCTAGGAAAATTTTAAATACTAAAATGGATTACCTAGACTATACAAATTATGCCTTTAAATTAACAATAAGGTTTTCAAAACTATAAGTGGGTTCACTGGGTAAAGAGTGTGGGTAAAGAAATGTATATGTGCCATTTACAAAGTAAGAAAGCAAGAGTCAATAAGTATCTGAAAAAAAATGCTCAAAGTCATTGGCATTTAAAAATACAATTAAAGCAACCCTGGGATATCATTTTATACCTGGATTACTATCTAGTTAGAATAGTTTATAATTTGCAGTGTCAATGGGGATATGTGAAGAAATCTCCTTGTCCATATGAGTTTCTTTGAAATTCTCCCAGAAATCCAAATGCAATATTTTATGTTCAGCAGAAAATAAGTACTTTTGGTGTACAAAATGACAGATAATCCAGCCCAAGTGAAACCACATCATACGAAAACATGTTGACTAAAACAGTAACACCACTTTTAATTTATCTTGCTCAATAAAAGTAAGGCATGCAGATATCTTGGAATTCTGGAAACTCATATTAAGATAAATTATTAATGCATACCTCACACTGATAAAAAGGATAAACATAAACTAATTTTTATTAATATAAACAATTTGGGGCAAATTCACTAGCATAAATAGTAGGTATGCAATATTATCCTTTTTTAAATTATCTTTATTGTTGAAAGTATTACAGATGTCCCCTTTGTTTTGTTTTTTATTTTTCCTCCCATTCGCTCCCTCCCACTCGGACACACCTCTCCCAAACCCTCACCACACATTGTTTGTGTCCATGGGTTATGCATATATCCATATAAATTCCCCCGTCAATCTCTTCTCCCTCACCTTCTCCCTCCAAAATTGTTTAGTTTATTCTGGATCTATTTTGTTCATCAGTTTATTTTGTTCATTAGAGTCTACATGTGAGTGAGATAATGTGATAGTTATCTTTCTCTGACTGACTTATTTCACTTAGCATAATACTCTCCAGATACATCCATGCTGTTGCAAATAAGAGTCCATTCTGTTTTACCACCATGTAACATTCCATTGTGTAGATGTACCATAGCTTTTCTATCCACTCATCTGCTAATGGGCATTTAGGCTGTTTCCAAGTCCTAGCTATTGTAAATTGTGTTGCAATGAACATAGGGGTGCATATATTCTTCCTGATTGGTGTTTTGGGTTTCTTAGGATATATTTCTAGAAGTGGGATCACTGGGTAAAATGGGAGTTCAATTTTTAATTTTTTGAGGAAACTCCATACTGAGTTCCACAGTGGCTACCACAGTCTGCATTCTCATCAGCAGTTTACTAGGGTTCCCTTTTCTCAACATCCTTGCCAACACTCATCATTTGTTGGTTTGTTTATGATATCCATTCTGACAAATGAGAAGTGATACAACATTGTCCTTTTAATTTTCATCTCTTAGATGATTAGTGACTTTGAGCATTTTTCATGTTTCTTGGCCTTCTGTATGTCCACTTTAGAGAAGTGTCTATTTAGGTCTTTGGCCCATTTTTTAAAATTGAATTAATTTGTCTTCTTTTGTTAACTTGTATGATTTCCTTATATGTTTTGGAAATTAATCTCTTATCAGATGTATGATTGACAACTGTGTTCTCCTATGCAGTGGGCTCTGTTTTCACCTTGTTGATGGTTTCTTTTGCTTTGCAGAAGCGTTTTATTTTTAAGTAGTTCAATTTGTTTATTTTTCTCCTCTCTCTCTGTTGCCCTAGGAGTTGTATCCTTAAACATACTGTTATGAGAGTTGTCTGAGATCTTGACGCCTATGGTGTCTTCTAAAATTTGTATAGTTTCAGAACTTATACTTAACTTTTTTATCCATTTTTAGTTTATTCTTGCATCTGGTTTCATTTTTTTCCATATACTTGTCCATTTTGCCCAACACCATGTAATGAAGAGATTGTCTTTACTCCATTGTACTCTCTTGCCTCCTTTGTCAAATATTAATTGACCATAATGGCTTAGGTCAATTTCAATAAGTCTATGTTCTGTTTCACAATAGTTATGTTCTGATCTATATGCCTGTTCTCGTACTAGTACCAGGTTGTTTTGATTACAATGGCTTTGTAATATAACTTGATATCTGATATTGTGATTCCTCCAACTTTGTTCTTCTTTCTTAAGATTGATGTAGTTGTTTGGGTTTTTTTGTTTGTTTGTTTGTTTTTTGTTCTATATAAATTTTTTGAAGTATCTGTTCTAATCTGTGAAATATGTGGCTAGTGTTTTAATAAGGATTGTATTAAATCTGTAGATTGCCTGGGTAGTTGATTTTAATGATGTTGATTCTATTAATTCATGAACATAGTATATTCTTCCATTTGTTTATATCTTCCTCTGTCTCTTTTTCAATGTCCTTTACTTTTCCAAGTATAGGTCTTTTACCTCTTGGTTAAGGTTATTATTATTAAGTATCTTATTTTTTTGTTGTTGTTGTTGCAATGATAAGTGGGATTGTTTGTTTAGTTTCTCTTTATGAGAGTTCATTATTGGTATATAAAAATGCCATTCATTTCTAAGTGTTAATTTTATATCCTGCCAAATTCATTTACTAAACCTAGTTATTTTTTTTGGTGAATTCTATAGGGTTTTCTATGTACAATATCATGTCATTAATATTATGTGAATAATGAGAGTTTTGCTTCCTCCTTTCCAGTTTGGATGCCTTTTATTTCTTCTTCTTATCCAATTGCTGTGGATAGGCCTCCCAAGGCTATGTTGAATCAGAGTGGTGAAAGCAGATATGCTGGTATTGTACTTGTTCTTAGAGGAGATGGTTTTAGTTTTGGCCCATGGAGTATAATGTTGGTTGCAGGTTTTTCATTGATGGTCTTTATTATGTTGTGGTATGATCCTGCTATTCCCACTTTGCTGAGAGTTTTTATCAAAAAAATGGGTGTTAGATTTCATCGAATGCTTTTTTTCTGCATTTATTGATATGATCATGTGACTTTTGTCTTTCAATATGTTTACTAGTTGTACCACTTAATGCAGATTTTGTAATCAAAGAATACACTATAATTTCAAGAGAAACAGCAAAAGTGCTTTATTCAAAGTATGTCCATTGCTAGCTACACATTTGTCCCATATTTCAGGTAATTTGTGGATATCATCACAATAGTACTTTTCTTGCTTTGAGGCAAACCATTCAGAGACCCAAATTTCCACTTCTTCGTATGTTTTGAAGTGCTGCTCAGAAAGTGGGTGTGTGTACCATTGATCAGAATGATTCAAAAGATCAACAAATCCAAGAGTTGATTTTTTGAAAAGATAAACACATCTGATAAATCTTCAGCCAGACTCATCACAAAAGAAAGAGAGATGACCCAAATAAACACCATCAGAAACAAAAGAAGCAAAGTAACAAATAAACTCACAGAAATACAAAGGAAAATAAATACTATCGAGAAATATTCCAACAAGCTGGACAACCTGGATGAAATGGACATATTCCTAGAAAATTACAATTTGCAATATTTTCTATAATCATTGAAGGAAACTAAACACAAGTAAAATACAAACTTATATCTCTTAGCTATGGTCCTTTTTTATTTTCTTGGCTCTCATTTAAATTTTCTATTTAATCAAAACTAATTTTATACTTTTTCAGCACATTATTTCTGTATATGCAGCATCAAAAACGTCAATTCACTTATCTGAAAGCAACAAAAATATTTTTTTCTTCATGATAGATACTCATGTCATTAAGTAGGGTTTCATAGTAGCAAAGAAATGAATATTGAATCAAAGTACAGGTCAGGGTGACCTAGACTATAGGAAAAAGTGGACATGACAAGAGGATGACAACTCAAACAGAGTCAAAAGGAACTATATAAAAATCAAAGCAATAATGAATTTCACTAGACACAACGAGTTCCTATTATCAAGAGATGAATTGAAATCTCTTTTTTTTCTTTGAGGGGTGAGAGTAGAAAATGAAAATGACAAGAGACAAGTAAAACTTAGGTAGTTTAGAAAAAAGTATTTCTTTGTAGGCACTTTCTTGTTAGGAATTCCATTTCATTTCAATGAATTTTTCATATGTTTTCACTGATACACTTGTTCTTCCAAAATTCTGTCAATTTACAATAACTGCCAAATTTAAAAATAATATTTACAATAATTGTTTTCCCTGGTTTACACAATTATTTCAAAGATAGTATTTCATATTTCGCAAACTAACTGAACTATTTAGATCAGGCACATGGTATTATTAGTAAACCTATACTGTACTTTAAACAGTTAAATTTGAAAGATCTTCTAAATAAATAACTGAAATAGCTAAACAAAAACCTAATTCTTCTTAATCCAAATGCCGTGTGTCTGCCATGATAACATCTCTATGATATTATCATTGAATTTGTAGTAGTTTAGCTAATTCAGCAGACATAAAATGAATCTTATTTAGATTTGCATTTTTAGGTAACAGAACAGTAAAGCATTATCATGCTAAATCTGGCACTTTCTGATGGTGTTAATGATGTTCTCTGAAGCAGTACAAAATGCAATCATTTGTGTTTACTACATATATTTTAATGTTTATATTCTTTAGATAGAACAGTTCTAGAATTATCTTATTTATGAGTCAAAAATTAAAAGATGGCAATATGTTAAATTTAATTTTTGTAAAAAAAATGAAATGAGTGAGGGGACAGTTTTAGTAAAATGGCAACAATTCATAATTATATTTTGAGCAAACTGGCTAAGATTAAAGTGCAAACAATTTGGGTATAAATAAGAAATTTATTTTGGGGTATGATCTGGTGAGTTAAAAAACAGAAAGAAAAAAGAGGAGGCAGGGAAATCACACTGGCAGAAAGAAGGAGGAAAGAGAAACATTAAATGACAAAAGAGGAGAAACAATGCAGAAAGAGAAAAATATTTGATAAGGGAACTAACCTTTCTTCACTGCAATGTGAATGACTACCCTTTGTGATGACTGGTGGCAAGTTGTTGAGGATCCTGCTTAATTATGGGCAGGATCAAATCCACCAAAGGAACTATTTCTCCCTCTTCTCTTTCCTTCAGTACTATACTTTAATACCCACAGACTGAGACATTTCTCTTTTTATTAATGCCCCCATGTCTTTCTATTGTTGGAGATTGCATAGGTGGAATTTCTCCTTCACTGGTGGGAGTGACGTTCTTGGGGAGCAGCTGGAATAAGCATCTCTGGAGGACCACATGGGAGAATAAGATATAGTAGATAGGCTTATTTTTGTGAAATTATATTCCTCAGTTTCCAAAGTCTCATTTTCCTTAAACCAGTCTTGGGTAAGGTGCAGCTGGGGCTTTAGTAGAGCTAGAAGCAAAACTAGAGTCCACAGTTTCCATCCCATGATGGAGCTGAGTCCAGCAGAGCTTTAAACAGGAATTTTAGGGGTAAAATATGACAGGTTTTGAGTTGTTGTGTGTTCATTTTCATCAGTTTTCAGGAGGTTTTTGATTTATTTCTTGATCTCATTGGTAACACATTCATTACTTAATATACTATGTGTTTGAATGTTTTTAGGTGTTTTTACTGTAATAGATTTCTAATTTCATTCCACTGTGATCTGAGAAGATGGTTGACATGATCTTCCCTCCAGGAAAAGCTACCTATACAGCTGATGTCTTCCTGAGGAAGATGGCCCTCTGCAGTGTGAGGGAATGACTCAGCACAGGAAACCAAGGTGTCTGCCTTCTAAGTTCTAACCCCAGTACCCGTAGTCCTGGTTTGTGCTCACTCAGCTTCTGTCCATTCAGCTGTCTCTGCCTATCGGACAGCAACTCTGCTACTTTGTACAGCTAGATGGATGTTATGTGGGTACCCTTCTCTGTTCTAGTGCTCTCTGCTGGGGTGGGCCACCTTGGGGATTAAACCCCAGAGTTCTCGATGGCAAGCCCCAGTGGCTGAGATATCTCTTAGAACTTCAGTTGCTGTCTGTCCGAGTCCTGCCTGTCTTTTCATCCTCTTCCCTTCCTACCAGTCTCTATGCAGTCTCCACTTTTGGTCCTCTGTTATCAGGGTTCTCTCCAACAAGTCTTCTGTTAATTATTCATGAACTTATTCTGTATTTTAGTTGTAATTCCAGTTGGGTGCTGGGGACATATTTGTGCAACATCCACTTACTCTGCTGCCATTTTTAATCTCTATATTTCTTACTTAATATAGAGCTGTTGCATATTGATTATAGGAGTGGCTGAGTAATGTATTTTTATTAGATGTATAGAATGACTTCAATTACCATTTTTTCATTAACTATGTTTGCATTTATATTTATTATTATTATCATATCTGGTTTTTAATTTTAAGACACAAAAACATATTGAATTCTGAAACTCCATCGTAGACATTCTCAAATTCCTACTTTATCAATAATTTCACATAGTTGGTTGAAATAATAGTAATAAAAGAAGACTTCTTTAAATTCGATATATTCTATTTTCTCTTTAATCAAAATGAATACATTTTTTGAAAAGGTCAAACACATATCCATAACAACAATGACATCAACCAATGCACCAAACGCCATGTGACTGAGAAAGTATACTTCTGATATACTGGTGCTTTACATCACTTTAAGATGTCAGGCTTATGCCACCCAAACCCAGAAGCATAAAGATGAGTGAAGAATTTTACTGAGATGTAGAATAGGAGAGACAGGGCTCAACCATTATCCAAATTTTACTTATTATTCATTATCACTGGAATATAATCATTCCATTTCTGGATTTCCTAAATCTCTTCATGGAAATTCTTTTGAGAAAAGCCACATGTTTGTTTTTTACCGCCCATGTACTAAAATTGGAATGATACAGAAAAGCTTAGCATGGTCCCTGCATAAGAACAGCATGTAACTTTTTGTTTTCCATGTTTTTAATTAATTATTCCAGAGTTTTTGTTAAGGTAATAAATTTGTTTTAAAAATAGTAGTGATGATTGGACAATATGGTGAAGGTAATTAATGCCAGGGAATTTACACTAAAATTATTTAAAACAGCAGATTTTATAATATTTATAGTTCATATTTTTTAAATATTAGCAAATAAGCTTACTAAAACAAAATATAGTTATTTTTAGAGGGTCCATTATATTGAATCATTGTTCCAGATTCTCTTTGTTCTTTTAAGGGAAAATTGAAAATTAATTAGAAGAATAAGAATACAAAGTTATAATTATGATTTATTTCTCATTTTAAAGCTGAACAACAAATATGTCAGTGTTTTTTTGCACATGAAATAAAATGAAAAGTAAATAATTAATATGTAATGAAAACCATGGTAGTGATATTGTTTTAATTAATCCAGTTATTAATTAACTAGATAGGAACAGAGGAAAGGTCAAATATTATAAACATGACCAGTAAAGTCTGGGTTAAAAAGAGAAGGTGATTTTCTGTCAGTCACAGCTCAGAGAGGCCATTGGTCAAGGGCACAAAATCTGAAGTACATAAACTTGTAAACAAAGGGAGTTCCCTCCCTTGCACTTCATGGCCCTCTTACTCTATTTGCACTCTTATTATGGGAGATGGGATGTGCTCTTACACTTTGCCTTAGCCCACATGGCTCATGGCCATATGGACCCCACACAATGGGATAATGGAATATAACAATCTGATGTTGATATGGAATTTTTGGACTAGAACCCGAATTCTTTGTCTGCTGGTAATGCCAATGGTCTTGATCCAGCATCTAGAAAGGTTCAGCAATCTGGAGAAGGTGCTGCACATAAATTAATCAAGATTTCAGAGATGAAACATAATTTTGAAAGGCATTATAGGGAATCAGAGAAGACTTGGCTAAAGGAACTAACTTCGCTTCATTTCAAGACCCCTTGCTTTTTATTGACACAAATTGTCCTAAGGCAAGGTGGAGATATACACATTAAAGACCAGGGTTTCATACACAAAATCCATTGTCAGATTGGTGAAGTTACCTCCAGCTGTTCAGGTGTTTGGCCATGAGGAGGCAATAACATGTGGATTAAGATGCCCTGAGCTGTCTGGCAGCAAGTAATCATTTAACGCATTCTTTTCAAGTTTGGGGAAATGCATTTTAGCCATTCCCAGGTGATTCAGCCCTGCAGACATGCTGGAATTGGCTTCTGGCATGCTGGAGTCAAAGAATGAATCCACGGACAGAAAGATAAACAATCCAATGAAAATATATGCAAAGGATCTAAATAGATTCTTCAAAGAGGACATGCAGATGGCCAAGAAACATATGAAAAAATGCTAAAAGTCACTAATCATCTGAGAGATGCAAATTAAAATGACCACGAGGTATCACCTCAGCCTGTCAAAATGGCTACCATCAATAAATCAACAAATGACAAGTGCTGGTGAGGCTGTGGAGAAAAGGGAACCTTTTATAGTGCACTGATAGTGGAAATGCAGACTGGTGCAGCCACTATGAAAAACAGTATAGAGTTTCTTAAAAAAAATGAAATATGTAACTACAATTTGACCCAGTAATCCCACTTCTAGGAATATATCTTAAGAAACCCAAAACACCAATCAGAAAGAATGTATGCATCCTTATGTTTATATTACCACAATTTACAATAGCTGATATCTGGAAACAGCCCAAGTGCCCATCAGTATATGAGTTGTAATGAAGTATAATAAAGAAACCGTGGTACATTTATACCATGAAATACTTTGAGGCAGTAAAAATGAAGAATCTTTTACCTTTTGAGACAGCATTGAGGAACCTAAAGAGTATTATGTTAAGTGAAATAAGTCAGTCAGAGAAAGACAATTATCATATGATCTCATATGTGGAATCTAAGTAACGAAATAAACTGATGAATGAAATTGGTCCAGAGACTGAAAGCATGGAATAGAATACTGAATCTTGGAGGGAAAGGGGGGAAGGTAGATGGGAGGTAATTAACCAAGAACCTTGTATGGACAGCCACAATAGGGTGTTGAGTGCCTGGGGCAGGGCTTAGCTAGTGGGGGGAGGTCAATGAGGGGAAAAGGGTGGCATATGAAAGACTTTCAACCATAAAGAATAAAATAAAAAATAAAAATAAATAAAAAGATAGGGTGAAGGCAGAAATTGAATGGGAAAACTAAGAATTATGCTTGAAAAACATAGATTGAATGTATAGAATGGCTTAAAACTTAAAAACTGTATTGATAAAAAAATGATTATAGGCAAACTAAACTATGTCTCTCTGTAGTATGCTTTTATAACTTTCAAGCAAAATGAAATGCAATGACCACATTACTTAAAAATCGTTCTCAGAAATTTCTTAGCAACTAATTGTGTTAATTTTAATTCAACAGTGGGAAATTTACTGAATACAAACTAATATTTTTTCAGGTACCTTTGTTATTTGGACACAGAGATAGTTGCATCATTGGACTATGAAAAGATTTTTATTTACTTACTGAAATTTTTACTTTTATTCACAGAAACTATTGCATTTTCTTTCATTATTTCCAGCAACCTGTTTATTTTATGTATATGTATTTAGATAATGCATTATTTGAATAGTTTTATCGCATTTTGCTTTATTTTTTCACAAGGCATTAATTTCTTAAACTTAATATATGTTAATATGTGTAGGTAGGATTATGCAATATAATCTATCTATTCATGTTTCAAGTCATGGGTCCCTAAACTAATTTTTACACTTGAGAAATTTATCACACATAAGCACACACTAATATACAAATATATGGACATATATTCATAGACAAATATAATAAACAAATATGTTAAATATATATAGTTAGAAATAAAAATGTTGCTAAAAAGAAAATTGAGAAAATTTGTTAAAAGCCAAATAAAAAGATAAAAATGAGAAATGTGAGATGTTATCCAAAGTTCAAGAAATCTAATGTGCTTACCTCTAGAAATAAGAACAAAAATATTGAGAAAGAAAAATAATGTTAAAAAATATAGAAAAAAATGCTGTGTTGAAGATCATGTATTTATATTGAATGACCAAAATAAAAATAAAATAGAAACAGAAAACTATCATAAAATTTTAAACATTAAGAATAAAAACATTCTAAAAACCCAATGACTATTACAAAAACAATAATTTACAAAAGAAAAACAGTGGATTTCAATCAGACTCTCTGTTGGGGAAGGCTCTATCCATAGGCATGCAATCTTACATCACCCATTTGCCTACATAAGACTGGGCCTGGGCTCAGGACATTTCCTTACCAAGAGATAAAGAAAACATACAGCCTGTTCCCAACTTATCACCTTATGTGGAAATACAGTTTCCTGTTTCAGTCTAAATGAATGGTCTTTTTCTTTGCTGCAAGCATGTGCATTATATGGCATCTGGCCAATCCTCCTGCTAGGCAGGGCACAATGTCCTTCAGGGTGTATGTAGGCACACTGACCTGCATTGACCTCCAGGAGAGAGCCACTGATCATGATATGCTAGTGCCCATTATTGAAGTGGATCTTGCTCATTCTCTTCTCAAAGTAAGCATTGTTTTATCCAGTGCTTGAGACTGCATTGTGTTTTTCTTGAGGAGATGAATACCATGGTGCTAAGGGTGGAAATGTTTAGAGTTCTCCCGGAGGATTGGTAACCCAAGCACATTAATCTGCTCAACATTTTCCAGTAGCAACTTTGAATGGCAGTAGAAAATGGATCCATGATTTCAAATGAAGAATTTTATTTTATTACTAGAGGCCTGGTGCACAAAATGTATGCACAGGGATGAGTCTCTCAGCCCAACCTGTACCCTCTCCAATCTGGGACCTCTATAGGGATATCTGGCTGTGGTTTAGGCCCGATCCTGGTGGGACCCCTCGAGGGATGTCCAACTGCCTGTTTAGGCCTAATGGGATTGGGCCTAAATGAGCAGTCAGACATCCCTCTCACAATCCAGGACTGCTGGCTCCCAACTGTTCACCTGCCTGCTTTCCTGATTGCCTCTAACCATCCCCTGCCAGCCTCATTGATGCCTAACTGCTCCCCTGCCAGCCTGATTGCCCCTAACTGCACTCCCCTGTAGGCCTGGTCACCCCTAACTGCCCTCTCCTATAGGCCTCTTCCCACCCAACTGTTCTCCCTGTAAGCCTGGTTCCCCCCAACTGCCCTTCCCTACAGGCTGGTTTCCCCTAACTTCTCTCCTCTGCTGATCATTCCCAACTACCCTCCCTTGCAGACTTGGTCACTCCCAACTACCCTCCCCTGCTGGCCATCTTGTGGTGGCCATTTGTGTCCACATGATGGCAGCCATATTTGACCACATGGGGGCAGTCATCTTGTGTGTTGGAGTGATGGTCAATTTGCATATTACTCTTTTATTAGATAGGATGATTTTAGAAAAAATATTAGTGGCCTAACTATAAAACTATTAGTGACCTAAAAATGTAAAATATAAAAATGTCAAAAATTTTAATATTAGAGAAGGAAATATAGAATAATATAAGGGGACATATACTTATTTTAAAATTCTAAGGGTTATGAGATATACTGAATATTTATTTCTAAAGAAATATATTTTAGTTTAATATTAAGATATATAAATTACAACTCTTACCAAAAGAAAAACTAAAAGCAGTAATATTTTAGTTATCAATCATTAGCTTGAGAGGATAGTATAACCCATCTACTTATATGATAGCCACTTGGTAATGTTTAAAGTTGTTAAGATTATGCCCCCAGCCCTTGCCAGTGTGGCTCAGCTGGTTGAATATTCATTACACCATGTAACAAAAATTCACTGGCTTGACTCTGCTCAGAGTACATGCCTGAGTTACAGGCTTTTTCCTCAGTAGAAGGTAGACAGGGGGCAGCCTATTGATGTTTCTCTGTCACAGTGATGTTTTTCTCTCTTTCTCCCTCTCACTTCCTCTTTCTTTAAAAGCAATAAAAACCTTTTTAAAAAAATTCTCCCCCCAATTTACATTTAATTCCAATTGTGATTGGGGGTTGGAGGGTGTTTTTCCACACCACCAAGCAATTCTCAGACACCAGTTGGTGTTCTACAATTCAACTGAACTTTGCCACTACATATGTGGAGATATTGTTGGATATTTACCACAGATTAAGGGCTGAGAGGTAGGAGACAACCCTCCTCCACTTTAGATACCAAGTTTAAGTTTAGATTGTTACCTTCTAATGACCTCCTTGGGTCCTATTAATTTGCTAGAGCCACTCACAGAACTCAGAAAAACATAAGTAAAATGTTTCTAGCTTATGGTTTGTTATAAAAGGATGTGGTGCAGAAACTGTCAGATGGAAGAGATGCATAGGATAAACTTTTGAGAAAGAATAAATGTTTTCTGTCGGAAACCAAACATTGTTCTTACTAAATGGATGTAAACAGGAGGCCAGAAGGCTGGTTAACCTTAACTGCTCTGAAAGGTCGGAGCTAATTACTCACTGTTTAGTTGAAACATTGTTGGCTGAAGCAACCTCTACCTGTTTGTTTCATGTTAATTTCTGTTTTGTTATTTCCTGCCTAAAGGCTAGGGGTGTGTCCCAAAGCCTTAATAAAAGGGAGAAAAAGGCCAGAGCAAGTGGTAGTCCTTTCCACTAGAGGAAGGCTCCCGCCTGGCCCCCCAATATCGCCAAATTAATATTTTCTGATCTCTCATTTCGTTTGCGTGCAGCCTCCTTCAGAACCCGAACCCTGAACCGGGAACCCTGAACCACATGGGACATGGAAAGAGGTCCCCACAGTTTTCCTATCCCCTTTGCTCTCTCTCCTCAAATATCCATGTGTTTACTAATGTGGAAGCTCTCCAAAATTTGGCTTTTTGAGGGGTTTTATGGAGGCTTAGCTATATAGACATCTTTGATTGAATCATTGGCCATGAGTGATTGATTCCACTTCCAGGCTCTATACCTTCTCAGAGAGTGATAGGGTAGAACTGAAAGTTCTAACCCTCTAATCAAATGGTTGGATTTTTGGCAATCCAGACAAATTGTTAGACTTGGCCAAAAATCACCTTATTAAAATAACAAAAGACACTTTTAGGGCTGTCATCACTTAAGGAATTCCAGTGGCTTAGGAACTCCTAGGTTCCAGAAACAGATGAAAATCAAGTGCATTTCCTTTTTATAAATAACAATGTCACAGTTGTTAAATCAAGAAATAGGTAGAACTATTTTATGTAGTTATTGAAAGAAGCACAAGAAGAAGTAAAACTGAGAAGAGCTTTTAAGTAGATTCTGAAGAATCAGACTGATTGGAAAGCAAAGCCGCTTTGGATTCTGGTTTTTCATTATGATCTCTTATAATTTTTATTCCTTACCATAAATATATTATACTTGGAAAAAATGTAATTAAAATAAAACTAAAGCAGAATAAATGTATATCTTATTGATCTGAAGTCCAAGAAAATAAAGTAGCTTAAATCTCACAGAAAAGGTATAGATTTATGCATCTGCAGCCTAGTATACTACCAAATCTTCATGAACCTATTTAAATTCCATAATGTTTAGTTTCTTAAAATTCAATGTTTAAATTTTGTTTATTCAAGTTTTATAACAATATATACTGAAATCATAACTAAAGCAGCAATACTTTAGTTATGAATTACATGAACATTTTAAAATATTTTAAAAAATCAATTTTTAATATCTTTGTAGCTTATGATACTTAAATGTTATCATTTTCTTGATAAATTTCTTAAGTTTATATATATGTATACAAATGATAATAACCTTAAAGATTATTAAAATAGAGATTTTGGTTTGAAAGAGTGGGAATGTATTTTCCATTCTAACACTTTATTATCATTTCATATCTTTATAATGTAACTGTTATGAAATAATATATTTTCCTTAGTATTGTATTTAAAATCATTGTTTATAGGTCTAGTTAATCATATGTTACTTCATATCACAAAGATTCATTGACTTTTCACTTAGTATGTAACATATATTCCTGGATAAGATTCATTTTTGCCTAAACATGGAACATAGATAGTAAAAAAATAAATAAATAAAACAAGTTATATTTAGTTCCTTTTTTGATGAATATGGTCCAAATTTTTAAATCTTGAATTGTAACATTCCAAAATGTTTGCTATTAATTCATTGCTTTACTTTCTATTTTTGTTCTGCTTTCTTTTTAACTTTTCTTAGCGTTGATGCTTCTCAAACTCCCACATTCATCCTGTCTCATGATCATGAGATTATATTACTTTTGTTTTTTAAAACAGGGCCATTGTTGACTAGGTTTATCATCTGCAAATATTCATCCCCCAGAAAAAAACACTTTAAAAAAAATCAATCATATCTATCAAACTATTATCAAGTGACCAGCTAAAAACCCTTCCACCCCTAACCTGGGGAATTACACAGTTCAGATTGTCTCTCTAGCATACTGGACACATTAAATTTATTTTAAATTAAATCTATTTTTAAATTTTTATTTATCCCATATATTAAAATAAGTCTTATTCCAATTATCTACAGGTCTTCTCCCCTACACTCTAGGTTCACAATTTCATCATTAGGAAATTGCTAGGACCTTAACTTGCTCCATTTGTGAAATTTTGAATATAGAATTTTAGGTTATTAATGAGTCCTCATAGTTGGACCATCCTTCTACTGCACAATATACTAGAAATTGGATATGTTTTGAAGATTAAATATAAGTTTTACCCTGATTAAATATGTAATTTTTGGAATAATATTTAAGCCCTGAACCTTATTTTCTCTCATATAAAAAATTGTTTAAAATGCTATTTAAATATATGTTTCAACATTTGATTAGTTATAGTATATCCATTTTTACTATTGCAGAATGCTGTTGAATATATATGTTTCTGTATTTTGAAAAAATAACCAACAAGTGGAAATACTGCTTTTGACTCTTACACACTGGATGTAACTTTATTAACCCATATTTAAAACCTAAATAAAAAAGAAGGGATTTCCCTATTTTTGGCTATCATATTGAGTGTTTTTCCTTTTACCTGTAAGATATTAGTTTCAAGATTATTATATCTTTCCATTGAATTTTACAACAACAAGGCAGTCAAGTAATTATTTCTGGGGCTGATTTTAGAATTATTAATTAATGACAATATAATTATGCATTCAATGATGGAAGGATTTGTCACAAAAAAATGTAAATTTATTGGCTTTTTAGCCATGATTGTCAGAAGAGAAGTAGAACATGAAGAGTAGTTCAAGAAATATTTTGGAAGAAATTCAAGTAGCTTCATTATAAGATATCCACAAGCAATCTTTATATCATCAATATGTAAAGTTGAATGGGAATTTGGCAACAAATATTTGTTGTTTACCTCTTTAAAATTTTTACTAATCCAATTAATGACACCACAAGTCCATAGATTAACTTAACATTTATTTTGTTAAGTATTAGCAATTATGTTTATTCCATTAAAAATAATGTTCATTTCATAAGGCTGTTGGCCTTAGCAACACAGCTTTAAACAAGGCAACAGTAGATTTCTGGTGCTTTAGCTGGAAATGGAATGCTAAATGTGTCCTCCTCTTCTATAACACACAATTTTTCACTATATTCTTTAGTTGTTAAAGCTGAATATAGCAAGACAACAGATTTCCATTTTATATTGTCACATCTGATTACTTCTGTTTCAATTCTTGACTGAAACTGTGACATGTGCATCAATAATTATTATTGTTCTTATTTAAAAGTAAGTAGACATCAAAGGTGTTTTTGTTTGTTTGTTTGATTGATTGATTAAAAGGTTTTCATGCTTTTGTACGCAGTGTTTGTGTGCACATTTAAAAAAATGTATTGGCAAGATACTGAAAACTATATCCGTCATAGGTAGAACAAGGCCTGGCTAAAACAACCCAATGAGAAAGTTTACCCAATATTTATAGAGACATCTAAGATGATTTAGATTAGAATCATTGTCTTGCATTAATAGCATAGACAAAACAAGGCCAAATCAGAAACAATCAAATAGGCACATTGGGGAAACCTATAGGATGGGTGCTACAACTACAACTATGTATAAAATATAGACTTTTCACTTTATGAGTATTTATTAGCCTTAATTAGACTTATTATAAAGAATTATTTACAACTTTAATTTCATATAATTTAAAATAATTGAGAATTTATAATATGCTTTATAACATTATTACCCTCATTTATTTGAAGTTAAGCATGATTGCTATAGTAACATACAACAATGGGGTGATGATTATGTTATATCATTTGTAAATTAAGATTTATTTTATTGAAATTATGAGGAAAATAGTAAGCAAAGGTGAATCAACCATTGATATAATAAACTTAATAACTTCGCCTATACCATGTAAACCAGGGCCTATCTGCTGTTCTTCAGAATAAAAGAGTATGTCAAGGGGTTTGTGAAATAGTGAGAAGGGCAGACCCACATTTTAGTAAAGATGTTATTCTTCCCAGAGCACTTGACTCTGCAAATAAGACTTTCACAGCAAACAACATTAGAAAGCTGTATTTCCACTACTCAAAAATAATTAAGAAAAATTAAAGTATTTTATGAAGCACTTTTAAAGTATAAATTAACTAAGTTACATGGTTTATAAAATATTTTCACTTTAATCCAGCATTTTGTTCTTTTATTTTTTTATTTAGATAGAAACAACACAATTGAAGAATTTTTGCTATTTCCAAGTCAATAGTGATGTTTATTATATTGAATTCTGATTTTATTCTAGATTAATAAATATGCCAACATTCATATCTTATTGTTTACATACTAATTCATTATCATATGTGTGTCTTAGTATAAGCATCAATATTATTAACCTACTAGTGGCCCAGTGCACGAAATTCATGCATGAGGGATGGAGGTGTTCTTCAGCCCAGCCTGCACCCTCTCCATTCTGGGACCCCTCAAAGAATGTCCTACTGCCAGTTTACAGGGATCGAGCCTAAACTGGCAGTCAAACATCCTCTCACAATCTAGGACTGCTTTCTCCAGCCGCTCATCTGCCTGCCTGCCTGCCTGCCTGATTACTCCTAACCACTCTGCCTGCTGGCCTGCTTACTCCAAACTGCCCCCTTCAGTGTCCTAATCACCTCCAAATAACCCCTTCTGACAGCCTGCTTTCCCCCAACTGGCCACCCTGCTGGTCTGCTTACCCCCAAAAGCCCTTGCGGTCCCATCCCGGCCTGATTATTCCCCGTGATCCAAAGTCCCAGCCCCTCCTTTATTTATTTTTCATTTTTTAGCTCCTCCTTGAGCAGAGGCCAGGGCCAGTTGGAAGCAAGTTTCTAGGATTTATTTAACTTCTATAATTGAAACTTTGTAGCCTTGAGTGGAGGCCAGAGCCAACCAGGGCGGGAAGTTTGACTTCCTCCATGGCTGGGCAACCCAAGCCTCCTGCTTGTTCTAGCTCTGTGGCTGGTCACTATCTTGGTTGGGTTAATTTGCATACTTGCTGATGATTGGCTGGCGAATGTGGCTTGTGGGTGTAGCGAAGTGATGGTTAATTTGCATGTTTTTCTTTTATTAGTGTAAATAAACACTGAATTTGGAGAAAATAGTGATATTCACTACTTAAAAATTCTGGAAGTTAATAATCTCTTTTCAATGTGTTTGTGTAGGAAAATTAGATAAGTTACTTCTTTATATAATATATACAAGGTTTGCTTAACTTATTGTCACTTCATTTTAAATAAAGACTGCTTAAATTCTGCCTTCAGTGTCAATATTAGGCTATGAATCATTGAATATTAGCTTGGCTCAGTATCCATGGAGACATATTTCAGATTCTACAATAACAACAGGATTTATATGGCACTTTTCTTACAGTGTATCACTTTAATAATATTATGCAACTTAACAGAAAAAAATCTAAAGTACCAGACCACTCAAATCTAGTATGCTCAAAATAATAAAATTCAATTTATTCTAAAAGTATAACAGTAACTCATTTTCAAGTGACACAAAGAAAGCAGCAGGCATCAGATATGTTTATTGTTATTTGTGTGAACTGTCAAGAAAAAAAGAGAATTATCTAGTAGAGCGTACTGAGAGAGTTATTATCACATACAAATCATGAAATTCAATATATAAGTGTTCAGACTCATATTCCAAAAAAAGGAAGGAATCAAGATGTTTGCCTTCTGTTCTGATCAATTGAATTTTAAAGGGCTCTTGATTAATCATTTTTCATTCTTACACTCACATGAATGTACTCATATATACATACAATCAGTTGCTGACCAAGTCAGATTAATTATGTTAAAACCAAACTGCCAAATTTTAATTCCCCTGATCACAATCTCCAGAGAATCTTCCTTTATAGGTAAAAAACTTAGTATGTCATTAGAGCCCTTCATAGTTTAAGACTCATTTTTATTTCATTTTATCTTTCAAAATTATTGATCATTCAATGTGTATGGATCAATCAATTTCTTAAAAAATATATGTAAAAGCAAACTTAAAATTCAAATAAAGTTAACATTGTTTGAGTAGCAACCATATGCTGTGCTAGATATTTTAACATACAACATCTTACTAATACTCAACAATGCTACAAAAGCAGAATGGTGGTTAAACCATGGTACTCCTAGAAGAAAGGAAAAGAAACTAGTTCTTAAATTTTCTTGATTAATTTTTTCGCATGTTTAGTCTCTTTGACTTTTGCTTTATACTAAAATTAAGTTTTAGATTATTTCATTACTCATAATAAATTAGGAAAGACTTAATATATAACAAGACAGTGTTTTATTCCTTAAAGGAAAACATTTTATGTGAGATAGTTAGTATTTAGTAAATGTTACAAATATTACATTATATTTTATATTTTTGATTGATGAGTCTGGATTACTCCATATCAACATTAATCTACTTGATTCAGTTTCATCACTTTATGCAATTAACAGAAAAATGTGTTCATTTGTATATAAAAGAAAATTCATGTTTTCCCTCATCTTCTCAGGTAAAATAAATGTTTTGCCTTAATGAGTAACTATTTTAAATACTACATTATGTATGAATATAAGTATACTAATAATTATGCTAAGTAAATAGATATAAGAAAATATACAGAAAATAAATAAGTATATGAAAAGATGCTCCATATTATATATCATTAGGGAAATACAAATTAAAACAGTAAAATTCCATTACTCAACTACTAGAAAGGCCAAAACACAGACAATACCAAATACTGGAGAAGATGTGGACCAACATGAGCTCTCAGACTTGGTAGGTAGGAAGCGACTTTGCAAGACAGGTTGGTCCTCTCTTACCAAACTAGACATCCTCTTACCTTATAATCCAGCATTTGTGCTCTTCGGTATTTACTCAAAGTTATTGGAAACTTAGGTTCACACAAAATTCTGCTCATAGATGTTCATAGAAGCTTTATTTGCAATTGCCAAAACTTGGAAGCAACTAAGAAGTTCTTCAGTAATGGATAAATTCTGGTACATTCAAAAATGAAATATTATACAGTACTCGACAGAAATGAGCTATAGAACAATGAAAAACAAGGAGGACACTTAAATGCTAATTACTCAATGAAATAATCCAACCTAAGACTACAGATTATTATGATTCTAATTTTATGGTGTTCTGGAAAAGGTGAAACTATGGAAAAATAAATGAATCAACAGTTGTCAGAGGTGCAGAGATGAATAGACAGAGTGAAAAGATTTTTAGTGCAGTGAAAATATTTTATGATATTATAATGATAATTGGTCCAAACCCATTGAAATTATAACATTAAGAGGGAACCTTGATATAAACTATGGATTGTGGGTGACTAGAATGTGTCAATAAAGAATTTTTAAAAAATCAATTCTAAAAAATTTAAACAACAAAAAAAGAAAGAAAGAAAGAAAATAAAAATAAAAAAAAGCACTTTGGTAAGAGCTGTTGACAATGGGGGAGGCTATGCCTGTGTGGTGGCAGTCAGGATATGAGAAATCTAAATGTTACAGTAAACCTTCCTCTTTCATAGTAAATCTAAAACTGCTCTTAAAAAGTTATTTTTTTAAAGTCTTTATTGTAGAAAGTAATACATATATCTCCTTTTCCCCCCATTGACCTCTCCCCAGCCACTCTCACCCCCAGCACATTCCCTCACTCCCTACTGTCTGTTTCCATTGGTTATACTTATATGCATGCCCACAACCCCTTTGGCTAATATATTCCCCCCCTCTCCCATACCCTCCCACCACCTTCCCTCTGAGGTCTGATAGTCTGTTCAATGTTTCCATATCTGTAGATCTAGTTTTGTTCATCTGTTTAATTTATTCATTATAGTCCACAAATGAGTGATATCATGTGATACTTATCTTTCTCTGACTGGATTATTTTGTTTAGCTAAATACTCTCCTTGTCCATCCATGCCGTTGTGAATGGTAAGAGTTCTTCCTTTTTACAGCAGCATAGTATTCCATTGTGCATATGTACCACAGTTGTTTAATCCAAAAGTTGTCAAACTTAAAAAATATATATACATTTTTGTATCTTTCAATAAGACAAGTCCCTCTCCCTGTCCCCAATTTTACCAGCCAGTTAAATTAACATACTCATTTTGTTTTGAAGACTCTATCTAAAATTCAACATCACTGAGCATAGAATTACATTCACCTCGTTTATTGTACATTCTGGAGTGAATCTACTAGTATTCAAATTGTAGTTAAAATAAGTTAAAAACAAACAAACAAAAAGATAGAGATACATTGTGTATTTTCATGCTTTAGTCCTCAAATGAAGCATATTTAAGTGGTCAGTTACTCATCACTCAGTGGTGAAGCTGACATATTATAGAAAGCAGGGGATCCTGTGCAAAATGGAAAAGTG
Organism: Lasiurus cinereus; assembly: GCA_011751065.1. Lineage (NCBI taxonomy): Eukaryota > Metazoa > Chordata > Mammalia > Chiroptera > Vespertilionidae > Lasiurus > Lasiurus cinereus. Next base: position 26,574,706 of record JAAGEH010000012.1, read on the forward strand.
AAAGATATTTTATTTTCCAAAGCCAACAATGAGGCACAGTTTACCTTTATTAAACATCTGTCACCTTTTTTAGAAACACAAATAGAAAGTTGTTTTTCAATATTTTGCATACTCTCCCACTGTTATTTAACATTATTTTGATTACAGGAACCATTTATAAGTGATCTCTAAATAAACTTTAATATTGTGTCCATTATTGTATTCTACACTCTCACTGAGGATTTACTTGAACATCCTACCTCTACTTAAAATATGTCCCAAAGTGACAACCCTGCATGCTTTTATTTTACTTTTTCTTATCCCAGCTCCTAGACAACACTAACATTTGATGTTGTGGTTTCAGATATTTTATTATATAATTTATTGAATAATTTATAGTATCCAGATTATGTTTAATAAATACTTTAAATCTAAGCTATTATTAAAATGTGGGTCACTTTGATTGACATTGCCTATTCATTTAAAATATGATGCCTTCTTCTTTTAGGGATTGTATTTCTTTGGGAATCAATGCATTTTCCTTTGTAGGCGCCTTTTTGTATATTACTAATTATGGGCTTTTTTAGATTATAACATTAGTCTAGCATAATCAATAAGAAAGCTTGATTACTACTTGCTATGAAGTCTCTGACTTGGCTACTCCACATGTTTCTCAAGTGTTGTCCTAGTATTATGTTAAAATGCCACGTCTGTTACTTTAAGAAGTTTCCATGTCCATTTTCTGCAGAAGGTTATCTGAAGCCAATTGACAGAGATCTCTCATTTCTTCAGGTTTGAAATGTGTCATTTTGAGTGATTGTCCTATTTGCCCTTATTCACCTAGTTTGTGGAACACATCACTGTTTGTTGACATCCTTTCTGTGGGTAAATTCTGAACTTAAAGCAGATCTCTTGTCACTGACTATGTTAATTATTTTGCTTCAGAATGTTTTTTATTCTAAGTATATAATGCATTTTAAAAATCTTAATACTTAAGGCTAATATAAATGTTTAGGTCATTTAAGATATAAATCTGAAAAAATGATGCTAACAGAAGCATTATAAAAACGTCTCTGGCATTCAAACTTCATGTAGTATTATACTTAACAGTACATTTTATTTTAACAATATTGGGCCCAAAATAATAGCAAAGATAAATCCTAAAATGAGTAATTAAATAAATAAAATATTCTATATAATAAATAGGTGATATGCAAATTGACTGTCACACCCTTGCACAAGATGGCCAACACCATGTGGTCAAAGTTGGCCACTACAAGATGGCCAGCAGAGGAGGGTAGTTGTAGGCAACCAGATCATCAGGGGAGGGCAGTTGTGGGCTACTGGGCCTGCAGGGGAGGGATGTTAGGGGTGACCAAAAAAGTTACGAGATTTGTTCCCAGTTAGGAAACATATCTAGATTGCAGGTTTGATCCCCAGTCTACACATGTACGGGAGGTAGTTGATCAATGTTTCTCTGTCACAATGATGTTTCTCTTATTCTCTCGCCCTTCTTCTCTCACTAATCCTTAGATGAGGATTAGAAAAAAAAAATACAGCATTCATATTTTTCATGTTCCACAAGTAATAGATTTAGAGAAGATGTGTAAAATGCTTACAAATTAAAATGTAATTAGCCTCTAAAATATAGAGAAATCTAAACCTAGGGGGAAACTGATAAACAAATGAAAAGATGTTCCAAATTGCTAAAAATGAAACATATATTAAAATAATACCAGAACAGCCGAAACCGGTTTGGCTCAGTGGATAGAGCATCGGCCTGCAGACTGGGGGGTCCCGGGTTTGATTCCGGTCGGGGGCATGTACTTGGTTGCGGGCACATCCCCAGTGGAGTCGTGCAGGAGGCGGCTGATTGACATCTCTCTCTCATCGATGTTTCTGACTTTCTGTCCCTCTCCCTTCCTCTCTGTAAAAAATCAATAAAATATATTTAAAAAATAAAAAATAAAAAATAAAAATAATACCAGAACAAAACTCTCCACAACTTGTCAGGTTAAGCTGAGTCAAAAGAGGGTAAAAATTATTGAGTGTATGGAACACTTAAAACTTTTACACACTGATGGTAAGTCAGTTTGTATAACTACTTTAAGACAAATTTAAAACACCCAGTAAAATTAAGAAGTTCATATTTTCTCATAGTAACTTGGCTCTTACTTAGATATATTAATATTAGCCATATATATATATACATAAACACATATAGAATATATTTTGTACTTATAGATGTTGAAAGACCCAAATAGTTACCATTTGGAGAATAGATTTATAAATATCAATATTTTTAAATAAAGAATTGCTTATAAGTGAAAATTGCCAAGCTATATAAATTTGGATAAACATTACAGAGACAATGTTTAGAAAATAATGCAATGTTAAAATGCATAGTAGTGTGATATCAGTGATATAAATTTTTAAATATTGCCAATTAGTAAACTGCATACTTTATAATATAAACATATACAATTAAACTCTAATGTGCACAGGTGTTAGGAACTATAAATTCAAATTGATGCTTACTTCTAGATGGAAGAAAAAGAGGGAATGTGATTATGAAATGGTACCCAATAAAATAAAACTGACATTGTAATATTTAATTTCTTAAGCTTGGGTTTGATTATAAAAACATTTATTATTTTCTTATTTTCTTTGTATTTTGATATATCAGAATACATCATTTTAAGAAAATAGAAAATTGGGAAACCTTTCATATTAGAAATACAAAAGATCCAAATAGGTGATGAATAAAATAAGATTAATGAGATGGAGAACAAATTGGATTTTCACAATCCATGGAGAGAAAAAATAACAAAAGAAATACGTAAAATAAAATAAAATGCAAAATAAAAATAATAATAGTCGATAGCCCTGGTTGGTTTCTCTCAGTGGTTAAAGTGTCAGCCCATGGACCAGGTTTAATTCCCAGTCAAGATTACATAACTCAATTGCTGGTTTGCTTCCCATCTCTGCTTGGGACATCTTCAGGAGGCAACCAATAGATATGTCTTTCTCACATTGATGTTTCTCTCTCTTTTCTCCCTCTTCCCTTCCTTCCACTCTGTATAAAAAACAATGAAAAAAATATCCTCAAATGAGGATTAAAATAATAGTATTTTATATAATAAAAGCCTAATATTCAAATTGTCCCCTTGACCAGGAGTTCAGCCAGGAGTTGTATCAGGGAGCAGAGCTGGCTGGCCAACTGCCCATGGCTTCTCCCTCTGGATGGCCCTGTCCCAGCTGGCGGCAGTGGCAGGTAGCTAGGGGGAAGGTAGGCCCTGGCGGGCAGCCATTGGGGAACTTACTGTGCAAGAATTTCATTCACTGGGCCTCTAGTATATATATAAAAGCCTAATCAACCAAACAACCGAAAGACCAGTCAACCAGTCACGATGATGCACACTAACTACCAGGGGGCCAACACTCAATGCAGGCGCTGTTCCTTGATCATCAGTGCACGTCCACAGCCAATCTCCCATGGCTTCTTTCTCTGGCTGGCCAACCTCTCATGGCCCCTCCTTTCACTGGCCAATCTCCCATTGGCCCAATCACTGGCCTGGCTGCGGGATCCCACCCATGTATGAATTTGTGCACCAGGCCTCTAGCACATATATATGACAGAAGGGAAAGAGAGTTTCCTGATATTGAGAAATTCTAGCAAGAGTTTCCAAAGATGTTCATATTTACAAATAATTCTTAGAATCATAATAAATAGCATTATACTGGAAGACTTAAATGAGAAACAATATCTACCAGGACTATAGAATGTAAAATATATATAATGGTATCATTGGGATATATAGATATTTTAGGAGTGTGGTTTTGAGACAAAGTCATTTTGAGATTCCAGAATTTTAAAAAATATATATTTAACATTATCCTGCCTAATACATATAAGAAAACAGAATAAATCAGTAAACATGCACATATATACAAATGTACTCATAATTTATTGTATAAATATTTTTAGATATTTTAATATCTTACTAGGTTTTGGTTTTTATATAAGTTTTCAATTGTTTTGTAAGTATATGTATACATATTTCAAAACTGGAGTCAGAGCCAGAACATTAAAGCACTGACAAAGAGATTGTAGGGCACTTGTAGGGTAAAAGAAATGCACTATATTTAGAGAAAAGGTGGAAAAGGAGCTTGATCAGACTTCACTAAGGATCATGTAATCTAGGAAAAGATGCTTGGGTTCTATATGGTGAAGAACTAAGAGGAGAATGTTCATTGCTAATCCTTGAAGAGACACATACATACTCTAGGTCAAATCATGTTGCCTTATAATATTTATTTTCAATATGTAAGTTTGATATATGTGTAATTATTATTTTATTCTATTGCATGTCTTGAGACCATGAAAAAAAAAACTGTAGAAAAAATATGATGAGTTAAAAATAAAGGTCATAAATGAGAAAACAAATTTGACTTCACATCTAATGAGAAGGAGAATCAAGAGAGAGAATACATCAGAGTGGATAAGGGCATGAGGCTAAAAGAATACATGATAGTTCCAGGGCACTAATGTGGGATCTAGGTTAAAGAACAATTTTGAGAGGAAGTTGTCAAAATGACTCATGGATATACTGACATATGATATTTGACATGCCTATATTTAAAGTAAAATAAAAATTCTATTTAATGTGACCTATTGACTGAGTGAGATTTATGTTTGAATTACAAATTAAATTTGAGGCTATCTCTCACTAGATCTTTGTTTCACTTACAAATCATGATTTATATCAAAAATAAAAGAATAAAATGAGCAAAGAAACAAAGTTAAGGGAAACAGTGAATGTTCCAACATTTAATATATGAACATCTGGCTAACTCTCAAATTAAAAGTACTGTAAAGAAAATCTCAATAACATATATAAAGATAATAAATAGGTAGACTTTATTAAGATATTATAGAAAGATATTATTTGAGAATAATACAAATTTCTGTAACAACTCTTATATCTTAATAATAGACAAACATAGTACTTGCTATTTCTGGCAGCAAATTAAGTGAATACTTAATTCTCCTAATCTAACTTTTTAGCTGCAAACATGATTTTACGGTAGGGAATATGAGTTCTTAAAGATCCTTTGCAATATGTCATTGAACATTTCAATATCATACAAATATCTGTAGAGGAAATATGTTAATGAGCTTCCTTAAGTTGCAATAAATAAATGTATCAAAGAGATTACTCATCTGTTGTATTTATTTCATGAAGAAATGTTTTGGAAGTAAAGCTAATTAAATTTTTAGTAGCTTATCACAGAAATTATATGAAACAGCAGGCCAGTCTGTAATGATTCCTCTAAGGGAGTGTTTAGAATATTTCCAACAGAGTTATATTACTCTGGTTACTATCACTATGTTAAACTGTGTGCTTGTGTAACACATTTTTTAAAAAATTGGGTACTTAATTGTTCATTAACTCAATTTCATTAATACTTTAATTTTCATTCTACCCATATAAGACCACCAATTCCAAGAATATATTTTGTTCAGAAGAGAGGGATATTTAATAATTTCTCCTTAAAAAGGCAAAAAAATATATTATGAGTCAGTCTTTTCTAAGCAGATGTTGCTTGCTCCAATATATTCTCAGCAAAGATTATGTTCACTGTTAACAATCAAGTTATTGCCTTTATTTATTTATAGGTATAGTTAATATAAGATAAAACTGATACGTATTATTTCATAAATCAAACTGTCAGAAAACAGATATATCTCATGTGAGCATTTGCCAAGCTGATGAAGTGCACTCCTCTCTCTGGGGATGTGGTATAGTTTGGGGGATAGATAGTTCTTTATAGGAATTGCTGTGAACTTGAGTGAATTGAAAGGAATGTTGAGGGGGAAAATTGAACCATTAAACTATTTATTGTTTCTTGAACTGAAAAAAATAGAGTACCAGTGAAAACCACCAGCTAACCTAGCTTGTTTTCCCACACAATAGTACACAGACATGAACAGAGTTACTTCTATTTTTTTCCCTTGCATTGTTATCAAATTTATAATGTTCTTAGCACAATTTGCAAGAAAACAATCACTATTAATTTGATGCATTGATACAAAAAAACAGATAAGTAACTGTCCCTTTTCCCTTTATGATGTTATATAAGCTTATTGTTATAATGTAGTAATCATTTACAGCAAATATGTTTTGGTAGAAATGCATTTGTAATGTTATGTATAAATTTACTTCTGATCATGTATGAAAACAAAATGCATTAATATGTGGCTATATTTTAAGTTCCTAAAACTTTTAAGCTAATGCTGTTATCAACCCCAAATAAACTCTTAACCTGTTATTTTTATTTTCTTTTTCCTTTTTTTACTGTGGTAAAATACTAGACATGAGATTTACCCTTTGAAATTTTGTTATACAGCAGATCATTAGAACATTTAGATCATATTCACCTTAAATAACAACTTCCTATATTTACTTCCCTTCATCCCCTGAAAGCCACCACTCTACTAATTGCTTCTATGAGTTTGCCTATTTTAGATACCTTATTTATATAATAGAGGCCTGGTGCATGAAAATTCATGCACTGGAGGAGGGTGTCCCTCAGCCCAGCCAGCCCTCTCCCACAGTCTGGAGTCCTCAGGGGCACAAGGTGACCCACAGATCAGGGGAAGGAGACACCCTCATCACACCTCTGCTGCTGTCACTGCCTGCAGCACAAGTCTCAGCCTGACCTAGTTACCTGAGCCTCAGGCGGTCCTGGACAGCGCCATCTGAGGCTTGCCTGAGCCTTGGGTGGGCCTGGGAAGTTGAGGGGCTAAGGGGACTGGACACCGCCATTTTTGATGGCATGGCACTCAATTAGCATATTCCCTCCTTATTGGCTGTGGGCACAGCATCTTTGTGTCAGTGAGAGGGTCAATTAGCATATTCTTTCTTTATTAGATAGGATATAAAAGCCTAATATGCAAAATATTCCCTCAGGAATTCGACCAGGAGACTGGGAGTTCTATTGCTCACTATGACATGCACTGACCACCAGGGGGTGGTGCAAAATTAAGGGAAGGCCCTGGCCAGCAGCTGGAAGGTCCTGATTGGCCCTGATTACTGGCCAGGCCTAGGGACAATAACTGTGCATTAATTTCATGTACCAGGCCTCTAGTATAATCATAATCATGATGTATTTGTTCTTTCCTTACTCATTTATTTTATTAAATATAATGTATCTCTTCTACCCTGTTTCCCCAAAAATAAGACAATATCTTATATTAATTTTTGCTCCCAAAGATGCACTAGGTCTTATTTTCATGGGATGTCTTATTTTTCCATGAAGCATAGGGTACACATTTATTGATGAATAAAAAAAAAAAGGAAATTTATTACCTGTATACTGTATGGTAGTAGTTGTCATCACAAACCAGCTCACTGATTGGCTGCAGCACAGCTGGAGCTGTTCAGGCAGTGCAAGGTCTCTTTAAATCAGGAGTCAGAAGCCTTACAGTAGCTTTGGGGCCTTATATTATGGGGAGGCCTTATGTTCAGAGGATGCCTTATTATCTGGAAGGTCTTATTTTTGGGGGGATGCCTTATATTACTGCGAGAGACAAACTTGGAAGTAGGTCTTATTTTGGGGGGATCTCTTACTTTTGGGAAAATAGGGTAGGGTCATCCATTTTGTTGCATTAGCAATATTCCTCCTTTCTTAAATGCTAAATAATATTGCATTATATGTGTACTAGATATGCACCTGCATATTTTCTTTATCTATTAATCTGTCAATAGGGATTTAGTTTGTTTGTCTGTTTTTTTTCCCATAGTTGAGCTATGGCCAACAGGTCTCTGAAAAAGAGTCATTGTCAGTAATAGGAGAAATGACAACAGATAGCATAAATGTCTGATTAACACCTAAATTTTCTTATATGTATTATATACTATATTCTTAAATTAAAGCAAAGTAGAGAGGAAAATATTAAGAAAAACATAAGAAAGAAAATACCACTTATTGTATTTATTTTAAATTATGTCCTAAATAAATTTTATTATATAAAGAAATTTTATTATTTAAATAAATTTCTGTATATACCATAAATATATCTAAATATGAAATTTTAAGTATATATTAATTATAAAATTTCTACATATAACACAAATTTAATCAATTTTTAACTAAACAATGAATAAAATAATACAGTAATATTTTGTGCACTTTAGAATAACTTACTCAAGGCTTAATATGGGGGATTTAGAAATTTTCCAAATGTTAGTTTCAAAAAGATGTTTGCTTAGTAACTAGTTATTTTTGAGAATATGGATTTTGACCAAGAAAATAAAGATTTTAATGTAGAATATTATAAGTTCCCTTTTTGTAAATGGGAGCATTTATAAGTTGTATGGAAATTAAAGACTTATAGATTAAATATGTTCAGGTATAATAAGATGGATATATTTCTTACAGGTTTACATATCAAGTAGATACTTCCCAAATTGTTAGGTATATTTTAATTTGTTGTATAAACACATGAAACCTACATTAATTAGAAAAAAATAGATCTAAGCATTCCTGATGCTTGTACAATATCAAAAGGAGGCTCTGGCCTGATTGTGCTGGCAATATACAATCTGGATTGGAAAATATGCACAGGGAGAAAAGATAAATAATTTTCATAAAGAAATGTCAATTTAATCTCTTGTTAATATTGATTTTAAAAGACTGTGACACTATCAAGATTTTATCTCTTTTAAAAATATTCTATATAATAAAACTCTAATATGCAAATCAACCAAATGGCAGAACAACCAGTCACTATGACACACACTGACCACCAGGGGCATATACTCAACACAAGAGCTTCCCCCTGTGGTCAGTCCACTCCCACAGGGGGAGCACCCGCTCAGCCAAAAGCCAGGCTCATGACTAATGAGCACAGCAGCAGTGGCAGGAGCCTCTCCTGCATCCGTGGCAGTGCTAAAGACCCCGGCAGGTCTTTAGCACTGCCACGTGCTGCAGGGAATGGGCCTAAGCTGGCAGTCAGACATCCCTTAAGGGGTCCCAGAATGTAAGAGGGTGCATGCTGGGCTGAGGAACCCCACTGCCCCCGTGCACAAAAGTTGTGTACCAGGCCTCTACTAGAAGAAAATAAAAAAGAGATAGCGTCACTAGTTGAATGAGAGTTGGGAGAAAAAAATCTGCTATGAACAATTTTTGACCTAATCCAGAAATTGAAGTAATATTTAATCTCTATGACTCCAAGAATATATTCAAAATACTTAAACAGTATTGTGAATCACAAAAGGTCATGTGACAGCAACAAGAAGGCAGCTACCTGCAAATCAAGGAGAGAGGCCCCAGGAGATCATATCTGCCAACATCTTAAACTTGGACTAACTCTAATATGCAAACCAACTAAATGGTAAAATAATTGGTGGAGTGACCAGTTGCTATGACACACACTGACCACTAGGATGCTGATGGTTAACACATTAGCTGCCCCCATTTGGGGGCAGGAGTTGAGCATCTGCTCCCTGAGAGGGAGGTCAGGCCAGTTCCAGCAAGGGCCCCCTGATCTCCCGGCCTACCAATCTCCCTGATCAGCCCTGATCACCAGCCAGGCCTACCCTATATATTGGGAACAGTCTCTTAGATTTAAAAATTAAAACTTGCCAAGACCGGTTTGGCTCAGTGGATAGAGCGTCGGCCTGCGGACTGAAAGGTCCCAGGTTCGATTCCAGTCGGGGCCATGTACCTTGCTTGCGAGCACATCTCCACTGTGGGGCGTGCAGGAGGCGGCTGATCGATGTCTCTCTCTCATCGATGTTTCTGACTTTCTATCTCTCTCCCTTCCTCTCTGTAAAAAATCAATAAAATATATTTTAAAAAAATAAAATAAAAATTAAAACTTAGCAAGACTTCTCTAACTCTGAAAAAAAAGGATGATGCAGCAGTGACGACATACATGGACTCTGGCTTGCACATTTTGTGGTCAGCCCTGATTCTGACACTTATAATTGTGTTACAAAGCCAATTACTAATTTCTTTCTGCTTTAGTTTTTTCACCCATAAGATGGGAAAATGATACTACCGCCTCACATGGTTCATGTTATGTATTATTTTTATGATAGGGCAAAATAAAGTAGCTACCCATACAACAGCAAGATGCCTTTCATCTACATGAAAAGTATAGCCACTGGTGCATGCAGCATCCTGGATAGTGAGGGGGATGTCCAATTGCCACTTTAGGCCTAATCCCCGCAGTCAAACATCCCCCAATGGGTCCTGTATTGTGTGAGGATGCAGGCCAAACTGAGGGATCCGCCCGTCTAATGCATGAATTTCATATACTGGGCCTCTAGTAATTATATAAAACCTCTCTTGTTATTAACTTGGAATAAGCTATTAGACAACATCATTAGTAAAATTATTAATTTCCATTTATAAGAAACTGTATCTGGGATTATATCACTTCTTCTGTTTTGAAAGAAATAGGAGAAACAGCATCATTTGACCATATTCTGGAGAATACCACCTACATTCAAATACCAGTGTTTTCTCTTATTAACTGTACTAGAGGCCTGGTGCATGAAATGCGTTATATGGGGGGGAAGTGGGTGTCCCTCATCCTGGCCTGTACCCTCTCCATACTGGGACTCCTCGGGGGATGTCTGAAAGCTATTTTAGACCAGATCCCATAGTCTGGCATCCCTCTGACAATCCAGGACTACTGGCTCCTAATTGCTTTCATGCCTGCCTGCCTGCCTGATTACCCCTAACTGCTTCTGCCTGCCAGCTTGATCGCCCCCTAACCGAACCCCTGCCTGATTGATTGATGCCTAACTGTTCTCCTGCTGGCCCGATTGCCCCCAACTCCCCTCCCCTGCCAGTCTGATGGCCCCTAACTGCCTTGCCCTGTCGGCCTGATCTCTCTCAACTGCCCTCCCCTGCAGGCCTGGTTGCCTTCAACTGCCCTCCACTGCAGGCACTATTGCCCTCAACTACCATCCCTTGCTGACCTGTTTTCCCCAAACTGCCCTCCCCTGCTGGCTGTTTGCCCCCAACTGCCCTTCCTTGCCAGCCAGATCACCCATAACTGCCCTCCCCTGCCAGCCATCTTGTGGTGGCCATCTTGTGATGTTCCTCTTGTGGTGATCATCTTCTGATGATGTGAGGATGGCCATTTATGATGACGTGAGGGCATTGTGTGAGGGTGCGAGGACCATCTAGGCTTTAATTAATATAGATGGCCTTCAACAATCACTTAATATTGTTGTGCCTCAGTTTCTGCTATGAAATGGTGATAATAATGGCACATAACTCAAGGTTATTATACATTTTTATAAAATGATTAATATATAAAAGCTTAAACTCACTGTTTCTAGCTCTTAAAAATTCTTCATTCAATTTTTGTCTTTCCTGATTTCCCTCATTTTTTTAATATATTTTATTGATTTTTTTACAGAGAGGAACTGAGAGAGATAAAAAGTCAGAAACATCGATGAGAGAGAGACATCGATCAGCTGCCTCTTGCACACCCCACTGTGGAGATGTGCCTGCAAGCAAGATACATGCCCCCAACCAGAATCAAACCCAGGACCTTTCAGTCCGCAAGCCAACGCTCTATCCACTGAGCCAAACCAGTCTCAGCAATTTTTTTTGTTTGTGCAACCCACAGAATATTCCATTAATAAATCCCCAGTTTAAGCAGATGGCCATTATTCTTTGAAACATAAAGATGAATTCTCCATTTTTCTTTACTCACAAATATCCAATAACTTTCTTCCATAGAAATAAAAGCAAGTAGGAAAAACATTAATAATATTTTCCCTAGCATTATCCCCTTTAACAATGTTGTATAACAATTACCAGTATCCTACATAATAAAGATGGAATATGTAAACTGACTGTAACTCCGTGACAAAGATGGAAGTGCCCACAGTCAATAAGGAGGAGGGAATATGTAAATTGACACGACAAGGCGAGAGGCAGAATGCGGCTTTAGGAGGGAGCCAAGACAATGCCAGCAGCCAAGGGAAGTAAGGTCTATTTTTGCACAAATCTTCATGCATCGGGCCTCTGGTATCTAAATAAAACTTAAAGAAAAGAAAGGCTTTTTAGAGGTTCAACAAATTTTGAATAATTAAAGACATTGTTTTTGGTGAGGATTTAAATAAATAATAATGATAAATGAGGATGTCCTTATCATCTCAATGGTAAGTGAGAAGAAAAAAAAGAATGCTTGTGTTTTCTCCATGATATAGCATAGAATAGAAATAAGCAAAGATCCAATAATTGGTATTTGATATGCTTTTTACCTCCAGAAAATACTTCCTCCTCATAGCTTCAATGTAAGATGTTAGCATAATCTTTATAAAAATTGCTATAGGATACAGATTTCCCCCCAGAATCACACCCAAAAAGGTGATCCTAATATGGTTACTGTTTCTATAGCCAGTAAAGTGCTGTGGATTAATAGACAACCTAAAGAAAACTAAAGTTGTGTACTAAATTTCACCAGATGAAAACTACATGCACTAAAAAGTCTTTGTTAGCAACACCTTTTTGGAAGTTGTCACTGAATTTTGCTACTCAGCAGGATACTGTCAAAAATTTTTTATTAATAGACAAGAATCAGGGAAGTGAATCAAAAATCTCAGCATGTTCTCTGGAGGACCAACATTGTGACATTCATCTTATGTCCAGACAAAACCAAAGGTTTACAAAAGGATGATGCTATTTGCCCCCATATGCTTAAAACTCAGATTTGCCCTAGTACCTTCTCCCCCAATCGTTTTCTCAATGTGCTACAGATAATATTAAGTAGTAAGGCAGTTGTAAAGACATCATCAATTAGTGTTCTAAGTTTGCTAGTCTATAATATTTTTAAAGAAGGAAGATAATAAATAGGAAGAAAAGATAAATTCTGTAATAAACTATGAAAAGCTCGAGGGAAAATGAATCTATCAGTAGACACTGAAATGCTTTGTGAAGTAATGCATCCTGAAGTAATGTCACCTGAATACTTGGACAAAAGCTATTATTGTGGAGCATCTGGAAATAGTGAAACTTCCTTTCAGTAATAAGACAAATACAAAAATAAAACAAAACCAACAAAACTCAACCAACTCACATTGTTTGAGACACAGCAGGAAGCCAAGGTAAAAGCAATGAACGGTACCTATTCTTAAATACAATATAGTTTTCAATCACAGCTAAAATAGCATCTGTTTAGTTAAATTTAGAAAATAATTACATTGGTAGCAATACTATGTCTAAATATAAATGCAAAACTAGATTTAGAAAATTGTAATTAAATAATAAAGCTGACAAAAGGTTGATTTTATACAACTAAAAATCTGTGCTTAGCTTGTTTTTTAGATATGTTTTTGTTTTCTACTACTTCTAAGTAACCACATATAGAATTTGAATAAATCATATAGAAACCCCAAGGATTTTAGAAAATATTTAAATAAATCAAAACCTGAGAAAAAATAAAACCCTTCCCATTTATAAAATAACATGTAAAATTATCACATATTTAAAGGGTCTTTTCTCCATTCTCAATCGGGAATACAGTAAAAGTACTGAGTCCCTCATAGTATTTTATATTTTTAGGCTTTTATATTTCTATTCTGATGAATTCATATTAAAAATTCAAATTTGAATAAGTACAATTTCCAAAGGATCAAGATATGCACGGTAAATTAGAAATTAAAAAAGAAATATGAGTTGCCACCTGGCTTTTGCTTTTTATTAACTTGTGGTCTAGGAAAAAAAAACATTTACTTCTAAGTTTTAGTTTTCCTATTTTTAAGAAAAGATATAATGAAAACTGATAGATAAGAATTATTTTTAAAATGTCAAGGTAAAACTGGTATTCAATAGATGTAAATTTCTTTCTTGTTATATTTGTTATTTAAAACATATTACCTTATTGCAAAAAAAAAATAAAATAACAGCTGGAATGTAAAAACTGAAGATGCAAGCTGCTTATAGTTCCATTTGATAATTAAATAAATGTTAACTTTTCACTTACATTTAGTTTTATCTATTTGCTGTGTTATACAGGTATCATTTTATGTTTCACATTTTTACCTAGCATAACAGGATACATAATTATTTTATTTATTTTGAGTTATACCTTTGATGTGTCTAAGTTTGTATTTATTTTTATTATTTAAAATGATTTTATTGACTTGAGAGATTGAGAGAGAGACTCAATGTGTGTTGTAGTGTTGACCAATTTGCATATCATTCTTTTATTAGATAAGATTACTTAGATAGTCCTAGGTCCCTCTGAAATCATGAATCAGAAGCTACTATTCACCTAACTAGGAAAACATCAGCTTCCCTCTGCATGCTCCCTACTGATAATTGAGTTCTTAACCTGGGCATATGGCCTGACTGGGATTCAAACTAGCAATCTCTCTGTGCATGGGATGATGCTCAACCTACTGAGCAACACTGCCAGAGCTGTATTTATTTTTATTAATATTACTTTGACTCACTGAGCTCTGTGAATACATAGATTATTTTATCACTTCTTGAAAACTCTTGCCTTATACTAGTTATGTTTCAGTGATGTCTGTGACTTAATAACTTTTTTTGTTCTTGTTCAATTCTCATTTTTTTATATTATCCTCTATTTGCTTAAGCTTATTCACATTTTTTCATTTTTTTAAATCTCTCTAATGCATTCTGGATAATTTCTGTAGATTTAACCTCTGACTTACTATTTTCTCTTAAAATGTCCATTTGTTATTAAACTAGTACATTGGATTTTTACATTTCAATTATTTTATTTAACATGTATTTTATTTTGTACTTTATATTTATTTGTGTATTATAGGGTGTGTATATGTATGTGAAAAAGAGAGATTCGTTTTCCCCAGAGCTTTATCTACGGGTACTTTGTGAGGCCTAAAATTCATGCAACTTCATCCTAAGAAAATATATACTTGTATCTATGAAACTCATCAAGATACTAGAGGACTGGGATAATTTTTAACAACATTATCAGCTCAATATTATTTGAGATACATAAAGTATTTATTTCTAGTTCTCACTTTAATGAAGGAACCTGCTTAATGAATTGTTCTCTTATTAAATTAAACTAGAGGCCAGATGCACAAAATTTGTGCGCAGGGCTTGTGTCCCTCAGCCCAGCCTGTACCCTCTCTAATCTGGACGTCTTCAGGGATGTCATACTGCCCATTTAGGCCTGATTCCAGTAGGGCAGTCAGACATCCCTCTCACAATCCAAGACTGCTAGCTCCCAACTGCTCACCTGCCTGCTTTCCTGATTGCCCTTAGCTGCTTCTGCCTGCTAGTCTGATCACTCTCTAACCACTTTTCTGCCTGCCTGATTGATGCCTAACTGCCTTCTCCTGCAGGCTTGGTCACTCCCAACTGCCATCCCTTGCAGGCCTGATCCCTCCCAACTGCCCTCACCTGCTGGCCATCTTGTGAGCAACCATCTTGTGGGCAACCATCTTGTGTCCACATGGGGGCAGCCATCTTTGACCACATGGGGGCAGCCATCTTGTGTATTAGAATGTTAGTCAATTTGGATATCACTCTTTTATTAGGTAAGATTACTTAGGTAGTCCTAGGTCCCTCTGAAATCATAAATCAGAAGCTACTATTCACCTGGGTAGGAAAACACTTTCAAGGTAAGCAGACTTATGGATAAGTAAAGTAACTCTAAGAGTTATAATCATGTAAAGTTAGAGCAAAATAATCTATGTGATGTTAATGTTAAAAGCAAAGTAGTAAACTATGAGAATTGCTGATGGTGACACTTAATTATAAAGGCATTATATTACAAATTTGTAAAGATAATGCCTTTTTCTTAATATTTGCATTAATGATTATTTTTTCAGTTTATATTAAATATGTAAATTATTATTTTTATGGCAAATGCAAAGTGATACATCAGTTCTTTCTTAGGCAGAACATAGAGGCAGTAGTACTGAGCACATGATACTTAAATTCCTGGGCATTAGAAAACAATGGCATTCATATTCATGAAGAGAAATGAAGTTATCCCCTCACAGTAATGGATTAGTTGAAGCCATTTTATGATTATTTTAAAAGGAAGAAAAAATAAACACTTGATAGGGAATTTTTGGTGGTTTTAAAATAAATGTGTAAAAGCAAATCAGTATTTGTAAAATGATGTTGACACCTGAAAATCAGAAGACATCTCAAATGAGTTATGAATAATAAGAAAACTCTAAAAGAATAATATCAGAACATGGAAAAGTTCAAGCTTATACAATGAGGACAACTATAGTATCTAGCCATATCTAGCTAAAGATTTATACAAGGTCCAGTATAGAAAAGAATTATAACTTAATAATGCTTTTGCATTAAATATTAAACATTAACTCTATAGTGTATTTAGATTACCTTATATAATAAAGAGGGAATATGCCCTTGCACAATATGGCTGCCACAAGCTGTACAGCAGAGGAGAGCAGTTGTGGGCGATCAGGCCAGCAGGGAAGGGCAGTTAGGGGTGACCAAGTCGGCAAGGGAGGGAGGGATATTGGGGTGACTGGGCTTGCAGGGAAAGGAGGGAAGTTGGGGGGACCGAGCCAGTAGGGGAGGACAGTTAGGGGTGACCAGGCTTGCAGAGAAGGGCATTTGGGAGTGACCTGGCTGGTAGGGGAGGACAGTTAGGGGAAACCAGACCTGCAGGGGAAGGCAGTTGGGGGCAATCAGCCAGGCAGGCAATCAAACAGTTGAGAGCCAGCAGTTCTGGATTGTGAGAGGGATGTTCTACTGTTGCCTGATCTCTGTAGCAGTTGGATGTCCCCCAAAGTGTCGCAAATTGAAGAGAGTGCAGGCTGGGCTGTGGGACATCCCCCAGTGCACAGCACCGGGCCTCTAGATTTGAATATTTGTAATTCCATCATTCTTGTATTCTTGACTTCATAAAGTCTTAGATTTAAGATTCTTTTATTTCATTAATATCTAAATTTGGGGAAGTTATGAATTTATTTGATAATCTATTAAAATGTATATAGTCTTTCAATAAATTTATGTATGTGTGCATTTGTGTTTATATATACTATTTTCCAGAATCGCCACTCTGTGTATAAGGTCAGGATAATTTCCACCTGACAGTTATAGTGAAGGTGATAAGAGAAGTACTAGTACTACCCTGGTCTCAGAATGTGACCTTAATGAGAATAATTTTAATTTAGTTATTATATCTACAGTGCTTCATCCAGTAAATGAATTAATCCTTCATTAGAATTTATGTATACTGTGGACTTGCCCAGTACTATATCACAATGTTTTATAAGTTATGAATATTTGTTTGATAGCAGGACATACCCAATGATATTTAGAAAAATAAAGGCAGACATTTTTGTTACTTATAGCTCCAAAAAGGGATGAAGCTGCCAGGTAAGGTCCCCTAAGATACTGCACCCAGGAAATAGCAAGCTAGAGCTGTAGAGAGCAGCATATGTATCACAATCAGGGTATGGATTAGCTGTTTGAAATAATTTCCTAGGCTTTGAGACATAGAACCTATCCCTGTGTGCTGGTACCTAGTCCTAGTTCTAATTAAAGGACATGCATATTAGCCCTGGAGTGTGAGAGCCTGATCAAAGAAGAAGTTGAGATACGGACTTAATTAGTTTCTTAAGAAGGGGAACTGACATCCCACTAGCCAGGCCTTCAAAACTGGGTCAAGACAGTATTAACAAACAAACAAGCAAACAAACAAAAAACCAACGACACACAGCCAACTGGTGTGGCTTAGTGGTTGAGCATTGACCTATGAGCTAGAAGGCTGCAGTTCCATTTCCAGTCAGAGCACATGCCCAGCTTGCAGGCTTGATACCTGGTTGGGGACATGCAGGAGGCAGCTAATCAATGATTCTCTCACATCATTGATGTATTCAATCTCTCTCTCCCTCGCTCTTCCTCTCTAAAATCAATAAAAATATGTTTTAAAAAAACAACTATATTTCATATAATGCATGCTTATTATAATTTAATATATAATGATGTTTATTATATTAAAATTAACTTTTAGCTCTCATATTGTTCTTTATATTTCTAGTTGAAAGATATTTTTTCTTGCTCTATCAAATTCTAGTACTGATTTAGTAGATTATATAATAAACAGTCTAATTCACCTATGGAAAGAATATTTCAGCTTTGACATGATATCACAAAGCTACTTAACTGAATTTTAACTTTTGATGGTCACTGAAAATTATGAGTGACTATGCAGATATGTTATTCATAGATAAACAAATTCATCCCTAGACATTTTCTAAAGATATTCTATTCTTACATTAGTTAATCCAGTTTTAAAAAATGATGTATTCAGCATAAAATCTCTCAAATGCTGAAAAATGCCTAAGGAAATTGTTCTTCTATTACTTTTATTTCTAATAAAAAAACATAATGAGAATTTTGATAAAGTTAAAGAAAAACCATAAAAATCTGGATAAATATGAGTAATGGACCAGGACCATATAACAGGATTCACTTGAAGCAATGTATGTTGATCTTAAATTACAGCACAGGTTAGTGAAGACAGAAATGGAGTTCTCATTTCAGGGTCATTATGTACTTTACCTACTTGATTTAAACGTCCGTTTCTTCACCTAGAAATAAAAATAATAATTGATTTTCTGTGTATTAGAAGAGTACTTTCTTCACTCTTTTCATTTATTAAGTTGACTAGAATGACACTGGTCAACATAAAAATGTGTAAATTTCTGTTACAAGATCTGTATATTGCAACTTTTATGGGGGTAGAAAGAGATCCTATAATATGAGGTTACAAGGAGAAGAATATAAAAAAGGTTCTTAAAAAAGACTTTTCAATGCAACATTGTTGTCAAATGACCACTGAATATGTTTTTAAAAATCTATAAACTCTAGTAATTTTTTATGTGTTAAATAACTTCATATTATCATTTATAAATGAGTTGAATGATCTAAAATGAATATTTACTTTTCTTTAATGCTCAAATCACTTTAAAAATAAATATATAATCTTATCACAAAATTACATGTTTAATAGGTATTCTAATATATTGTTTGCTGATATATTTTATTTTTTATTCAAAAACTCATTTTCTTCCATTTATATTTAATGGGAAAAGTTAATGGAAGTACCCTCTGCTTTTTCAGATGTTCTGATTCTTATGAAAATGTAATAAAAATGTATCATAGAAAATACCAAAACATAAATCTTCATTCTCTCTGCCTGAAAACTAAACTCAATCATCTTAACAGTTCTATCCTACCATGAAAATCTGTGTAATTGTATATATGCAGGTTCTTTACTGGTACCAATGATTTTGTGGGAATCATCACTTCCTTACACTAGAAGCTGAAACCTTCCCTTACAGATCTTTCCAAAAGCATTGTCCACTTTTATTTAAGAAGCCAGGGGAGAAACATTTTAATTACCATACTGTATGATATATACTGTTATAAACTGAAACTGCACAAACATGTATTTTCTTTTTTCCCCATTATGTATGAAAAACATACTTAGATATTACTTCATGGTCATTAACAGACAATTTGTCCAGTCAGTATTCAATGTTATATTGAACACACTTCACTTTTTGACACAACTCACTTCACCTCATCTGTGCAGCCATCTGGGTTTAAAACCAATACTGACAATCCTATAAAATAAAGAGGTAATATACAAATTGACCATCACTCCAACACACAAGGTGGCTGCCCCCATGTAAACAAAAGATGGCTACCAGAAGATCACTGGCAGGAGAGGGCAGTGATGGGCAACCAGACCTGCAGGGGAGGGCAAGTGGGGGAAAGCAGGCTGGCTGGCAGGGGATGGAGTTGGGGGACACCAGGCCTGCAGAGGAGGGCAGTTGGGGAGACCAGACCTACAGGGGAGGGCAGTTGGGGGTGACCAGGGTGGCAGGGGAGGGCAGTTAGGATCAACCAGGTCTGTAGGGAAAAGCAATTAGGTGTGACCAGAGCAACAGGGGAAAGCAGTTACAGAAGATCAGGCTGGCAAGGTGTCAATCAGCGTGTAAGGGGAGTGGTTAGGGGTGATCAGACTGGCAGGCAGAAGCAGTTAGGGGCAATCAGGTATGCAAGCAGGCAAGCGTTTGGGAGGCAGCAGTCCTGGATTATGAGAGGTATGTCCCAGATTAGAGAGGCTGCAGGCTGGGCTGAGGGACTCACACATCCCCTGTGCACAAATTTTGTGCACCAGGCCTGTATTAAAGAAAATAAAAAGTAAGAAAAACCACTTTACTCTCCATTAAAAAGACAATCACCAACTATAGTCAGTGCATAAGATTCTAGTGAGGGATAGTACTACTTTATCATGATTAGCATACATAATTCCTATTCTGAATTTAAAGTCCCATATTAATCTAATAACTTTTGCTGCCAAAACTGGACCTACAATCACTGGCATCCTTAGTCATTCCCTAACAACTGATTATTGGGACAGCTTACTATTTTAGATGGGAGTTAATCATGTAATCAATTCTAAATAATAGCAAAACTTATGGAAATTAAATTGCAGTCTAGTGAATTATTAATAACTATGGACCCAGTGGATGAAATTTGTGCAAGGGGAATGTGTCCCTCAGCCCAGAATGCACCCTCTTCAATCTGAGATTCTTAAGGGATGCCAAACTGCCCATTTAGGCCTGATGGCAGTAGGATTGGACCTAAACGGGCAGTAGGACATCCCTCTCACAATTCAGGACTGCTGGCTCCCAACTGCTCGCCTGCCTTCCTTCCTGATTGCCCCTAACCACTACTGCCTACCAGCCTGATTACCTCCTAACTACTTACTTTCCAGCCTGATTGACACCTAACTGGTCCCCTGCCAGCCTATTTTCCCCTAACTGCCTTCCCCTGCCAGCCTGGTCACCTCTAACTGCGATCCCCTGCAGGCCTGGTCCCTTCCAACTGTCCTCCCAATTGGCCATCTTGTGGTGGCCATCTTGTGTCCACATGGGAACAACCATCTTTGACCACATGGAGGCAGCCATCTTGTATGTTGGAATGATGGTCAATTTGTATATTACTCTTTTATTAGATAGGATAGAGGCCTGGTGTATGGGTGGGGGCCATCTGGTTTGCCCTGAAGGGTGTATCAGGTTGGCTAGGGGTTACTTAGGGGCATGGGGTGGCCTGGGCAAGGGGCCCTGTGGTGGTTTACAGGCTGGCCTGCCCCCAGCGACCCAAATGGAGGCCCTGTTATCTGTGATTTATTTATCTTCTATAATTGAAACTTTGTAGCCTTGAGTGGAGGCCTGGCCCACCATGGTATGTAGGAAACTTGGCTTCCTACATTGCCAGGGAAATGAAAGCCTCCTGTTCACTCTGTGGCCTCAGATATCTTGGTTGGGTTCATTGGCATACTTGCACCTGATTGACTGGTGGGCATGGCTTCTGGGTGTAGAGGAATGGTGGTTAATTTACATATTACTCTTTTATTACATAGGATGAGAAAATATAGTCCATATTTTCAAAACAGTTTTATAATGTTTTAAACATTAAACTTACCTTGTTATTTTTCTCTTTTACCACATTCCTGTACTTTTTGATTTAATATAGGCAAAAATACTAACCCTTGACCATGGCTTTTTTTTCCTTTTTTAAAAAAATTTTTGAATTTTTTTAAAATTCAGGTATCACATATGTGTCCTTATATCCCCATTACCCCCAAGCTCCCATTAATGCTCTACCCGCCTGTTATCGGTGTCCATGGATTAGGCTTACATGCATGCATATAAGTCCTTTTGTTGATCTCTCCTCCTTACCCCCATCATCCCCTACCTTTCCTGAGGTTTGGTTTTCTGATTAATGTTTCTCTGTCTGGATCTATTTTTGTTCATCAGTTTAGGTTGTTCACTATATTCCACAAATGAATGAGATCATGTGATATTTATCTTTCTCTGCCTGGCTTATTTCACTTAGCATAATGTTCTCCATCTGGCATTCATGTTGTTGCAAATAGTAAGAACTTCTTCTTTTTTACTAAAATATAGTATTCCATTGTATAGATATACCACAGTTTTTTAATCTACTCATCTGTTGATGTACACTTAGGCTGTTTCTAAATCTTAGCTATGATGAATTTTGCAGTTATGAACATAGGAGTGCATATATCCTTTCGAATTGGTGTTTCTAGTTTCTTGGGATATATTCCTAGAAGTGGTATTACTGGGTCAAATCGAAGTTCCATTTTTAGTTTTTTGAGGAAACTCATACAGTTCTCCACTGTGGTTGCACAAGTCTGCTGGTTCCCACCAGCTGTGTATGAGGGTTCCTTTTTTCTGCATAGTCGCTTTCACTTGTCATTTGTTAATTTGTTGATAATAGCCATTCTGACAGGTATGAACTGGTACCGCATTGTTGTTTTGATCTGCATCTCTCTGATTATTAGTGACTATGAGCAGGTTTTCATATGTCTCTTGGCCTTCCTTCTGCCTTCTTTTGAAAATTATCTATTTAGATCAGCTGTCCATTTTTTGATTGGGTTGTTTATCTTCTTTTTGTTAAGCTATATTAGTTCCCTGTAATGTTGGAGATTAAACCCTTATCTTTGATATCATTGGCAAATATATCCCATGCAGTGGTCTTTCTTGTTCTTTTATTGATGGTCTCTTTTGCTATGTAAAAGCTTTTTATTTTGATATAGTTCCATTTGTTTATTTTCTCTTTAGTTTCCATTGCCCTAGGAGCAGTATCAGTGAAGAAGTCCTTTAGACATATGTGTGAAATTTTGATGCCTGTGGATTCCTCCAATATTTTTATGGTTTCCCATCTTATGCTTACGTCCTTGATCCATTTTGAGTTTATTTTTGTGTATGGTGTAAGTTGGTGATCTAGTTTCATTTTTTTTACATGTATCTGTCCAATTTTCCCATTTTTCTAAATCTTATTGAAGAGACTGTCTTGACTCCCTCATATGTTCATTCTTTCTTTGTCAAATATTAATTGAGCATAGTGATTTGGGTCAAGTTCTAGGTTCTTTATTCTATTCCATTGATCTTAACGTCTGTTCTTGTGCCAGTACTAGGCAGTTTTGAGAACAGTGACTTTGTAATACAGCTTGATAACTGGTATTGAGATCCCACCTACTTAAAATTAAGAAAACTGACCCTCTTTCAATAACAAAATCAAAGTATATGCAATCAAGATATTACTTGCTATTTTTATTTTATATCACTATATTAAGCTGTATTGATTGATATTAATAAAAGTAGATAACAGCCAATAATTAAAAAAATCAAATAAATTATGGTCATTTCTATTTCTTTATGTTTCATCAAAATCACTAACTGATAACAATGTTTGATAAAGATTCAATCTTCATTGTACAAAAAATAATAAATAGTAATTAAAAGCATTAATAATGTGTATGTAAATTTTGGATTCAAGTGACTACCTATAATATATCTAATTGTTTAAATATTAAAATATTTCCTAACAGTTTGGGTAAGCAACTACTTCCTCAAGTTCTCTGAGTGGCCCCTCACTACTTTCTCACTTTCATCCATCTTCTAGAAAAGATCTTAGTGAGAAAGATAAAACATGGGCTCTAGTTCAATGACCATGTTCCCTATGTTGTGAAAGAATAATTTATTGAAAGAGTGAATAAATAGCAAACAGATGAGACCTTTTGTGGGAACAAATGCACCATCTTTGAAGAAGAGCAAGGCCTCTATCACTGAAGCATAGATCAGAGGAGACAGGTCCAGCTCACTTAGTAGTTCTTAAGACATGGTGAGAGAAACAAAATGGTGGCAGAATAAATGGAAGTGTCCTGAGCCTTGTCCCAGAGAAAATAGATTGAGGGACAGAAAGAGTGGAATTCAGCCCAAATTGGTGAAGGAGACACAGCTAGTGAGACAATTTGCAGCCAGAAAGGGAAGAGATCCCAGTAGCATCTGCCTCATTCTCTGTAACCCTCTAGTGCCTCAGTAGCCCACTGACAAATCAGCATAGCAGCAGAAGCTGGCCCTGAGTTTGCTCCAATCTCCCCTGGATATTAATATTCTCCGAGTTCTGATAATTTGCAAAGAAGAAAAAGCAAAAGATGAGGAGAAGAAGGCAGATGTATAAGAGATGTGTTCCTTAGAAGTGATGCATCTAAATGACACTTCTAAGTGTTAAAGCTTAGAAGTGAGGGGGTAGAATTCAAGCCACCACAGGATGCATACCTCATGTTCCTGATTTAAAACTCAAGGGAAATGGTTGTTTGGGGGAGATAGAAGGAAGTAAAGGGAGGATAAATGGTGATAGAAAGAGACTTGACTTGAGGTGGTGAACACACAATATAACATATAGAAGTGCACATCTGAAACCTATACAATTTTAACCAATGTCACCCCAATACATTTAATATAATGTTTAAAACCATATTTATAGATCTTTAAGTTTTGTAATTCATTAATTTGTAAGATTGTATTAGCATCCTTAACAACTTGAACATGTTTCTTATCCATTTTGATAAGTAATCTATAGACATGATTATAGATTCCATTCAGATTGTCTTCTGTATGATTAACAATACTAATTTGTAAAGTTATTTTTTGTTATCACCTAGGTATTCTCTTTTCTGGTTTAACAAATGTGATTTCTTGTAGTTTCAATAACTTTATTTTAAGCATATGTATACATATATTTGTAAATGACTACAAATATTACTTTTTTCTCATATACTAATTTGTGGAGGTAATATATATATATATTAAATAAAATATGTGATGATTTATCCATAACATATGTTGCATTAAAGTAAAAATAACATTTTTATTTATACATATTTAGAGAATACAAATTAACTTTTTATTATACCCTTGTGCCAAAATAAAAATATATAAAAGTTTCTCTCATTTACTAGAGTTTTTTATTGTAAGACTGAAAAGATACAGTTTTTGATTCATAGTCAGAAATTACAGATACAATATTTAAATACTTTAAATATACCAATTTAAAGGAGAAAATGCAAAACATGAGCTGAAAAATGTATGAAGCTTATCAGCTTGTGTCACTGAAACGCAAAGCAAAGATTTGTATTTCAGAGGAATCCCTTGAATAAAGTAATGGGAACATTCCATAGAGAATGGCTTGTTACATCTTATTGAATACTTTAATTCAGTCACATCCTTTTATACTTAGACTTTCAACATGTTTTACTCTACAGGAAATGAAAAATAGAAATTAACTCTGTTACCTGTCTATTAACTATTAATATAGAAAGTTTGATTTGTAATGAAATGATTCATTTTCTTCAAACACAACTGTAAAGAAAATCAACATATAAACATTTAAAAGTAACTTATTTTAAAACTTAAAATATTGTTTAAAATATTATTTTAAAAACAAATTAAAAAAACTAATTTCCTCACTAATTACCCCAAATAAACCCTAAATAACATATTGATATTGATTTTTGCTTCCTCTTAGAGTCTTATATGGATTAGAGAGATGGTAGGGAGCTACTTAAATTAGATAAGAACATTATAAATTCTTTATTTACCTACTTATTTACTTACTTACCTTTTTCTTTCCATAATTCCATACAACCTTCTATCCAGTTATTATATGTTTAATGCATCTATCAATACCATGGGGAATAAAACAAGTCCTATTCAGAACATACAATATTCTAAATTAAGCTTTCAAAATGCATCATTAGTGGCTATATTTCATGAAAAGTGACTTATAATTTCTAGTGTGGATAGAATGCACTTCTTTTATATTCTCTTAACTTTGTTGTATCTAAAGATCAGGTGTGATAGGTTAACATTTATATAAAATAGAAATATAGACCTGGATTTAAAAAAATGTATAATAATAAACACTTTAAAATGCCAAGGGCTTTTTATGTCATATATACTGGGTTTTTTTTTTTTTTTATTTCTATAGTACACTCGGAAACAAAGAAACAACAGTTGAAAGTAACTGTAAATATACGTGGAGAAATGACATTAATCAGCTATTTAAAAACTTTCATAATTTTGTACTGAGAAAATTATTTCAAGGTTAAAGAAGAGCCAAGACCTGTTTTTGGCTCAGTGGATAGAGCGTGGGCCTGCGAACTGAAAGGTCCCAGGTTCGATTCCGGTCAGGGGCATGTACCTTGCTTGCGGGCACAACTCCAGTAGGGGGCGTGCAGGAGGCGGCTGATTGATGTCTCTCTTTCATGGATGTTTCTGACTTTCTATCCCTCTCCCTTCCTCTCTGTAAAAAATCAATAAAATATATATATAAAAAAAAAGAATATTTATGCAAGCTGACAGAGCATTAGGCAAATTTTCTCTGTTACTATTTAAATGTTTGGTCAGTATTCTCTCTATAAAAGAAAATAAAACCTTATTTGTTTGGTCAACATTTCCATATAACAAATATAGTAAGTATGCTAAGTCACTGACTTTGTATGCTTATTATCTTTAATAATTTTACTGGCCCAATATTTGTCAATAAAAATTAGGTGTTATTTTTTTTGTTTTGTTTTGTTGCCAAAGCACACACTAATTAGTCATAGAAAGATTGGTTCTGCCTGAATGGCATGGCTCAGTGGTTGAGCATCAACCTACATACCAGGAGATCATGCCTCTATTTCTGGTCAGGGTACATGCCCAGATTGCAGGTTCCATCCCCAGTAGTGGATGTGCAGAAGGAAGCTGTTCAAGGATTCTCTCATCTTTTGTGTTTCATCTCTCTCTCTCTCTTCTGTGAAATCAATAAAAATATATTTAAAAGAAAGAAAAAGAAAGAAAGAAAGAAAGAAAGAAAGAAAGAAAGAAAGGGAGGGAAGGAGGGAGGGAGGGAGGGAGGGAGGAAGGGAGGAAGGGAGGAAGGAAGGAAGGAAAAAAGAAATATTGGTTCTAAGGTTCTTAGATTTTAAGATTTGCAGTTCAGATAGATCACCATGCCAAAAGATGATGATATTGTTACTGAGGAGATGACAAGATCTCAGTTCTTACCTTCTTAAAGAAAATATTTCAATCAAGAGACAAAGTGTAGGACAGTGAAATAGGAAGATCATAGAAGTAACAGAAGAGCCTTGGCTGACCTGCTTTGGCTCACTGAAAAGACAAAGAAAAGGGGGCCTTGGAGACAGATTCAGGGACTAGCCTGGAAAAAACTAGCACTGCCTATTACCCCCTTGGTTGCAAGTCTCATGGGATCTTTTAGAGGGAAGAAGGGAGAAGAGACCAATTGGAAAGTATATTTATCTATCTCTTGCAGTTGGAAATCTTAGGGAGGTTTCAGGGGTGAGTTTCCATAAAATATTCATCAGCTTTCTAGGT
The DNA here is from genome assembly GCA_011751065.1 of Lasiurus cinereus. Classification (NCBI taxonomy): domain Eukaryota; kingdom Metazoa; phylum Chordata; class Mammalia; order Chiroptera; family Vespertilionidae; genus Lasiurus; species Lasiurus cinereus. The sequence goes on from JAAGEH010000012.1 coordinate 26,601,969, forward strand.
GTGCTTTTTCAGAGTTGTGATCTTTACTGATGGGTCATCACCAGGAAAGGGGTGTCATTAGTCAACACAGCTGGTCTTGAAGCAGTCAAAGCAGTCATGACATAACTTGTTCAGTTTTGCTGCTTTTCTGGGCCTGGACATGAAATACAACTGAGGCCTAGATGTTATCTTTAGAGAGGAATAAGTAGGAGGTGTCTAAACCACATGTCTAGTGATATGAAAAGTCAGGGAGTACAAACCAGTTGACCAGCAATATGCTAGGGAGGAAAGGTTACCCTGGGGGCAAGGTTCTTGTTTTCCCAAGTTCTGCTTTTGCCAGGCATCTGGGGCCTTCTGCTCTGGTGAATTTCTGTACCCACCATCCTTGTTTTTCTCATGTCTGTCTAACTGCCTATAACAATATTGGGTAAATTCTGAGGTGCAAGTTGATTCTATAAATAAGTAAAGGCGTTTTTAAGGGAAAAAAATAGGCAAGTTTAGGGAGTTTTAGAAATAAAGAGAGTCCATGGGGGAGGATTGCAATGCTAGGGGTTGGGAGCTGCCAAAAGGTATATACTCATAGAAAGATAAAAGGAAAGCCACAGAATAAGGGGAGATGAAGACACCCATTCACAGAAAATAGCAGAAAAACCAAAGGGAGAAAGAGGAAAACAGATTTTCACAAGGGATAAAGAATTCTACCAGAGGAGGAGGAGAAAAAGAAGGGGACTCCATGTGAGGTTAGAGCTCTGAAGCTGTTATAGTGACCAATCAGAGGGGATATCAAGACACAAAGAACTGTACCTATATAAACCTTAAAAAGAGGGACTTAGTGGGTTCCCCCTTTGGATCACCCTTCCCACGTGGGAGTCTGTACTTATTTCGAATAAATTTCTACCTTTCCACATACCCCTTTTACCTATGGCTTCATTCTTCTAATTCACCCTGGACAAGTATTCAGAAAAGAAATTACCTTTGCATCCTGCCTAGAAGAAAACCTTATCTTTCAGTTTGATTTTCTTGTTTCATAAGGATGAGTAATTTTACCTATTTTCAGAAGATTAGTTTCCAGTAGTATTAATGAATTCAGTCAAACATATTTATACCTATAATTCATTTTGCAGAATACAACAATATAATTGATTAAGTACATGAAAGAATAAAAGGATTAGCAGTTAGAAATTGCTAAATATATAACATCAGTTTTTATTTTTTTTCTGACACTTAGGCAAAGAACATATATGCATGACCCATCTACATAATCATTTTTTCCACAAACATTGTTTTTTAAACTTCTACATGCCACTAAAAGTAATCATTGATCATTAGGTTTATAATTTCTCATGATTTATATAAAGATGATCAATCAATAGAAGTTCACACTTTTTTAAAAAATTTGAGTGACCTTTAAGTTTTTACCAGATAAGTGTATTTCACCTTTGTTGGCTTAACCAAGAAAAACAAGGTCAAAACAAAGTCACTGAAAGTCTAAAATCCAGCATGCTACTCTTTAGGATTGATGAATAGTTTCAATTTTCTCAGTTCCATGACAAAGAGAATTGGAACAGTTCTGTGGAGATCCATAAGAAGCTAGCTGTAGCCAGATGAAAAATGACATTTTTTTGTACTGTTATTGGCAAGGTTAAAGCTTTTTACAAGTAAAAAGGCTAAGTTTTTCTCAGAATTCAGTTTAGTTCCTCAGCCATATTGTCTAGATGAATTGGACATTTGGGGAAACTTTCTGAAGTGTTAAGTACACTCGGACATATATGAAAATAACCATAAATTTCTTTACAGTGACAAATATACTGCACCTTTTTAAATTTATTTCCCACATTCACTTAGTAGCAGTACAAACTTTTTTTTTTTTCCTTTGTATTATAAGTTGTTGTTACAATTATATTAGTGAAACAGAGTTTTTGGACTGGAACCTGGATTCTTTGTCCACCAGAGTCAAAGAATGAATCCACAGGCAGAAGATGGTATAGCAAAGATGGAGACTTATTGAAAAACAGGTTCAGACTCCCACCTGGAGAGGGAGAAAGAGTCCCACAGACTTTCTGTTTCCATGGTTTATAAAGGCTGCAGTTCCCTCCTGATATCCCCTCTGATTGGTCAATATTCCCTCTTGAACTGGTTACTATATTAACTCCTGAGGCCTTTCTCCCTTATTATCTTCCTATTCCTTCTGGGCTTTCTTCATCCTTCTTTATTTTGTAAATATAGACCTCTATATTTACAGTTTCCTTGTCTTATGAAGATATAGCTGTGGCCTCACTCTTGTATTATGGAGATGTCCCTGTGGCTGCTTGCTTATCTACACAAATGTAACTGCTCTAGGCTTCCTTGTGTTATGGAGATGTACCAAATCCCAGTCTGTAGCCCTGTGTTTTTTTCCATGGACTCCAATTCTAAAAATTCCCTAAGCCTGCCTGTGTTCCCCTAAAATTCCTGTTTTCTGAACTTCTGTTATGTACATGAAGATATTTAAATTACAAAACAACAACAACAACAACAACAACAACAAATGCCAAATGATTTGATTAAAAATAAATAATTAAGAAACAGGATTTGGAATTTGACTTGACTTAATGAATAACAGCTCCCTTTGTTGCAAAACAAAGAAAAACCAAGTGATGCTTTAGAGAAAAGGAGGAACACGTTAATATACTGACCAATTCAGGAAATAACTTTCCAAATCTGAGTGAAGAATCATGCAGAAAGCTTATTTTTATATCTACCTGTGAGCCTTGTCCCACAAATATGGATTATGCTTCTGGTCCTTTTAGTGGGCCTTGCAAGAAAGCCCCCAGGTGTTGGGGGTCTCCAGGTCATATCTGATAGTCTGGCCTGGCACCAGCATTAATAACCCTCCCTCCAGGGCCATGCACTGTTCACAGTTTTATGACTTTGCAACAGGTTGTGCAACACCAGTATCTGGGAAGGAGGTAGTGACTTAATTATAGGTTATCAAGAATGTACACTGAGAGTGCTGGCATGGATTCCAATTGCTATCCCCCAAATATCAGGGTTACATTGGAATTAGCCCTTTTTAGCCTTCTTACCTTTACATAAGCACCCTCTGTATTGGAGTCCAAAGTCCTGCTCTATAAAGTTAACATTTTTTTGATAAATTATTTTCAACTTTCTTTCCACACAATTTCTGTAATATATGTTTAAATGAAAAAGCAGTTTTACTGTGGTAATTTTAAGACCTTGCCAAAAGAAGTTTTCTTCTCTAGTTTGTGTAGCAAACATCTAATTAAAGCCTGAGAAAACCAAATTACAGAAACTAGTTGTTAACGTAAAAATACATTGAAACCTGTAAAGAATTTTTGTGAGTTCATTTGAGCCAAACTGTCAACATATGCCAGGAAGCAGAACCTCAATGGATTGAGATAATGCTCAGGAGAATGGCTAGTTACATCTGTATTTATACATTGCAAACAAAAGAAAGGGATGTTAAGTGTGATACCTGAAATCCATTAGTGATAGAGTAGAGAGGTTGGAGAAAGCAAAACAGGGAAAAATCTTGGCTTGAATAAAGAGTAACTTGATAGACATATAGTTATGTGGGTGTAGGAATAATTAACATAACAATGAAGGAATTTGTGTTATCTGTCCTGGAGCCCAGGCACATCAGGTTGTGCCTTAAGGGGTCTAGAAATAGGGAAGTTATAAGTTTTCCAGACATTTCAAGAGTATGTTATTATAGATGCCAAAAGATAGATAGGTTCAGTTAAGATAAAGGTTGACTTTGTCAGTGAAGATATCAGACTAGGATGTAACTACCCACCTTAACTGCTTTTAGTTAAATTTTAATTTCAGACCATCCTTTGTTACATCCTATTCCTTTAGGTCTCTGAATTTGCAAGACTGCCATGCAGCCCTTCCCTGAGCTTGTCAGATTAGTATGTAGTCCTTTTCTTCTACACAGTTAAAGAATATTTTTTTCCACTAATATACTGATGAAGGGAATTTCTTTTCAATAAATTCTTATTTATGAAACTTCACTTACTCAAGCTCTATTGCTGAAAGTGTTGATGTTTTCTGATTTTATTTTTACCTATTCAAGGATAAAAATTTGGGATTGTGATGATAATACATCCAATCACAAATTTTTTAATTTACAGGGCATTGATTTACAGGTGATTGTATTCTATAATCTATACTAATAAAAGGGTAATATGATAATTAGACCAGGTTGACTGGCCATCTTCTCGACGTCTGACTTCTTTCTGGACAAAGCCATGGTGGTGGGAGCTGAAGCAGAGGAAGATAGGGGCAATCAAGCCAGCAGGGGAGAGTAGTTAGTGGTGAGATCAGATTGGTAAGGGAGGGCAGTTGCGGGGGACCATGCCTGAAGAGGAGGACAGTTGAGGATGGGATCAGTCTGGCAGGGGGAGCAGTTGGAGTTGACCAGGGCAGCAGGGGAGGGTAGTTGTGGATAACCATGCTGGCAGGAGAGGGCAAGTGGGGTCAACCAGGCTTTCAGGGGAGGGCTGTTGGGGGCATTAGGCAAGCAGATAGATGAGTGGTTAGGAGTCAGTGGTCCTGGATTGTGAGAGGGATGTCCAACTGCTGGTTAGGCACAATCAGAGGAATAGGGCCTAAACTGGCAGTCAGGCATCCCACAAGGGGCCTTGGATTGAAGAGGGTGCCAGCTAGACTGAGGGACTCTAGTTTAAACAATAACATCCACTGGGCTTCTAGTTTAAATAATAAAATGCAGTACCCCCTTTTATCTGTGGAAAATAAATTCCAAACTCCCTGAAGTTTGGGAGTATTAAACCCTATATATTCTATTTTCTAGCTTACATATATGTTAGCACAGATAGCTAGATATTAATAAAGGAAGGAAGTAAAGGAAACAAATTGTTAAGTATAGTCAACTAGCAAGCATAAGCCTATTTAACTAGGAAGCTACAGCTTCACACACTCCCTTGGAAACCAGATGCCTTTCCCCAGGTAACAGGGGGAAGGGATAGAACAATAAAAGGGAAGGTAAGCACATGTGCTAGAGGAGCAAAGATGGTGACCATAGGGGCCTACCAGTCTAGCCTGAAAAAAGGCTGGGATTGGATAAAAGACACAATACAGAAGATCTAGGAAATAGATTTCTTAGGAGGTATTCCCATCAGAAGCTCAGAAAAGCTTGGAGAGTGGATTGATGAGATTGAATGAGCTCCTAGCCCTTCCAAAGCCTGAGATAATATAATTCCAAGAAATAGGAAACAAAGATCCAAAGATCTCTCTCTCTCTCTCTCTCTCTCTCTCTCTCTCTCTCTCTCTCT
>JAAGEH010000012.1:26607341-26744721 GCA_011751065.1 Lasiurus cinereus
CTCTCTCTCTCTCTCTCTTTCTCTCTCTCTCTCTCTCTCTCTCTCTCGTCTATTTTCCCTTGAACCCAATAACACATATTGAGCCTGTGCTTGCACTCAGCATGTTTCATAGTTTTATAGTAGCCATGTGGGACTAGCAGCACCAAACTAACGACCAAGAACACTAGTGACCTCATCCAAGTCTCAGAGGAAAAAGAAGCTAAGCAAGGGGGATGGTGATAAATGCTGGACTGAACTAACCTTTAAAACCAGTGGCATAGCATCTTTGCACACTGGCTTTTGATTTGGCATTGATAAAAATAAGATTGGATTTTTATTATTATTATTATTTTTTTTACCAGGGACACATGGAGATGATGATTGGGAACCCAGAGGCAGCCTCCAGTTACTATACACATAAATGCCACCAAGTCCCAACCCTCATATTAGTCTCCCAGAATGCTTTCCTTCATGAACTCCTCAAGAACTCCTCTTCCACCAGCAGCACATACATACTTATAATAACTTTTGATTTATAAAATAGACATAATTAGAAAGCAATAATAATAAAATACAATTAGAGCAATATCTACATTAATAAAAGAGAATCATGCAAATTGACCATCCCTCTGCTATGCCCACCAGCCTATCAGGGTGAGTATGCAAACAATGATGGAGGTTAATTTGCATACACAGGCATGGAGTGAAGACTGAAGACAGCATAGAAGGAAGCCAAGCACTGCAGAAGGGAGCAAAACTGCAGAGAAGCAAGCAGAAAATAGAGACAAAAGGAAAGCATGCCGGGCGGTGGAGATGGGAGGGAAGAAGCAGGGCGGCAGACACTGGAGGAAGCAAGTGGGGCGGCCAAGATAGGAGCGAAACTCACCTTGGCGGGCTTCAGGCTTCACTCCCTTCTCTGCTTTACTTCGGCTGCAGGAAGTCCTATTTTTGCAGGAATCTTCCTTCAACAAGCCTCTAGAATTGTAAAAAAATTATATGAATGCGGTCTGTCTCTCTCTCAATATATCTTGTTATACCATACTCACCTTTTCAATTAAGAGGGGCACTTTATTGCTCTTTAGAATATCTGACTTGCCACTATCATTATTGCTTTGAGGCCATTATTAAGTGAAATAAGGATTACTTGATCACTGTTTATTTTATTTAAAAAAAATACACTCATACCCTGTTTCCCTGAAAATAAGACAGTGTCTTACATTAATTTTTGCTCCCAAAAATTAATGCACTATTTTCAGGGGATGTCTTATTTTTCCATGAAGAAGAACACGGTACACATTTATTGTTGAACAAAAAAAAAAAAAAAAAGAAAGGAAATTGTCAGTGGATAGAACATCGGCTTGCAGACTGAAAGGTTCCAGGTTTGATTCTGGTCAAGGGCGTGTATCTTGGTTGTGGACACATCTCCAGTAAGGGGGCGTGCAGGAGGCAGCTGGTTGCTGTCTCTCTCTCATAGATGTTTCTAACTCTCTATCCCTCTCCCTTCCTCTCCGTAATGAATCAATAAAATATATTGAAAAAAAGGAAATTTATTACCTGTATATGATCCGGTAGTAGTTGTCATTACAAACCAGCTCACTGATTGGGCGCAGCACAGCCGGAGCTGTTCAGGCAGTGCGAGGTCTCTTTAAATCAGGAGTCAGACGTCTTATGGTAGCTTCAGGGGCCTTATATTCTGGGGAAGCATTATGTTTCGGGGAGGCCTTATTATCGGAGAGGTCTTATTTTTGGGGGGATGCCTTATATTACGGCAACAGGCAAAACTGGAAGTAGGTCTTATTTTCAGGAAATGTCTTACTTTTGGAAAAACAGGGTATTGCTAATATTAGAAATGGCTCTGACCAAGGAAAAGATTCCTAAGATATTCTGGCAGAAAAGCTTAAAAAAACTTATTTCAACTTCAGTGTGTTTTGTATATTAATTGTCAAGATTTCTGACCATATTTGATGTTGTTTTTTAGGTTCCTATATCTAAAATAATTTTTACTTATTAAATAATTATTGTCATTCTCATTTGTCCCTATGTATCTTTTGATCTCATCTTTTATTTCATCTTTGGTCCAATCATTTTTAGTAGTAAGTAATTTATTCTCTATGTATTTTCAGGTTTCTTTATTTTCTTTTTGCAGTTGATTTCTAATTTCAAGGCATCCTTGTCGAAAAATATGCATGATATAATTTCAGTCTGCTAGAACTTGTTGATGCTAGTTTTGTGATCCAATATGTGGTCTATCCATGTGCACTGGAGAAGAATGTTTAATCTGATATTCTTGGATGAACATTCTATAAATATCAATTATGTCCATCTGGTCTAGTATTTAATTTAAGGCCAACAAATCTTTATTGGGTGATCTGCCTAGAACTGTTAATGGAGTATATTAAGGTCTCAAACTATGATTCTGTTTTGATCTGTTTCTCCCTTTAATTCTGTGAGTAGCTATTTTATATATTTAGGTGATCCTTGATTAGGTGCATATACATTAGGGAGTGTTATGTTTCATTGATGGACCCTTCCCCTCCATTACTATAAACTGCCCATCTTTGTCTCATCATTTTATTTTAAAATGTATTTTATGAGTTCTAAGTACGGTTATACCCACTTCTCTGTGGATGTTATTTGCTTACAGAATAGTTTTCCACCTTTTTACTTTGATGTATCTTTATCTTTGCAGCTTAGATGTTACACTTGTAGATAGAATATGGTTGGAGCTTGTTTTTTTATACACTCTGCTACTTTGTGCCTCTTCTAGGTGTATTCAGACCATTTACACTTAGGATAATTATTGATATATGAGTATTCCCTATAGCCATCTTAACTTTTAGTTTTGTGCCTCCATTGGCTCTTTTCTTTGTGTTTCTGTCTGTTATTTTGGTTTGGTGGTATTTCATACTTCTTTCCTCTTTAAAAAAAAAAAAAAAAAAAAAAAAAAAATTTGCCAGGGTTTGGGGTTTTTTTTTTGTAGTTCCCAGTAAGTTTATTAAAAAAATAAACTTGCATCTATATCATAACATTTTTTTTTCTTTTGAGTGCATCTAATCTTCATCTTCCTTTCCCAGTTTTGACATTTACTCCCCTCATCTTTTATGTTTTAGTCATCACAAATTATCCCTGTTTATACTGGAAGGTGTTTGGTAATCTTACTTGTAGTCTTTTGATCTTATGTTCTTTGTTTCAAGTAGAATAACTCCTTTGTGTATTTCTGCAATGGAGGTTTTCTGATGACAAAAATCCTTCAGTTTCTTTATGTCTGGGAATATCTTTATGTCTCATTCATATTTAAAGGATAATTTTGCTGCATATATTATTTGTGGATGGTAATTTGTCTCTTTTTATGTTTGAATATTTTGTTCCATTTTCTTTTGGTTTGTAGAGATTCTGCTGAGATTTCAGATGAAATTCTGATGGGTTTTCTTTGGTAGGTCACCTTCTCTTCCTTGGTTGTTTTTAAAATTTTTCCTTTGTCATTAAGTTTTGACAGTCTTAATACCAAGGACCTTGGAGAAGGCCTCTTTGGATTGAGGTGTAGGTTTACTTATTGGATTTCAGAACTCCTAGTCAGAAAAATAAAGCAAGAAAAAGAAGTAAAACTTATTAAAATAGGAAAAGAAGAAGAAAAACTATCATTTTGGAGATGACCAGATTCTGTACATAGGAAATCCTAAAGACTACACCAAAAACTATTAAAAACAAAAAACAAATACAGTAATGTAGCGGAATACAAACTCAACATGAGAAAGTTCATTATGAGAGGAGAAAATGGTGGCGGAGTAGACGGACGCGTCTGGAGCTTTGTCGCTGGGCAGAGGGAGAGAGAGCGGCTGAGAGTTGCATTAGGAGTGTTTGTTGGCAAGCTAGGAGTCAGTTGTCCTCAAGGGGAAGGCGGGAAACTGCTGGAAGGGGCTCTCCCCATCAGGCAGCCCCACTGCCACGGGGTTTTGGTCTGCCGGAGCCACCAGCGCGAACGTGGAGCCCGAGCCATCTTGCAGTGGGAGGTGGATGTCTGCGGTGGTCTGAAGCCTTCGGCTGGGCACCCATCGAGCAGCCAGAAACCCAGGGACCCAGAACTCTGCTCTCCAATCGGCGCAGACACGTGGCGGAATCAGAGTTCCACAGAGCACACAGAAAGTGCCTTGTGTGCTGTACCTGGTCGTGTTGTAGTTTGTGCCTTTCAATCAACGTAGGAGAGAGCACTACATAACCAGTCACCCAGAGAAGAAAGACCATGGGCAGAAAAAGAAACAGCCCACAAAAGACAGAAAGGCAGGTTTCACCAGAAAAGGAAGTAAACGAAATAGAACCACAAATAAGCCTACCAGAGAAAGAGTTCAGAGAATTTATCATAATGTGGTTGAAAAGAATGGAAGACAAATTTGACAATATGAGTAAGAGCCAAGAAGAAATGAAGAAGACGCAAGAGGAGATGAAGAAGCAGCAAGAAGAAATGCAGAAGAACTTAGAGGAGGTGAAGAAGCATGAAGAAGAAATGCAGAAGAAACTAGAGGAGGTGCAGAATAAACAAGAGGAAATGAATAATGACATCACTGCTATAAAGAACTCAATAGAAAGCATCAAAAGTAGACTAGAAGAAGCAGAGGACCGCATCAGTGAGCTAGAAGACACGGTAGGAAAAAATACCCAAGTACAGCAGCTTCTAGAAAAAAAAAGTTAAAAAGCAAGAGGAGAGTCTAAGGGAACTTTGGGATAACATGAAACAAAATAACATCCGCATAATTGGGGTTCCAGAAAGAGTGGAAACTGAACAAGGATTAGAGAACGTGTTTGAAGAAATAATGACAGAAAATTTCCCCAATATAGAAAAGAAAAAACCCACACAAATCCAAGAAGCTCACAGAGTCCCAAGCAAAATGAACCCCAACAAACCGACACCGAGGCACATTATAATTAAATTAGCAAACACCGACAACAAAGTAAGAATCTTAAAAGCAGCCAGAGAGAAACAGAAAGTTACCTACAAAGGAACCCCCATAAGACGAGCTACTGACTTCTCAACATAAACTCGTCAGGCCACAAGAGAATGGAATGAAATATACAAAGTCATGCAAAGGAAGGGTCTGAATCCAAGAATACTGTACCCTGCAAGACTCTCAATCAAAATTGAAGGTGAAATCAAAAGCTTCACAGACAAAAAAGGACTAAGGGAATATATTACCACCAAACCAGCAATGCAAGAAATGTTAAAAGGTCTGCTGTAATAAAAAGAAAGAGGAAGCGAAGAAGGAACTTGGGGGTAAGGACTAAAAATGGCAAGAGATAAGTACTTATCAATAATAACTTTAAATGTAAACGGATTAAATGCTCCAATCAAAAGACATATGGTAACTGATTGGATAAGAAAACATGATCCATATATCTGCTGTCTGCAAGAAACCCACCTTAGGAAAAGAGATGCACACAGATTGAGGGTGAAGGGATGGAACATGGTATTTCAGGAAAATGGAAATGAAAAAAAAGCTGGGGTTGCAATACTTATATCTGACAAATTAGATCTCAAAGTGAAGGACATAACAAGAGATAAAGAAGGCCACTTCATAATACTAAAGGGAACAATCCAACAAGAAGAAATAACTCTGGTAAACATATATGCACCCAATATAGGAGCACCTAAATACATAAAAAAACTCTTGGAGGATATTAAGGAAGAGATTGACAGCAATACAATCATAGTAGGAGACTTTAATACCCCACTGTCACCATTGGACAAATCCTCTAAACAAAAAATCAGCAAAGAAACATCAATCCTAAATGACTCACTAGATCAGATGGAATTAATTAACATCTTCAGAATATTTCACCCCAAAGCCACAGAATATACATTCTTCTCCAGTGCACATGGGTCATTTTCAAAGATAGATCATATGTTGGGTCATAAGAAAAGTCTCTTCAAATTCAAGAAGATAGAAATCATATCAAGCATTTTCTCAGACCACAGTGGCATAAAACTGGAAATCAACTATAATAAAAACAATAGAAAGAAATCAAACACATGGAGACTAAACAGCATGCTTTTAAACAACGACTGGGTAACCAGAGAGATCAAGGAAGAAATAAAAAACATCATGGCAACAAATGACAATGACAACACAACAATACAAAATTTATGGGACACAATGAAAGCAGTCTTGAGAGGGAAGTTCATAGCCCTACAAGCCTACTGCAAAAAACAGGAAACAATGGTAATAAATCACCTAAACCTACACCTCAAAGAGCTAGAACGTGAGCAACAAGAAAAGCCCAGTGTATTCAGAAGGAAGGAAATAGTGAAAATCAGAGCGGAGATAAACAACTTGGAGACCAAAGAAACAATTCAAAAGATCAACAAAACAAAGAGCTGGTTCTTTGAAAGGATAAACAAGATTGATGGACCCCTAGCCAGGCTCACCAAGAAGCAAAGAGAGAAGACCCAAATAAACAAAATCAGAAATGAAAGAGGAGAAATAACAACAGACCCTGTGGAAATATAAAGGATTGTTAAAAAATACTATGAACAACTCTATTCCAACAAATTGGACAACCTGCAAGAAATGGACATTTTCCTAGAACAATATAACCTCCCAAAACTCAATGAGGAGGAAGCCAAACATCTCAATAGTCCAATAACTATGGAAGAAATTGAAGCAGTCATGAAAAAGCTTCCAACAAATAAAAGCCCGGGTCCAGATGGCTACACAGGAGAGTTTTACCAAACATTCAATGAAGAATTAAAACCTATCCTCCTCAGACTATTCAAAAACATTCAAGAAGAAGGAATACTACCAAACACCTTCTATGAAGCCAGCATCACCCTAATACCAAAACCAGATAAAGACAACACAATGAAAGAGAATTATAGGCCAATATCTCTCATGAACATAGATGCCAGAATCTTCAACAAAATTCTAGCAAACCGGATCCAGCAGTACATCAGAAAGATCATACACCATGACCAAGCAGGATTCATCCCAGGAATGAAGGGATGGTACAATATCCGCAAATCAATAAATGTGATACATCACATAAACCAATTCAGAGATAAAAATCACATAGTCATATCAATTGATGCAGAAAAAGCATTTGACAAAATCCAACATCCTTTCTTGATAAAAACTCTCAGCAAAGTGGGAATAGAAGGATCATACCTCAACATCATAAAAGCCATATATGATAAACCCACAGCTAACATCATACTCAATGGGCAAAAACTAAAACCATTTCCCCTAAGAACAGGAACAAGACAGGGATGCCCACTCTCACCTCTCCTGTTCGACATAGTACTGGAAGTATTAGCCATTGCAATTAGACAAGAAGAAGAAATAAAAGGCATCCAAATTGGAAAAGAAGAAGTAAAGCTGTCCTTATTTGCAGATGACATGATATTGTACATAAAAAACCCAAAGGACTCCATTCCAAAACTAATTGACTTAATTAATGAATTCGGCAATGTAGCAGGATACAAAATTAGTGCTAAGAAGTCTGTGGCATTTCTATACACTAACAGTGAAATTATAGAAAGAGAAACTAAAAAAGCAATCCCATTTATCATTACACCAAAAAAATTAAGATACCTAGGAATAAACCCAACTAAAGAGGTAAAAGACCTTTATGCAGAAAACTACAGGACACTGAAAAAAGAGATAGAGGAAGGTGTTAACAGATGGAAGAGCATACCATGCTCATGAATTGGCAGAATCAACATCATTAAAATGTCCATACTACCCAAAGCAATCTACAGATTCAATGCACTACCCATTAAAATACCAATGACATATTTCACAGACCTAGAAAGAATTCTTCATAGATTCATCTGGAACAAAAAAAGACCACGGATAGCTACAGCAATTCTGAGAAAAAATAATAAAGTAGGTGGGATCTCAATACCAGACTTCAAGCTATACTACAAAGCAACTGTTCTCAAAACAGCCTGGTACTGGCACAAGAACAGACATATAGATTAATGGAATAGAATAGAGAACCCAGATATCCACCGAAACCATTATGCTCAACTAATATTTGACAAAGGAGGCATGAACATTCAATGGAGCCAAGATAGCCTCTTCAATAAATGGTGTTGGGAAAATTGGACAGATACATGCAAAAAATTGAAACTGAACCACCAACTTACACCAAATACAAAAATAAACTCAAAATGGATACAGGACTTAAACATTAGAAGGGAAACCATAAAAAATACTAGAGGAATCCACAGGCAGCACAATCTCAGATATATGCCGAAAGAACTTCTTCACTGATACTGCTCCAAAGGCAATGGAAGCTAAAGAAAAAATAAACAAATGGGACTACATCAAAATAAAAAGCTTTTGCACAGCAAAAGAAACCATCAACAAAACAACAAGAAAGATCAATGCATGGGAGAACATATTTGCAAATGCTATCACTGATAAACGTTTAATCTCCAAAATCTAAAACCAACTTACACAACTTAATAAAAGGAAGATGAAGGATCCAATAAAAAAATGGGCAACGGACCTAAATAGAATCTTTTGGAAAGATGACAGAAGGAAAGCCAAGAGACACATGAAAACATGTTCAAAGTCATTAATCATTCGAGAGATGCAAATCAAAACGACAATGCGATACCATCTTACACCTGTCAGAATGACAATCATCAACAAATCAACAAACGACAAGTGTTGTCGAGGATGCGGAGAAAAAGGAACCCTCGTGCACTGTTGGTGGGAATGCAGACTGGTGCAGCCACTGTGGAGAACAGTATGGAGTTTCCTCAAAAAACTAAAAATGGATCTCCCATTTGACCCTGTAATACCACTTTTAGGAATTTATCCTAAGAAATTACAAACACCAATCAGAAAGGATTTATGCACCCCTATGTTCATAGCAGCACAATTTACAATAGCCACAATTTGGAAACAGCCTAGGTGCCCGTCAGCAGATGAGTGGATCAGAAAACTGTGGTACATCTACACAATGGAATTCTATGCTGCCATTAAAAAGAAGGAATTCTTACCATTTGCAGCAACCTGGTTGGTACTGGAGAGCCTTATGCTTAGCGAAATAAGCCAGTCAATGAAGGAGAAGCATCACATGATCGCACTCATTGGGGGATAATAAAGATCATTATAAACTGATGAACCAAAGGATAGATACAGAGACAGTAAAGCTTCAAACACACTGTGAAATTACAGCAGGAAGATTAAAGTTAGGTGAGGTAGATAAGAGATCAATCAAAGGACTTGTATCTATGCATATGATCATAACCAATGAACATAGACACTGGAGGGTTGGGGTATGCCTGGGAGGTAGGGGGGGCAATGGGGAGATATGTATAAAAAATTAATAAAAATAAAAAATAAAAAATAAAAAAAGAATTAAAATAAAAAAATAATAAATAAAAATAAAAAAAGAAAGTTCATTACCTCCCTGTATACAAACAATGAAACTTTAGAGAAACAAACAATTTATTTTACAATTGCAACCAGAAGAACATGAAATACCTACATACTTAAAATTTGAAAGCATTGAAAAAGACAAAAAACAATGGAAAAATATACTGTGTTCTTGTATTGAAAGAATCAATATAGTTACAAGGGCCATAGTATCTAAAGCAAAATATAGATTTCATGCAACCCCCATCAAAATCACAATGTCATTTTTTTAAAAAATAAATAGAATGAGAAATCATTAGATTTCTATGGAACCATAAAAGAGCCCAAATAGCCAAAGTATCTTGAGAAAAAAGAATGAAGCTGGAGTTATCACACCACCTGACTTCAAATTATACTATGAAACTACAATAATAAAAACAGCATGATATTGGCAGATAAACAGACACACTGATCAATAGAACAGAATAGAGCCCATCATGGATAATTTTCAACGAAGGAGCCAGAAACACACAATGTAGTAAAGACAGTCTTTTCAATAAATGGTACTAGGAAAATAGAAAGTCACATGCAAATGAATGAAACTGAATTATAGTTTGTTCCTATGTACAAAAATTAATTCAAAATGAATAAAAAACCTAAACCTAAGATCTGAAACAATAAGTTACTAAAAGAAAATACATGTTCCAAAATTATGGACCTTGGTCATAGAAAACATTTTATGAACTTGACCCCAAGGGCAAGATGAATAGACAAAAATAAATGAGTAGAACTATATCAAACAAAAGAGCTTCTGCACAACAAAAATAACTGAGGCAGCCAACAAATGCCAGATGGTATTTGCAAACAATAGTGTGCCACGCCAGCACTGACAATGGTTCAGGGAGCCTGAGACAAGTTCTGCGAAGGATGAAGAAAAGACAAAGAGAATAAGCTGGGTCTAGGTGGATCTTCTGTGCGTGACTGAGACCACAGAACAGATCCAGACTGCAAGCTGATGCTTTATTTTATAGTCAGAGGTAAACAAGGTAATCTACAATGTTCTTATAAGTTTCACTTGTTTTGGCAGCACTTGCTGCATCTCTCACAGCCCATTAGCTACCCAGGAAAGATATAGGGAACAGTAACAAGATCAAGCTTAATTATGCTAAGAGGTCTGTGTCCTCTAAGCTGGGACTTGCTTGCAGTTTTGCCAGCAAGTCAGTTTGAAGCTTAACCCTATAACAGCTCTCTACACAATAGCCCCAACAAAGTTTTAATTTCCAAAATATAATAAGAACTCATAAAACTCAACACTAAATAAACAAACAACCCAATTTAAAAGTGGGCAGAGGACCTGAAAATACACTTCTCCTAAGAAAACACATGAAAAGCCAATAAATATGTGAAGAGATGTTCAACCACATTGGCAATTCAGGAAATACAATTAAAACTACAATGAGATACCACCTCATAGCTGTTAGAATGGCCATTATCAACACATCATGCAATGACAAGTGTTGGAGTGGTTGTGCAAAATGGGAACCCTTATCCACTGCTGGTGGGAATGTAGTCTGGTAACCATTATGGAAAAAAGTCTGGCAATTACTAAAAAAAAAAAAAAAATTGAGAATAATTACTAAAAAAAAAAAAAAATTGAGAATATAACTAATATACTACCAGAAATCATTTTCCGATGTAAATATCCAAAACTTTAAAATCATGTATTCTCCAAGCTATATGCACTCATGTTTATTGTAGTATTATTCACACTGGCCAAGACATGGAAGCAACTAAAGTGTCCTGTGATAGAAGATTGGAGAAAGATGTACATATACACGATGGAATACTATTCAGCCATAAGAAAGGATGGAATAGTACCATGTGCATCAACATGGATGGACCTTGAGAACAAACATGCTAAGTTAAATAAGTCAGTCAGAAAATGTTAAGAACCTTATAATTTTACTTATATGTGGGATATAAAATTGAAACTAGTGAACACAAACAGCAGTGAGGCTCTTGACAGAGGGACGTGGCTGAGATGGCAAGGGAATCCTAATATATGGTGACAGAAGAAGAAGTGACTTTGGGTGATGGACACACAGTGCAATATGCAAATTTTGTATAATGGAAACCAACACCTGAAATTTATATGTTCATGTTGAGTAATGCCACCCAATAAATTTAATTTAAAAAATAATAATATTAATTACATTTAAAACTTCAAAATAATGTTCTGTGCATTAGATTTATTTTGAACATTTAAAAATAGCTAAAAATGTAAAGTTAGATTTCAGGGAAATATGGTTTTTGACTTGCTATTTAATCTTCATAGCAAATACACATTTTAAAATTATTTTCTCATTAACACTATTTTAATATATAATTTTATATTTGGTTGATTATGCCAGCTACCTTGTATTATTCTTATAATAAATACCTGATGTTTTAGCCATCAATCCTAACTGTCATATATTAACATTATTTTTTAATGTTTGAAGGATTAGTAATTAAACTTGAAATGTTCAATTAAGTACATATAGATTGGTTTTCAAAATTGTGTGACCTTTGATATAATTTCCTATAAATAAAATTTCAAATTAAATGGATATTCCAATAAGTAATGCTTATGGATCATTTACTTTGAATTAGGACCAGTGCTCAATGCTTTCACATGCTAATTAACATTCAGAGAAGTTAACCTGCAGATTGATAAAAACTTGCTTTTCCAGGTTAACTCTGATTCGATGCATTGTCTTTAATTAGGTAGACAGTATCATATCAGTAAGTTGTTTCCTATCACTGAAATTAAAAGAAAAACCTGGAGTTTGGAGTCAGAGATTATTTCTTTGATATTAGATATTGACCAATAAATAGAAGCCCAGACACAGGACATTGGAGTCAATGATTACTTAATATTACATACTGAACAATTGAAGAGAGGACCAGACATAGGAAAATGGATGATTACACTAGAATGACAATTATTTATACTATCTTTGATTATAAATATTATTAGAATGCTATTTTTTATTTAAATCATATGTTGAGAATTACACTTTTATTTACTTTCATAATGTATGCTTAGATAACATGACAGACTATGGCTTTTATAACTGTGATCTCGCTTACATAAAATATATCCATAGAAAATCCTATTTATTTATTGATTTAGACTATTAATTTACCTAAATGTTATTTTATTCTTTATATATAAATATTTACTTTTGCATTTTTAACTTACAATTGCCTAAACTGAAATTTTTAATCCTATGTGCTGCCTAGTGAAACAGGAATTTTGGGGATGAAATTTTGGTTTAGGAAATTAGGGGGACCATGGAGAAAGTGTAGGGCTGCAGAGCAGCAAAAAGTATATTTCCATAGAATGGGGGAACTGGAAAGCAGCAGAAGGTGTAGTTCCATAGGATGAGGAAGCTGGGAATAGCAAAAGATCAATATTTACAAATAAAGAGAAGGAAGCCCTTCATTCAGTGGGAGAAGCAGAAAGCCCAAAGGGAATAGAAAAAACAATAAAGAAGGAGGAAAGGAGAACCTCACATGTTTCATGTGAGGTTTACCTTTGAGCTCAGGAGTTACTATAGTAACTAGTTTAGGGGAATAGTGACCAATCAGATGGGATTTCAAGTTACTGGATCTGCAGCCTTTATAAGCCATAGGGAACGGGACTCAATGGGATCCTTTCCCCCTCCCTATGTGGGAGTTCATTCTGTGGGACTCTTTCCATCTACCCATATGGGAGTCTGTACTTACCCTATCTAATAAAAGAGTGATATGCAAATTGACCATACATCCATTACACTACAATCCACGCCCACATGCCCACCAGCCAATCAGGAGTGGGCTTGCAAATTAACCCAATCAAGATGGCTACGGCCACAGAGAGAGCAGGAGGAGGCTTGGTTTGCCCTGGTGATGGAGGAAGCCTAGTTTTCCACACATCCTGGCTGGCCTAGGCCTCTGCTTAAGGCTCCAAAGTTTCAATTATAGAAGATAAATAAATTCCAACAGAAATGGCTCCCACCACAGAGAGAGCAGAAAGCTTGACTCTGCTTCAAGCTACAAAATTTTAATTGTAGAAGATTGATAAATCCCAGATACCAGGACCTCCTCTTGGGTTACCAGGGGGTGTGGCTGGCCTGCAAACCACCACATACCCCTTGTACAGGCCACCCCACACCCTAAGGAAACCCTTATCCTGATCCAGGACACCCTTCAGGGCAAACCAGCTGGCCCTCACCCATGCACCAGGCTTTTCTATCCTATCTAATAAAAGAGTAATATGCAGATTGACCATCATTCCAACACAGAAGATGACTGTCCTCATGTGGCCACAAGATGGCCACCACAAGATGGCTAGCAGAGGAGGGAAGTTGGGGTGATCAAGCCTGCAGAGGAGGGAAGTTGGGCATGACTAGGCCTGTAGGGGAGAGCAGTTGGGGGTGACCGTGCCTGCAGGGGAAGGAAGTTAGGGCAGTTAGGGGCAAAGAGGCTGGTGGGGGAGCAGTTAGGCATCAATCAGGCTGGCAGGGGAGTAGTTAGGTGGTGATCAGGCTGGCAGGCAGAATCAGTTAGGGGAAATCAGGAATGCAGGTAGGTGAGCAGTTGGGAGCCAGCAGTCCTCGATTGTGAGAGGGATGTCCGATTGCCCATTTAGGCCTGATTCCACTGAGATCAGGCCTAAATGGGCAGTCAGGGGTCCCATATTGGATAGGGTGCAGGCTGGGCTGAAGGACTCTCCTCTACCCTCCCTGTTCACAAAATTTGTATACCAGGCCTCTAGTTACTCAATAAATCTCTCCTTTGCTATACCACTTTCTGTCCATGGATTAATTCTTCGATTCTTGAGGACAAAGAATATGGGTTCTAGTCTAAAAATTGTATATCACTAGGATTTAAAAATTATATAGAAAAAATTTAGTTGAATTTGATGATGATTATTTCTTTCACTGTTGATTTTCTTTAATAATCTCATAGTATCAGATATTTATGCTGATTATATTTAAGGGACTGCCAAAATTATAGTTGTTTTTTTTTATTAGTGAGGTTTTTATATTCCTCTTTTAATTAGATTGTGATTATGCTCTAGATATACCTTCAGTGACCAAAATAAATACTTAATGACTGCTTACTATTCAGGAAGAATGAAGACTGAGTGTTTTTGTGAAGAAACAGAATTCTGATCTTCCTTCTTTTTTATCCATCGTTTTTGCTTGCTTTTTCTAGTGGATATTTAGATATGGTACTGATTTTTTTTTTACCACTAATATGAACACCCTTTACATTTCTTCTACAAAACATAAATTCACTAAGTTTTCTAATATTTTTAAGATAAAATATTTTATCAGGAAAGCAGAGTTGCATTTTTAAATGTTAAATAAAAAGTATTAGTTCTTTCTCTGGCTAAAAATATATATTATCTAAAAGTCAGGTTTTCTACAGCATAATTTTCCTTGGTAATAACCAGAGTTTTGGGGTACTAATAACCACATCATGTTTTAAAAAAATTGCATTGATATTTAATATTTCAAATTGTTTCCATTCAAAAACAAAACTTATATTCAGAATGTGATATAAAATATGAAATCTAAATTAACACTGTTAGCAAGACATTGTTATGCTGCTACTCTTACCACATCAACTGGGTTTAATGAAAGTTTCAATTAACTAAAGAGGATCAGGGGTTATGGACACAAAAAGAACTAATTTAATCCCCAGATTCATCTGTTATAGCCAAGAAACTTTACCGCAGAAGAGTGCTTTGTAGTAATTATTCTACATATACTACTATTGCCCATGTGATTTTGTAACTGTGCTACTAACCTCACTCACTGAGAGATGGCAAAGCTTGCTCTGCAAAGTAGTCTTGTGGGCAGATAAATGAAACTATATTTCATTTCAATATTTCTCATTATTTTACAAAACATCTTCTTATTTTTATTACTGTCATCAGATACCACTTATCTGTTGATGTCCAGGCTTCCTTATTTTTTGTTGGGTTGGATTATGGGGGTGTTATTTTCCTAGCTTAAAACTAGTATATGCTGCAACCATAGTCTCTTTTCTATATAAATTATATGTGATCAAGAAACCACTTTCTTATGTAATCAGTATCTAGATTGTGTCAGAGAACTCACTTCACCCCTTTCCTTTACACACTAAAAGTTAAACATGTCTTTTCTTTTTCTCCTAATCTAAGGCCTTTTTTTTTTTTTGGACAATAAATGTGCTTGAGGGCATTTGTCATCTCTAGAAAGAGGACCCCTGTGAATGGCAAACACTAATGTGCTTGAGAGAGCAGATCCCATAAAATCACAACTGTCTCTCCATCTGTAGAACACCTGTCCTTTATGCCAAAAAGAAAAAAAAATTATAGAAATGCAATATAATTTGTAATGAAGAAATTCAAAACTATTAAACCAGAGGTCTGTGTCCAAATCACTTAGACAATAAAAATTTCTCTACTGCTATAGAATATCACATTTTAATCATCATACTACTAGAGTTTTCTCTGTTTAATTCCCAGTAAATTGCTTAAGAGATTATCAAATTGGTAGTACAACATATTAAGATTAAAAAATTGTTTTAGAATACTTTTATCCCTATTTTTGTATTTTTTAAAAGAAAATAGCATTTCACTTCTTGAAAATTTGGAAATCACAGAATACAATGAAGAGAATAATTAAATAATTATCAAATGCTATTCTAAAAAAATAAAAATGTATGAATTATATGAGGAATGTTTTCCTATTTAAGAAAAATGTTTGCATGTAAGCCATTAAATTTTAACTTAAAATTAAATTAATATATAGAAAATTATACTATATTTTAATAATATTAAATATTTAAAATGAATGTAAAATTGAGCATGAAAGCACATTACATAAAGTAAGAAATGGTATAGCTAATTTTGAAGTAAATATACAATAGTCAAGTCAAAACTTTAATTTCAGCATTAACGATCCTGGAGTACAAAAGGTTTAAGCAACTTGTTTTAATATAGCTGATGATCTGAAACACTAATACAAGAACCAGTATTCTGAATTATTTCTTACATAATTTTTAATCACAATTATACTATACACTGACTGTAAACTCCCAGAAAAAAATGAAAAATAGAGGGTTATATCTAAAAGCAACAATTTGTGTCAAATCAGTATAACTGATATGTAGTGCAGATGGATTTCTGCATTTTGTGTTCCAACACAGCATTCAGCATCAGGAAGTGACTCAAATGGAAGAAAAAGGCTGTTCAACAGTTACTCCATGTATGCCTTAAAAGCATATCATTGCTGGAGTGTTTAATTCATAAAGTGAAACAGGAGTAAAATCACCCCATTTAACCAAAATCTTCTTTCAAAGTAAATTATTTTGTATACATTATTTTTCTTTTGAGAATATCTATTTAGAAGATATAACATGTTAGTAGAAAAGGATGACCTCTATTTCCAAAAGGTTTTTCAGAAAAGATTGAATCTAGCAAAATTTCATCAAAACTTAAATGGTGATTATACAAGTGATTCTGAAGAAAAAAAAATAAACAAACAAAAAAACAAAACAAAACACACACACACACACACACACACACACACACACACACACACCAAGATTAGAGAAGCAGATGCAATTAGAATCCATTTCCTCTCCATTTATAAATTCTCATTCTACTTTCCTCCATTTCATACTTCTTGGTCATGTAAAGGAACTAGGCCAGAGTATGCCAATTGGAATATTGAAGACTTGTTCAAAGTACCTGGATGTCCAAGGCCACCCTGAGCATAGGAATCTTAATAAGGGTGTCCAAGGACTATACAAGTGCAAAGATGCAGACACTGTGCAGGCATCTATAACCCACTCTTTTCTAGCAGAAGCCTTTTTTGTTTAAGTAGTATTAAAGTGTGTTAGGAGGCTGCTGAAGTGAGTGAGCACAGATGTGGCTACTATGAGGGGCTGTGGATCTAGAGGCAGTGCATGGCTTCTCAGATAATGGCTGTGGGACAGAGGCTACTATTGTGTGGAAAAGATGTATTGTTAACTAGCTGGTGTGTAGCTACCTACTGTATGGGACTTTACTTTGGAGAACTGCTTTGTCTAATGGCGCCTTGTCAACAATGGCTACATGGCCACTAGCTTCTACCATAAAGACTCTCTTAATACCCATGACTTCTCATAGTTTCTCCTTCTACTACCTGGCATTCAAGAAGGTCCACCCCTTACAGAGGGGCTCGGACCCAACTGTTGGCATAGTTGGCAGGATGAACCCAGTGAGCAGGGTTCATAGAGAAGCTTGCTCTCACTATTGGCATTGCGAGCAGAATTTAGGAGTAAGTACTCCAAGAATTAGCCTGTGACCCCATACTTACACCTGTAGCCAAGATAGAGCAGTGAAGTGCTCTGACAATTGGCATAGTAATTGGCAGGATTGAGAAGAATGTTTATGTTCAAGGAGACACTTACTCTCACACCATGTCAAAATTAAACTGTTTACTGTTAACACACTAACTTCCATTTCCTTCTTAATCTCTCTTTCTCTCTCTCTTATTAATTTTTAAACTTCTGGTCAGGTAAATATCTTTGTTATAAAAAAAGTTATAAATTAAAAATGAAGGTAAAAATTAAACCTTCTGCTGTTACTTCTCATTCTTTGGCTTCAGCTATATAATACAATAAGTATACAGTATAATAAAATACAATACTGTTGACCAGTAAAATGAACCAATACATAGAAAAAAGGAAAGACAAATACAGTCCATAAGAATTACTAGAAAATAGAAGAATAATGAAGTGGAGAGAGAGTAAATTCCATCACATGGTTTTCTCTGACCCCCTCCTACATACCACAGACTTAAAATGTGACTAATACTTGTCACTGTTCTCATATGTTTTATCTAGTTAGACTTTTGGAAAAAAAATAAGCTGACAGATGAAATCATAATATTCAAACAGCCTTACTAAGAGAAACATATGAGAGGTTGATGTCAGTGGATGTCCAGAGCTGAATGGAAGACAAGCATTTGAGTGAAGAGTTGGAACTGTAATATATTTTCCGGTTTAGAGTGATGTGCAGACATATAGGGAAAGAGGAATAGTCACTTCTCAGGATTGTCTTTGCTTTGGACTGGTCTACAAAATTGTGTAGAAATGTGGAAAATATTTTTGACGAAAGGATGGTGTGTTTAATAGAATTAGATGGATCTATATTCTATCCTGTTGTTGCTAAAAGTTGATATGAGAAGAAATGAGGTACTCCAGAATATAGCATACTTATTTATTCCTTTTGATTGAATGGCCAATTGCATTTTTTTAAAAGAAGGAATGCTAAAATAAATATATTCTGTGGAGTTTCATATTCAGAAATGGTAAAACTTCTCTAAAATCTATACTTAAACTATAAATTACTGAGTATGAGCATCTATAAATTTTCCACAAAATATGAAATTGTTTCTGAAATGATTGGAGCAGTTTATACGCCCATGACCAGTGTAAAATAACTCTCTAAAATTTACCAATACGTTTAATGTCTAACTTTTGCCATTCTGATTACTAGAGACTAGTATCCTTAGTTTTAATTTAAATTTATGCAAGTAGTAATAAACTTTATCATCTCTTACATGTTTATTCTACTGTGGCTTATATGTTCATTTTCTCTTTTCTTTAACATTTTCATGTTATTGTGGGAAAAGCTTAATATAAGATTGACCCTTTTTAAAGATTTTTAAATGATACTGTTGACCATAAACATAATATTATGCAGCAGATCTCTAGAACTTACTAATGTTGCATAAGTTAAACTGTATATATGTTGTTTATCAACTCCCCTTTACCTCTGCCCTCTGCCCCTGGCAGTCACTGCTCTGCTCTCTGCTGCTATAAGTTCGATAATTTTAGGCACCTGACATAAGTTGAATCATGCAGTATATATATCCTTCTGTGACTGGCTTACTTTACTCAGCATAATGTCTTCAAAGTTCATTCATGTTGTCACATTGCAAGATTTCCTTCTTTTTTCAAGTTTATCTTATTTTTTAAAATATATTTTATTGATTTTTTACAGCGAGGAAGCGAGAGGGATAGTTAGAAACATCGATCAGCTGCCTCCTGCAAGCCCCCTACTGGGGATGTGCCCACAACCAAGGTACATGCCCTTGACCAGAATCAAATCTGGGACAGTCTACAGGCTGACGATCTATCAACCAAACTAGTTTCAGCTCAAGTTTATCTTACTGTTGAAAGTATTACAGATATCTCTTTGTCCCCACATTGAGCCCTTCTAGCCTGTCCTTGCTCCTTCCCCCATCTTTAAACATTTATCTACAATTTACTTTTTCATTTTGGATATATAATTTGGTATTAATTTCTGGAGAAAATTCTTTTTTTTTTTAAATATATTTTATTGATTTTTTACAGAGAGGAAGGGAGAGAGAGAGAAAGTCAGAAACATCGATGATAGAGAGACACCGATCAGCTGCCTCCTGCATGCCCCACAGTGGAGATGTGCCCGCAAGCAAGGTACATGCCCCTGACCAGAATCGAACCTGGGACCTTTCAGTCCGCAAGCCGACGCTCTATCCACTGAGCCAAACCGGTCTCGGCTGGAGAAAAGTCTTTTTCCTGCTTTTGACTTACCTTTTTATTTTCTTAGTAGTGTTTTTGAGATAAGTAATATTTTTTAACTTAATGATTGATTTAAGGTTGTCATCAGGCACATACATTTTTAAAAATCACAGTGAATAACCGAAGGACTTACAAAACAGTGATTTCTGGTAGAAAGTATATTTTAAATATTAGAAGTGAGTAATGTAATAGCTAAAATTTAGAACTCAAAAACTGAGATGGGCATAGATTATCTAAGCAGAATTGGATTTAATTATAAATTGGAATATAGGTAAAACAGAATATATTCAGACTAAAGCATAGAAAAAAAATAAAATCAGAAAGTTACAATGGAAAATAATGGAAAACATCATAAAAATATTTTTGTGGTTTAAGAAAGAAAGAGAAAATAAAAAGAAAGAGAAACAAATATAAGAAATTAGAGTCATAATTTTTCAGTTTTCAAAAATATAAACTAACTGAATAAATACAAAGAAAACCACCTCTAGTCATATCTGAGAACGAATGTAACAAAAAGACAACCTTAATAACAGCCAAAGAGAAGACATATTATCTCTGACTCATCATGAATAATGAAACTCAAAAAATAAAGGGATGATAGTTTGAAAGTGCTTTCAATCTAGAATTTTATACTTTAAATCTAATAAAATTTCAAAGATGAAATTAACACATTCTTAGGAAATTAACAAAGGGTAAAATACTATAAAGTATTTGTCCAGAGCAAGACTAAAGGCAATAAAATTTTTTTAAATATTGCACTGAGATCTAACAGCAGACTAGAGGAAGACAAAGAATCAAGTCAAAAATTTGAAATATAAAGAATCAGAGGGGAGGAATCCAAGATGGTGGCATAGGTAAACACCTACACTGCTGCCTCGCACAACAATTTCAAAACTACAACTAAAAGACAGAACGGACATCATCCAGGACCACAGGAAAGCTGGCGTAGTGTAAGTTCTACAGCTAGAAGGAAAGAGAGGGGCTCACGGAGACCCAGAGGAGCTGCAATAAGCCGAGGTACTGAGACGCACGCGCTGAGAGAGCAGGTGCCGGAGAACCTGGCTGGCTTTCTCTGGCGGGAGGGAAACGGAGACTCCCAATAGCATTGAACCCCTTATTTTACGACACTAAACCCCAGATCCAGCGAAACTGTGAAAAGGGAGAGGTGCACGGAAATTTAGGGGAGTCGCAGAAGATCAGGTCTGGTCTCGCATGCGCACGGTGCTGCGCGCAGGACAGATTGCTGATTGTGCCGCTGGCTTTCGCGAGTGGGCGGAAGACAGACCCTCTGAACTGTGCCACTTCTGACTCCACTAAGCCCCTGTTTCGGGCAAAACCCTGGGGACCCAGACTCGTGTGGTCCTGGTGCACAGGGGACCTGGAAAGGCAGCGGTTAGAGGGACTGCGGGTGTGTGCGTGCACAAGGACCGCTCCAGCCATTACCCAGTCACGTGAGACTCAGGGGCCGTGGAGGGCAGGGCCAACTGGAAGGCAAGGTGGTCCCTTAAGCCCTGAGACTCCACCCATCCCAAGCTCAACAGAGGCTTCTTCGGTTTTGTGTCTGGTATCATAAGGCTGAATCCAACACAGAAGTTTCCCCGACATAGTGAAAATGCCGAAACAAGGGAAGGGATCACAAACAAAAGAAATGGGGGAAAAAAAACGACTGGATATAGAGTTCAAAACCATGCTTATAAGGTTTTTCAAGAATATGCTAGAAAAATTCGATAAATTTAGTGAGACCCTAGAGGAGATGAAAAAGAATCAACTAGAAATTAAACATACACTGACTGAAATAAAAAATATTATACAGAGTCCTAACAGCAGACTAGACAAAGGCAAGAATCAAGTAAAAATTTTGAAATAAAAGAAGCAGACAACATTCAACTGGAAAAGCAAGAAGAGAAAAGAATCCAAAAATGTGAACATAATGTAAGGAGACTCTGGGACAGCTTTAAGCATACCAACATCAGAATTGTGCGGGTGCCAGAAGAAGAGAGAGAGCAAGATACTGAAAACCTGTTTAAAGAAATAATGACTGAAAACTTCCCACATCTGGTAAAAGAAATAGATTTACAAGTCCAGAGAGCACACAGAACCCCATATAAAAGGAATCCAAAGAGGACCACACCAAGACACATCATAATTAAAATACCAAGAGCAAAAGAGAAAGAGATAATATTAAAAGCAGCAAGACAAAAACAGTTTATTACCTACAAGGGAGTACCCATATGACTATCAGCTGATTTCTCAACAGATACGATGCAGGCTAGATGGGAGTGGCAAGAAATATTCAACATGATGAATAGCAAGAACCTACAACCAAGAATACTCTATCCAGCAAAGTTATCATTCAGAATTGAAGGGTAGATAAAGAGCTTCACAGATAAGAAAAAGCTAAAGGAGTTCATCAACTCCAAACCAGTATTATATGAAATGCTGAAAGGTACTCTTTTACAAGAGGAAGAAGAAAAAGGTAATAGAAAAAATTATGAACAACAAATACATATCTATCAACAAGTGAATCTGAAAATTAAGGGAATTGATGATTTGATCAACAGAATAAACTGGTGAATATAATAGAATCGGGAGCACAGAAAGGGAGTAGACTGATAATTTTCAGGGGGAAAGGGGAGAGGGGTGTACAAGGAGACTGGAAAAAATCATACACCTACAGATGATGTCAATGGGAGGGAGGTAAGGGTACAGGGAAGGGTGAGAGCCAGGTGGAGGGGAGATATGAAAAAAAGAGAAACAAATGTAATAATCTGAATAATAAAATTTAATAAAAAAATAAAAATGTTGTCTTTGAAACACATATGCATAACTCATGGACACAGACAATAGAGTGGTGAAGGCCTGGAAGCCAGGAGATGGGGGACACAGAAGAGGGCTAAAAGGTCAATGGGGTAGAAAGAGTGATATATGTAATATTTTCACCAATAAAGATTTAAAAAAATAAATATTGTCTTTTATAAAATTTTCTTTATTGATTAAAGTGTTACATATGTGTTCTTAATTCCTCTTAGCCCCCATCCTCCCCACTCATGCACTCATTCCCCTGTTGTCTTTTTCCATTGGTTAGGTCTGTACGCATGCATACAAGTCCTTTGGTTGATCTCTCCCGCTTAACCCCATCCTCCCCTACCTTCCCTCTGAGGTTTGATGGTCTAATCGATGTTTCTCTGTCTCTGGAGCTGTTTGTGTTCATCAGTTTATGTTGTTCATTATATTCCACAAATGAGTGAGATCATGTGATACTTATATTTCTCTGACTGGCTTATTTCACTTAGCATAATGCTCTCCAGTTCCATCCATGTTGTTGCAAATGGTAGGAATTCCTTAAAAATAAGGAATAAAAAAGAAGAAATATTGTCTTTATAGACAAAAAGATCCTGCCGAGGCCGATTTGGCTCAGTGAATGGAGTGTCGGCCTGCAGACTTGGGGGTCCCAAGTCTGATTCTGGTCAAGGGCATGTCCCTTGGTTGAAGGCACATTCCCAGTGGGGGGGCATGCAAGAGGTGGATGATCGATGTTTCTCTCTCATTGATGTTTCTAACTCCCTATCCCTCTCCCTTCCTCTCTGTAAAAAAATCAATAAAGATATATATTTTTAAAAACAAGATCCTAAATGAAAGTATAAGTATGTAGGAAAAAAGAAGAACAATAGAAAGTCTAAATGTCTGGGTTAAAAAATAGTGAATAAAAGCTAATTCTATAAAATAATAATTTCAATGTATTTGGGGAGTCTAAAATATATATCAAATTAAAATGTACAAAAACAACATATAGCTTGATATGCCATTATGAAGACTTTAAGTTATTTGCATTTCTGGGAAGTGGTAAAACAATTTATGTTAACTCTGATATGTGAAATCAAGTTGTAATCTCTATGGTAAATAATAGAAAGTGAAGTATTTAAAACAAACAATATAATTGAAGAGAAATATACTTATTCAATTCATACAACTGATACTATATAGAAATAGAAAAAGAGGAGTGATATATATGGTAGCATGATAGATAAGCATAAATATATAAACAACAATAAATGGATTAAATATTTCAACGAATAGAAAAATATTATGTTGGATAAAAGCAGAAATACATATATACGGTACATTGCTCACTGAAGCCATGCTTAAATTCTAAAAAAATAAAAAAAAATTGAAATATAAAGGGGTGAAAGGTAACAGGCAAACAAAAATCTTTAAAAATATATTGCATAAGTATATTAATACTAGATAAATTAAACTTAAAACTATGAAAAATCACTCAAAATGGTGAGTAGAATCTCTCATAATGTTAAATTCTAAGTTCATTATAAATAATTATAGAATTCTAAAATTATATATAACTACTAAAATCTCCACTCAACATATAAAGCAATAATTAATTAACAAAACTAAGAGATGAAATAGGCAAATTTACCACCAAAATAGGAAATATTACCTCAGATTTTCTATCTGACTTAAAAAGCTATAATAAATATCATATAAATAAAATATATAATATTGCATTATAATATACTGCCATAGTAAACAGAAAATATTATACTCACTTATGAAGATAAGTTTTTTTTCAAATTAATAAATTTGAAAGAGAATGCTATATTATATGTTTAACTAAAATTAATTGAAGATGTAAATAAAATGGACAAAACCTGAGAAAAATACTATTTGCCCAGATATAAAATATGAACACTGATAATATTAAAATATTGAATGTATAATTCTGTGAGAACCTCTTTCCACGTTACGCGTGGTTCAGGGTTCCTGGTTCAGGGTTTGGGTTCTGAAGTAGGCTGCACGCAAAGGAAATAAGAGACTAGAAGACATTAATTTGGCGATATTGGGGGGTCAGGTGGGAGCCTTCCTCTAGTGGAAAGGACTGCCACTTGCTCTGGCCTTTTTCTCCCTTTTATTAAGGCTTTGGGACACACTCCTAGCTTTTAGGCAGGAAATAACAAAAACAGAAATTAACATGAAACAAACAGATAGAGGTTGCTTCAGCCAACAATGTTTCAACTAAACAGTGAATAATTAGCTCTGACCTTTCAGAGCAGTTAAGGTTGACCAGCCTTCTGGCCTCCTGTTTACATCCATTTAGTGAGAACAATATTTGGTTTCCAACATCTCCCCCGTTTTCTTTTCCTCTAAAAAATCTTGCATCTGCAGACTAGAAATAAATATTAAGAACAAAAACAAGACAAGCAACAATGGCTATGCTAAGAGGTAAATGAATAAGTCTATAGTATCTTTCTTCCTGGACCAACAGTCCTTTGAGTCCCAGTTTCAATGTCCAACAGTTTTTTGAATGTACGTATTAGCAATGATATTTCAGTTCTAGATGGTGGACAAATGGTGGCAATGCAGGTCTGACCCTCTCTGGTTTGGTCCTGGGCAACCTGCATCGATGCACAGCTGCTGACTGTTAGCATGGCAAGGTGTTGTCAGCATCTTCCATCTCTGGACTGTTTCTCCTCTCGTCTTCATAGCTGGAACTTTCTCTGTTGTAGGAGTTCACATGGTCTTAGAGCTGTTTTTCTGAAAATATATAAACATTCTCAACCAAAAGTTAGTAAAGAAATTTTTTTCTATAAATTTGACTTTGGATACTTTTTATTTTTGCCCAAATGATTTTCCTTTGGCTTATTTTAATACTATGTATGTTTTTCATGAGTGTCTTGCTGTTAAGTAAAAAAAATTTTCTAGATATAATTTGCTTACAGGATACTTTTCCTTACATAATATTACTGTACTATCCCCCCCCCCTTTTTTTTATTTCATTAGGAGGCTTTTGGAAAATTTTTATAATGCAAATATGACTGCTTTATGTTTATTGCATGTTAAGTAATTTTACCATGCAATGAACTACCAATAGAAATTTAAGTTAATACTTTAGGAACAACTTTTTTCCAGTACAATTAAATTTTCTTGAATATTCATCTATTTCAATTAACCAATTAAATTAATTTGAAAATTTAACTACAACAATCTTAGTTGTATCCTGTAAATATTAGTGGAAAGGATTATTTGCATTCTTGAGTAGGCCCTGAGCATTCCTGGTATTAAATTGGATTTAGAATATAGAGCAGCTGTCAGTCAAGTCTGTCTGTTGCTGGGTCCCAATCTGAGCTGCACCAAATCTTTGTCTGTCATCTGTGTCCCGAACGGAGCTGGGCCAGGTCTCTGTCTTGTCACCTGGGTCCCGATGGGAGCTGGGCGTGGGAAGTGAAGCAGCCATAGGGCAGGAGACCTCCCTTAAAAGGGGCGAAGGTTCAAGCCTCTGCAATATTGGGGGGGTGAGGATCTGTGCCTCACCTCTGTTGATCCCCAAGTTTTCTCCTGATGGCCCCTCTGCGACTGTGCCTGTCTTAGGTTGTTCCTTCCCTGAGGAATCTTACCCATCTCTGGCTAACCAGCCATCCTCCGGGGCCAAGCAGGTTAATGTGAGGTTCAGTTCCGTCTCCTTGGTAGCCAATGCCCTTGTGGCCTCCACGCCCAGTACCTGCCTTGGGATCCCCTCGCCTGCTGGCAGGGTCCCAGCACTGATCACATATCTTGGGGAACCCAGGTTTCTTCTCCAGGAAGGGCCCAGCTCACACCACTGGGTGAGAGACAGATTCATGGTCCCAGCCAACACGAGGCTTCAACCTCAGCATGAACAGAAAGCTCAGGCGACAGCTGTGGGAGGGTCCCTCTTGGCAAAAAGAGCAAGAAAAGAATGCTCAAGTGCCTTCTCACTGCCTTAATTCCTTTTATGTTATTTTTTAAAATTGCTACCAAATATTCAGAGAATTAGATTATAAGTTTGTTTGGGATATTTGTCAAAAAAATTATAATGACATTATAGAATAATATTATGTAAGGATATTATTTTGTTCTAGGCCATGGCAATTCAATTTCAAACTGGCTATCAATTTCTTTTTGTATAAACAAGGTTTTAGTTTCTTTATTAGAATGCTTAATCAAATTGCTTACAAAAACATTGGCTCTTTATTTAGCTGAAAACTTTGATTTTTATTTAAAAAGCTAATTTATTAATTAAAGTAGGTATCTCAATTTTAAAAGCAAAAGAAATTTAGTAAATGTTTATGTCTGATTCATCAGCCACAAATGTTGCCCCACCTCTAGTTTAAGAATACAGGTGGCTTTGGGCTTATTGTCATTTTAAATTCTAATGTTGCAATTTTAAGAAATATTTACTTTATTTTGCCCTTCTTAGAGACTACAAGAAACAGGGAATCAGTACACCAAGGGTTTTTACCCATGAAGGGTCAGGAATATAAGTCAAAAATACTTCCCCAGGTACCCCCGGAAATATTACCGTACAGCTGGTAACTGTTGGCATTGCAAGAAATACATTCTTAGGTGTCTGTACCATCCTCTTTACCATGCTCCCGGTGACATAGGACCCCAAATTCCTGTAGGAATAGCTTGCAGAGCAATATCAGGAGTCAAAGTGATTGCTATAGTGCTGTTAAGATCCAGGCCTGCACTTCCTGGATTTGCTGGGATGAGGGAACCCACTGTGGGCCTTGCAGGGCAGGTTTCCCCTATTAATAACGGGACTGGGGGATACCCCTCTGGTCATTTTCTGGTGGTTGACCATACCCTGTGTCTTGATTTAGAGGCTGCCCATTTCTATGAAATTTTGATTTACACTGTCTGGCCCAATGGTTACCTCTCTTACATCTAGGACACCAAGAGACTGGATTTCTCAGAGGCTGAGTGTTTATGCCTCTCCCTAGAGTGCTACCTTGTGTCCTTCTTAGAGGCCAAAACCTTTACAACATTTAAAATATACTTATTAATTCTCATTTGATAAAGCTTTCCATGAAATTTTAAGTATATTAGATGGGTTAAATTTAAGAAGATGTCCTTTAAAAAGAGAGAACAAGTTTCTTGTGTTACTCTGGGCCCATGAAGCTTTACAAGAATAATCTCTGTTAAAGCCTTGAGATTTTAACATGGAAAAAAACCATCAAATATATATATTCATATATGATTTAAAGATTATAATATTTTTATAATTATCTTAAGATATCAATTTTATTTTTAAACTGTCAGTTGGGAATCACAGAATTAATTATTTTTTATTAGACCAATCAACAATGTATTTTGAATTCCTAATTATTAGAGAAATTTTATTTTATTTTCTCCCAATTTAATTTTCATTTAGCTGAAAACCTTGATTTATAACAAAATATCTTCTCCTTTTGGTTCCTTTACGCCATTTTTCTTAAAAAATAAAGAACAGTTCTGGGCTTGTTGTTTTTTGCAGCTTTTGCGGAGAGATTCCAGCTTAAAACCCTGTCTAATATGTCGAAAAAGGTGGACAATTGCGCTCATTTCTTTTTAAGCCGGGCTTCTCTCCTAACGAGTACAGAAATTCCAGACACATCTCTAAATTTTTAAAACTTTTTCATGGCAAGAAAGGAGACTTTAGATTAGTATACTGGGAGAGTGGACTTTCATACTGGATTGCCACAGTGTCTCTCTTCCTCCACATCCTGCTTACTTCAGGGGAAAGCATCAGTAACAGATCTGGCCAAATTTCTTTTCATGCTTAAAAGATAAAGACAGATCTTAAATTTTTTCTTTCTTTTTCGCTTTCCGAAGTAATAACTAGCACCTAATTTGGCCAAGATTAGCATTTCCCTGCGATTTCTCTTACAATTTTTAAATGAAACCTTCAGTAATCTCTTTGCAGGAGAGCAGAGAGCCTTGCCCTCTCCTGCCACCTTTGAATTTCTCCACACCAGAGGCGGTTTCAGCAGTGGAGTTTCATTATTACAGATTTCAGTTTCCAAATGCAAACTAAGATTTTAATTTGAACAAGAAACTACATTATTTAAGCAAACCAAAAGTCTATAATACAGTTTACTTTATATTTATAACCTAATTCTTCCCCATTAGCCTGGCTGCAAAAGACGTTCCCACCCTACTTACAGATCGCGACACTGCAGTTAATCCAGTTAATCCGTGGCCTTTGTGTACGTTGAATTCCCCTCACCTTTTCCTAGGTGAATCTTCCCTCACCATTTTCCTTGGTGAATTTTCCTTCCTTCGCTTTTAGACGAATAATACCTTCACCTCCAGAGGTCCCGCGGTCAGGCGCCAGATGTGGGCACCTCTTTCCGCAGTCCCACGTTGGGCACCAGATGTGGGAGCCCCTTTCCATGTCCCGCATGGTTTAGGGTTCCCGGGTCAGGGTTCGGGTTCTGAAGGATAAGAGACTAGAAATCATTAATTTAGCGATATTGGGGGGCCAGGCGGGAGCCTTCCTCTAGTGGAAAGGACTGCCACTTGCTCTGGCCTTTTTCTCCCTTTTATTAAGGCTTTGGGACACACCCCTAGCCTTTAGGCAGGAAATAATAAAAACAGAAATTAACATGAAACAAACAGATAGAGGTTGCTTCAGCCAACAATGTTTCAACTAAACAGTGAATAATTAGCTCTGACCTTTCAGAGCAGTTAAGGTTGACCAGCCTTCTGGCCTCCTGTTTACATCCATTTAGTGAGAACAATATTTGGTTTCCGACATAATTATAAACGCCTCCCCTCACAAAAACAAACAAAACAAAAACACTAAGTAAAGATATTTTCAAGATGATCTGTATTTCAGAAAGAAATATGTAAATCTTATACTAGTACACTTTTCCAGAGAAGAGAAAGGGAACACATCCCAATTCATATCTGAGTCCCATTTAAACTTGATGTCATTTAAAAAAAAAAAAGAGGCCACTCAAAACACTAATTTGAAAGAATATATACATCCTTTTGTTCATTGCAGAGTTATTCACAACAGCCAAGATGTGGAAGCAACCCAAGTGTCCATTAGTAGATGTGGATAAAAAGAAGCTGTAGTATACTTACACAATGGAATACTACTCAGTCATAAAAAAGAAGGAAGTCTTACCCTTTGCAATACCATGAATGCAACTGGAGAGCATTATTCTTTGTGAAATAAGCCAGTTAGATAAAGACAAATATTTTATGATTTCACTCATATGTGGAATCCAATGAACAAAATAAATTAACAGGCAAAATCATAAATCAATAAATAAAGACCAGGCTGAAAGCTGTTGTGTGTGTGGGGGGGAGGGGTGCTAGATAAAGGGTGATAGTGATAGAATTAAAAGAAAAAAAAAGAGAGAAAACTCATGGTCATGGTGTTGTAACCAACCCATAGCAAACGGGGAGTGGGAACAGTCGGAATCAAGGATTTGATTCCCCTATAAGACCAGTAAGGAATGTGGAGGGGCAAGGCCCAGACAGTGTTTCCCCATAAAGAATGAATCAGGGTCAGGGTGATGTCAGGCCTGGAGGCAGAAGGAACGGGAGGGTTTGTTCCCAGCTGACATCCTGTGACATAGAACAGAAGAACACCAGGTGCCTGAAGGCACCCCCGGCCTTGAGAAGCCATAAAGTTTGACAAACAACTCCTGCAAGGACAACCATTATCTAGACTGCTTACTTGCATAACCAAAAAGCTTAGACAAAGAGTCAGTATATGAAATTTAGTAATGCTTAGCCAATTAAAATTTGCCAAGTCCTCCTGTGCTGAGGATAAAAGACACTTGCTGTAGAAGTTCAGGGCTCTCGTGCTTCCCTGCTGTTTCAGTGGAACCGTGAGCTCGGACTCGAGTTCAACTCGAGTTCGTAATAAAGGCTTCCTAAATTTTCTAATTGACTGTATGGTGGTCGTCTGTCTCGGGTCGCCCCATTACAATGGACAGTATTATAGTGATTTTCAGGGAAGAGTTGGATAAGAGAGGGGAAATAAAAGATGATGGACAGAACCTTGACTTGGGATTATTAACACACAATACAGTGTACAGATGTTGGGTTGTGGAGTTGTGCATCTGAAACGTGTATGATTTTATTAACCAGTGAAACCCCAATAAATAAAATTAACTGACAGAATTGCCATGCCAAGTACCTGCCATACATGTCGTACCTCGAAACTTGGAATGTTAAAAATAGGGCAAAATAGCCTAAACAATCTTGTTTTC
The DNA here is from genome assembly GCA_011751065.1 of Lasiurus cinereus. Classification (NCBI taxonomy): domain Eukaryota; kingdom Metazoa; phylum Chordata; class Mammalia; order Chiroptera; family Vespertilionidae; genus Lasiurus; species Lasiurus cinereus. The sequence continues at coordinate 26,638,333 of JAAGEH010000012.1, forward strand.
CAAAGAATTGTTTGCAAAGATAAAAAAGATATTAGTTATTGTGACTACCAAACACATGGCTGATAGATGGGAAATTAAAAGCATTGTTGAGAATTACCGTCACTATGTTATCTGTTCCAATAAAAATATCTTCTTTTTCTTGATATAATCATTCCCCTTATTATAAATATTCATCCATCTTTGTCTCCTAATAGAAATATTACTTGGATTTCTGTCTGAATAATGAATCCTGAATAGCTATTCTTATTGGTCTCAATAAATGTTTTTGTCATGGCATAATTTTGTGCATAGAATATCTGATGAATCTGCATATACACAATGAAAATTAATGAGTATGTAATATTGATACATAAAATGTTGAGTTTCTGATTGCACATTAAATAATTAGGAAATTGAATTCATAAAATATAATTTAGAATAGCAACAAAGTACTGAGGAAATTGTCTTATTAAATATCAGAAAGAATTCTGCACAGACAAATATAAAATATTTTTCAGAATAGTGAGAAATATCTAAATTAGCAAAAGAAATAACATGTTAATGAAATAGAATGTTCAATATTCTGGATAGGTTGATTCTTCCAACATTTATCTATAGATTCAATATTATTACAGTCTAAATCTGTTTTTTTACTGGAAAATAACAAAGGTAATTCCAAATTTATATGGAAGAGAAAGAACCAAGTTGAGAGGATTTATTCAACCATATAGCAAGAAAATTGCTATCAAGCTACAATAATTAAGTATTGGCAGTAGAGACAAATAGACCATAGTACAGAAACTCTCTTATAATATCAAAGATTACTAGATTTGGAACCAATTTTGAAGAATCAGAAGGTGGAAAATGGATGTTTCATTTTTCCCCAAAAAAATTTGTGCTAGATCAAGGAAATATCTATTAAAAAAACAAAATAATTTTAACTATTAACTCACAACATAGATTAAAATAGATTCTAGGTAAATTGTATCTCTAAACTAAGAAAAATACTTAATGCTCATAGTTTATAAAGCTTTTCATAGGTATGCTGAATGAATGCCTTTATGATCTTAGGCAAAAATATTTTCTTTAACTTAAGAAATATGTTAACCACATTCAAAATAATGATTAATTTTACCATAAAATCAGCAACTAGATCTATCAAAATTGTTTATAAATATGTAAAAATGCAAATACATAATAATATATTGGCAACTTATATACCTCTTTTTTTGTTTGTTTAAAGTATATGTCTCCTTTTTCCCTGATTGATTCCCCCCCCTGCCACTCCCACCCCTGAGGGCAAGCCCCCACAGCCCCAGTGTCTATGTCCATTGGTTATGCTAATATGTATGCATACAAGCCCTTTGGTTGATCTCTAACCCATTGTCCCCTGCCTTCTCTTTGAGCTTGGATGGTCTGTTAAGTGCCACCTTGTCTCTGGATCTATTTTTGTTCATCTGTTTATATTGATCATTATATCTCACATATGAGTGAGATCATGTGACATTTATCTTTTTCCAACTGGAATGCTCTCCAGCTCAATCCATGCTGTTGCAAATGGTAAAAGTTTCCTCTCTTTTATACCAGTGTAGTATTCCATTGCATAGATGTACCACCTTTTTTTAATCCATTCATCTGCTGATGGGCACTTAGGCTATTTCCAAATCTTAGTTATGGTGAATTGTGCTGTTATGAACATAGGGTGCATATATCCTTCCTGATTGGTATTTCTGGTTTTTGGGGATATATTCCTAGATGTGGGATTATTGGGTCAAGTGGTCCATTTTTAGTTTTTTGAGGAAACTCCATACTGTTCTCCACAATGGCTGTACCAGTCTGCATTCCCACTAGCAGTGCATCAGGGTTCCTTTTCTCCACATCCTCACCAACACTTGTCATTTGTAAATTTGTTAACGATAGCCATTCTGACAGGTATGAGGTAGTACCTCATTATTGTTTTGATTTGTATCTCTCAAATGATTAGTGACTTTGAGCATTTTTTTATATGTCTCTGGGCCTTCTGTTGTACTCTTTTGAAAAATGTCTATTTAGGTCCTTTGCCCATTTTTTTTATTGGATTGTTTATCTTCCTTCTATTAATTTGTATGAGTTCCCTGTACATTTTAGAGATTATATCCTTATCTGAAATAGCATTGGCAAATATGTTCTCGCATGTAGCCATGCGGTGGGCTTTCTTTTTGTTTTGTTGATTGTTTCTTTTGCTGTACAGGAACTTTTTATTTTAATGTAATGACAATTTTTTTTATTTTCTCCCTAGTTTCCATTGCCCTAGGAGCTGTATCAATAAAGATATTGCTATGATATTTATCTGATATTTTGTTGCTTATGGAATCTTCTAAGACTTTTATTGTTTCCAATCTTACATTTATGTCTTTTAATCATTTTGAGTTTTTTTTTTTTGTGTATGGTGTAAGTTGGTGATTTAGCTTCATTTTTTTTGCATGTGTCTGACCAAATTCCCAGCACCATTTATTGAAGAAACTGCCTTGACTCCCTTGTATGCTCTTGCTTCCTTTGTGAAATATTAATTAAGCATAGTGGTTTGGTTCAACTTCTGGATTCTCTGTTCTGTTTCTTTTGTCTATATATCTGTTCTTGTGCCAGTACCAGGCAGTTTTGAGAACAATGGCTTTGCAATGCAGCTTGATATCTGGTATTATGTTCCCTCCAACTTTGTTCTTATTGCTCAGGAGTATTGTGGCTATTTGGGGTCTTTTTTAATTCCAAATAAATTTTTGGAGAGTTTGTTCTAAGTCTATGAAATATGCCATTGGTATTTTAATGGGGATTGAATTGAATCTATAAATTGTTTTAGGTAGTATAGACATTTTAATGATGTTGATTCTACCAATCCATGAACACAGTATGTTCTTCCATTTGCATATGTTTTCCTCTATCTCATTTTTCAGTGTCCTATAGTTTTCTGAGTACAAGTCTTTTACCTCCTTAGTTAAGTTTATTCTAGGTATCTTACTTTTTTTTGTGTGTGTGCAATGGTAAATGGAATTATTTTTTTTCTAGTTTCATTGTTGGTGTATAAAAAAGCCATAGACTCCTGAGTTTTAATTTTGTACCCTGCTACATTTTCGTATTCATTTATTAACTCTTATCTATTAAATAAAAAGAACTGTTATAATCGATAAGAATAAAACAATCAAATAGAAAAAAAGTGCAAGGTACTTAAACATGTTTCTGGATACAGAGATAATCATTGTGAAAATGTTAATGGTTATTCATATTTTTCAGAATATCACTTTTTAATACAATAGCAATGATTCATTTTCTTCTGGAAAATGATTAAGTATATAAATGTTATAATATTTTATTTATGAATATAACATTTTATAATGTTATTTTGTTATTTTAAAATATTCATATCTATATTCATTTTATTGTATTTATTTTTTCTTTTTTACTGTATTATATGGTTTTTTTTTATTAATAACTCAAATTATAAGATATCCCATGATGCCAATTAGTGACGACTCTGAGTCAGTACTATTTTCTGATTACTCACTCCTCCCCTAACAACCCTTCTATAAAAATGAACTGTTTTGATTTGGTTTGGTGGGAAAGTCACAGGCACTGCTTTTATGATCATAATATATTACTAGAATTCATATTTGAGAATAAAGTTACCTTTCAGTTATATTAGTGAGAATGAAGATGTAATATTTTCCTCCATGAAATTAGGTATATCCCTAGGAAGATTCAGAGAGGAAGCAAGATCTCAGTCAAGAATCCCTTCTGTGGTTCAAACGAATATTCCATGATGTTTCTTTCCTGGCTGTGTTCATGGTGGTTATTTAGGGTCCTACCTGAAGCTTGTATTCAGGACCCATTGACGAGATATTTGAAAAACAAGTTCATTAATGCAATGAACTAATGCAGGTTCTGGTTCTCCTGACAGCAAACAGCTTCCGAGTTGTCACAGACTGACAGCTTAATGTGTTAAGGTGAACAACTCATGTCACTGTCTTCCACCTCAGAGGACATCAGGGTGTGGTACTGTGGGGCAGCCAGGGCCTGGGGCAATGTGTCCACTGTGCTGATGGGACAGTCCTGGGGATGGATCTCTTTGGCCAGACACCCCCTCTTCTTCAATGTGCAGGCCTCGGGGTATCCTGCGAGATGGGGGCTGGGTGGGTGGAGTGTACTTGTGCTCTAAGCGATCCTCCAGGTCCAATGTGTAACTGTCGTCTGAATCATAGAAGCTCAGGTACCCACAGATCACAAATGGCACAATGATGCGGGTGGGAGCATCTAATTGGTTGAGCTGTGGATCAGCAGAGTGGTCCAGCAGAGGTTTCGCCAGGTCCAGCAGGAAGCCTTCAGGGGTCATAACCCTGTGAAGGCCTCGATGCTGGCGCCCGGGCTGGGCACAGAGCCCGCTGGAGAAGAAGACACGCCGCTACAGAGCAGCGTCACATCCCTGCCTAGGAAGATCTTGGCTACAAAGCAGCCCCGGGGCTTCAAGACATGTGTGGCGATGTTCAGAGCAGCTAGGAGAAGCTTGGCCTACATCTGCTCATCCACTGCACGGAGGTCAGTGACATCAGGAGCCCCATCGCACACTACCAGGTCCACGGGGCAGCCCTCAAAGTGCTGGGTGACCTCCTCGGCAGTGGACAGCTGGGTGATAGTCCCCTGGATCTGTAACACACCTGGTAGCAGAGCCAAAGCTTGAAGGTCCAAAGCCCCCAGACTCCCTATTCTCCTGGCGCAGCACCTCGCTCCTGTCACAGCTTGAATTCCTCACTGGGTGGCAGCAGCTTGAAGGCACTGCAGATACTGCAGGTGCACCAGCCATCCTCCTTGGCCATTTGGTAGTAAACATCTGGCTTGTCCTACCACGTTTGTCCCATCGCGCACCCTGTTTGCCCAAGGGACCTTGTGTCTTCCGTCTCCTCGGGATCAGTGGCCCAGACTACACAGCTGCAGCTAGGAGGGCAAACTCCTCTCCCCTCTTTGCTGAACAGTACAGTCTTGACACCTCAGCTGTCTCGGTCTGGACCCAGGTCCCCCGCTCTGTGCCCCAAAGCCCAAGGTAGCTTTAGGAGTGGAGATGGGAGTCAGGTCCACCAGCAGCCCCTGTCAAACCAGTGAGAAATCTCAGGGCTTCACTTTCTGTCTGTTCTGAGGTGTTCTGAATGCGTATCGTGCAGCCTCTATCATGCAGCCTGTGGGCTCCTGCAGTGGGGTAAGCCTGTCGTTGTGGGATGTGGAGGCTCCCGCAAGGCCCCGACCCATCAGAACTTGATCAGTTCATCTAGAGATTTATCTAGTTTTAGGAAAAACCAGAACTTGTATTTAACAAATTAGACATGAAGTACAATTATTAACTGCACTACATTTTTAACGGATATATTTACCTATATTTTAAAATATATTAGTTAATATTTCTATCTGCTTTCTAACAGTGAACAACTTTAATATTGTCTACTCTGCCTTTACCTCAATATTGTTTGATATTCCAAAATAAAGATGTTCACTCTTTATAATTACTAGTTGCATTTATTAATGTATGTAATATATTGTGTGCCTGCCCTCTTTTTCTCCTTTATTAAATGATGACATTTTCCTGGGTTTACTTTTCTTTCTGAAAATTGTCAAATATTTATCAATATAATTGTGGAGAAAAATTACTTTGTTTCTTTTTATTTGAAAATGTCTTCATTTTACTCAGTACTTTAAAAACAATTTGTTCCCGATGGTGTATCTCAGAGGTTGAGCCTCGATCTATGATCCAGGAGGTCACAGTTAAATTCCCAATCAGGACACAGGCTTGATTCCTACTTGGGGATGTTCAGGAGGCAGCCGATTAATAATTCCCTCTCATCATTGATGTCTCTATCTCTCTCTCTCCCTCTCCCTCTCTGAAGTAAAAAAATAAAAATTAAAAAAGTATATTTAAAAATTTGTTCTATAAAATTCTGAGAGAAATGTTTTTTCATAATATTAAAAACAATATTCATCTTCTAATGTATACTATTTCTGACAAGGGATTGGTTATTAGACAGATATGGTCCTTATCTTTCATTTTGATTGGTATGTTTAACAAATTTTTTCACTTCACTTTTAATGTCTTATTTTTTTTAACTATTATAGGAACTTCACAAGTTCAGATATTTGAAAGGATTCACAAGAACCCATAGAGCATACAAACCTCAGGTTTTTATTTAAAGGGAAAAGATAAGGTAAAACAAGAGAAAGTAAGTACAGACAATTATTAAGAGTTCTTAGAAATACCCAGATACAAGCTTACCAGTGCCTTTATTCACACATGGACATATATACTTCTTCAGTTCGAATTGCAGATTCTGTGCAATGAATTTAGCTCAAAGCAGAAGTTCCCAGTGGAGTCTTTTATGCCTCTTTGGTCAATCCAGGCCGCCTAATAGATTATGCCGGGTGAAAATCACCAATAAAAACCTCGGGAATTTCAAGTCCTAAACAGCGTGTCATGCACCTCACTGCTTTTACTGTGGCCAAGATTCTAAGTCATCTTGAGGTCCCTAAAGATAAAGAATCCCCAGAATAGCTGTAAAATAGCTATCCCGCACAACCATCATATTCACATCATATTTTCTGGATGTGAATTTACTTTTCTTTATCTGGCTTAGTTCTCAAAATATACTTCAAATCTAAGGATTCACACCATTCTTCTTCTTAAACTTTGAACTTTTTATAACCAATTTCAATAGGCAGTATATAAACATATGACAAAAATAAATGCATATTGTATACCTATTCAGTTACAGAAAAGCACAGATTGCTAGGTGGGCAGATATAGAACCCCTTTTGGTTACTTTGCCCCCAAATTTATCTGCATTGTTGAGTTTCAGATGTTATCCTTTCCCCGAATTGACTCCCTCTACCCTGGTCTCACTCCCCTACCCCGAACCCCAGGCCTTCACTGCACTGTTATCTGTGACCATGGGTTATGCATACATGCAAATAAGTTCTTTGGCTAATCTCTAATTATTTTCATTTCTAAAATATTCGCTTTTTGTTTGTTAGATCTTTGAATTTTATCCCCAAATTCTCTCATGCTCTGCTTTGTTTTCTTTATTCAGGTGTTTCAACCTGAATGTTTTCTAGCTCACTCATGCTCTTTCTCCTCTGTTCAATATGTTGTTGAATTAATCTATTGAGTCTCTAATTTTAGTTTTTGGGTTTATATATTTTTGTTTGATTTTTATCCCAATTTCCTGGTTAAATTACTTATTTTACCATCAATTTCCTTGAATATATCAATCACAATTATTTTATATTCTATGTGTTTAAACACAAATAACTCCATCATTTCATTGTTCTTGTGTGTACATGCAGATCTTTTCATAATATTTTCTTGGTAATATGTTATTGGATTTCGTATATTATATAAGAAATATCACAGGAGCTCTGGATGATGCCATCTTCTAGAGAGGATTCACCTTTTTCCTGAAAAACAGATAGAGTGGTACAAATCAAAATAAGCTATCCGATGAGCTGACCTACTCAAGAGTACATTTTTAATTCTGCCTTGGGTTTGCTTCTTCTTGGGTATAACCCTTTAGAAGTTTCCATCTTGGAATATGTATCATTTACTAAAACCCTTTTTCACTGATGAGTACTGAATTACAGTCTTTTATTGTTTTGTTTTATTTTTGTTTTCTCAGACCCACAAGACAGTTGAACCTTCTGTTTTGCTTTACAAAAATTGTTCTATTTAACCTCTTAGGTTTTTGTCCTAAGAAGTTAAAGAATTCAAAATAATCCTTAAAGGAAACAAACATTGTGTAGTCATTGACTCTCAGGAGGAACTCTTATTAATAGGGATCAGGTTTAGACTCCCCACCTAAACAAACAACAAAATAGATATATACATGAAAAAATGGTTTTGAGACTTGAACAACAAGCAGTGAAGGACAATGATACCTGAAAGAAAGGCAATAAATGAGTGCCACAACTGTTCTATCTATTTGCAGGGTTATAGAGTTGAGAAATGGGCGGGGGGTGAGGGAGAGTTTGGTGGGACAAAGTAGAAAAAGACTGGTGAACTAAGTGATTTGAGACAGAGTTTAGTTTATTGTTTTGAGGAAACTAAGGGATCTAGAGTTCTCAGGCAAAGTGCCAGAAGAAAGAAAGCTGTACAGAGAAGGTTACATTTGCCAGCAAGTTTTCTGCTAAATACTATTAACACATATGTGTGAAGAAACTATTGGGACCAGGGAAAGAACTGCATAAAGGGAGCAGTGGGAAAAATTGTCACAGGACTGCAATGGTTTGTTTCCTTATCAACTAGAGTAAATTTGTTGAGTACAGCTTTAATAAAGTAAGCTTACAGAATGAGCAGAGAGCATCTGAGTAAGAAAGAGGGAGTGCCCATTGTTTCAGGTAGGGAATAGCGAGTTACAGGTGGGCAAGAAAAAACTTTTTGAGCAAAATATGGGAGATAAAATATATAGCAAGGCTTAAAAACATACTAGAAATTATACCAATTGCCATTTTAAATATTATTTCATCTAATATGATTAAATATATTATTATTTCCCCTCAAAAATAATAGGAATCACGTAGCAAAGTGTAAATAATTCATATGCTCCTGAAATAGAAAAAATGTTGAGGAACTGTCTTGTGCATCATTAATTAGACAAATAACTAACAGCCCTTGCTGGATTATAACAACTGATGATTTGCAGAGATCAGGAGCTAAAATAATTCCTGCAAATCAGCAGTAGTGTGAAAGACATTGAAGACAAATATCACATTACCACAAAGAGAGTATGATGTGACATCACCTCTTATCATCAGGTTTCAAGGCATTCTTCAGTAGATGACACACAGCAATTTAAATGGTTTAAAGGAGTTTAAAGGGAAATAAAATAAACTTGAAATAATCATCCCTCAAAATTTGTAAGCAAATGATGAAAGTAAATGAAATGAATATCTCTTCCTTTATCCATTTCTATCTCATTTTAAAAATAAAAACCCTGCCAAAACCAGTTTGGCTCAGTGGATAGAGCGTTGGCCTGCAGACTGAAGGGTCCCAGGTTCGATTCCAGTCAAGGGCACATCCCCAGTAGGGGGTGTGCTGAAAGCGGCTGATCGATGTGTCTCTCTCATCGATGTTTCTAGCTTTCTATCCCTCCCTCTTCCTCTCTGTGAAAAATCAATAATATATATATATTTTTTTTTTAATAAAAAATAAAAAAACCTTCATTTGTCCTTTAGCTCAAATATCACTTTTTCAGAGAGAGCTACCCTGACACCCTAATCTAAAATAAGTCTTAATTATAATTATATAATCAGGACATTTCCTACACAATGGAAATAATTCCATTTGACATATCAGTGGGAAAGAATGAATGGGAAAAAGGAGACAGTCTATGAGAAAAGTGTAAGGTAAGTTTCTTTTTGTTGTTGTTGTTAATTAATATTTAATTTGCTTTTCTGAAAATAAAGTCCATTAGGTAATAGAGATAAATGAAAGAATAAAGAGTGATACCTTTTGAGTTTTACTTTAACCTAATATTTTATTATGTAAGATATTTAAACAAGAGTTTTTGATTCATTATATATGAAGGCCAAGTAATTCTCTTTATTTATATGAAATATATGCATTTTAAATATATTCTGGTAAGTTATTATAAAATTGTTTTTACTTATAATGTCCTGCATTCCCTGAAGTCCTGATGCCCTCTCAGTTTGTTGCTATGCAAAGTGTCCTTCACAGAACAATAGCATAAGCATCATGTGGGCACATTTGTAGAAAATCAGTTCCTACTTAATCACTGAATCAGAAACACAAGATCCCATAATTCACCTTTTACAAGTGTCACTTTACTGAATAGTGAAAATTAGACATACAGTGAGTGGTATCTCGAGATAAGAGTTTAATTCGTTCCGTAACCTTGAGGCGTGGGAAACTATGAGATGCTCCAGTCGTGGTAAACGGGTGGGTCATGTGCAGCCGGCCCATCTGCGCGATTACTCCTATCTCAAATGTTGCTCATATTTCAAAGCAAAAATCGCTTGCTCGAAGGCTCGTATCTCAAAAAACTCGTATGTTAGGGCACTCGTATCTCGAGGTACCAATGTACTGGGTTTAGGTTTTGTGTCCTGTATTCTACAACTTCCCTTTTTTATCCAGTTAATTTCCTTGAATAAAAGAAGCATTTGGCTATAGTATATTTGAGAAGCATTTCAGAGCAAACAAATTGCTATGATGTCATGGAAAAGCTCTTAGAATCCTATATAATAAAGATGTAATATGCAAATAGTCATTACGCCATGAAGTGTAACAACCGAGCATGTAACAATTGGATCATGGATCAACAGGAGGATAGGGCAGCAAGCTACAAGTGGGCAGTGGAGAGCTACAAGTGGGAGGTGGAGAGCTACAGGAGCAGGCAGGGAAGCAAGCTATTAGGGGAGGGTGAGGAGGGCCGAGGGAGCTACAGGAGGGCAGCGCAGTGGGCAGAGAGCTACTGGAGGGCAGCAGGGAGCTACTGGTGCAGGGATTCGTGCTCAGAGCTACTAGTAGTTTCATATCCAGGGATGGAGAACCCCAATGTGATATTTTTCTTTTCATGGTAACTGATGGCATCAACATACTTTGATCAATATTACTGATTATTATATGAGCCAGTGTTTATTGAACACTAGCTATTTTTAGTATTACACAGTACATAGATTATTACATTTAAACCTAAAACCAATCCTATGAGATAGATACTATTATTAGCCCTATTTTCAAGATGAGGAAACAGAAAGAGTGCAGCTACCTGCCCAAAGTCATATAGTTACTAAATGACAGAGCCAAGATTTGCAAATAGTCATTTTAGCCCTTAAACTATGAGTTGTCACTCATGTACTGTCACATGCATTAGTGACAGGCTGTATGTCTGCCTTAAGGAAGAACACTGTAATATCTACACAACCCTCACTTTTGAAATTATAATTGCTTGCTCTTTTGCTAAATATGTCTCTGCATAACTAAGGTGTTAGTTATGTTAGTGAGCCCAGTCATGGTTTTCTACAACAACAAAAAATGAGTCAAGAATGAATTTAGGTCAATGATTTTTAACATTTTTTCATCTGATGGCACATATAAACTAATTACTAAAATTCTGTGGCACACGGAAAAATATATTTTTGCTGGTTTGACAAAAAATAAGTTATAATTTTGATTAATTCGCACTGGACATCTATTGCTATATTGGCTATTGTCATTTCTTTATTTGACAATCTAAGGGAAAAGAGGTCAGTGCTCCTGACTATATAGTGAAGTACTGCATGTTTTAAAAATCCCTGAAGCACACTGGTTGAAAATTGCTGCTTTAGAGGAAGCCTCCAAGGACTGCCTACATAAAGTTACCAGTTAAACTTGAGATAATAAATTTTTATGACAAGTACATATATGTATTAATTGCTGCTTATCTGAAACTGAAATTATTGGTTATATTGTATTTTTATTTACTAAATCTGGCAATTCTAAATTCTCTGATAAGAAGGGACAAATGACATTTAGTAGCACATTAGCTACACCCATTTCCAAAGCTTACATTCATTCTTTTCCATTGTGTTAAAATAAGAGACTTTATTGAGATTCTGTCACTGTCCTCTCATTCCTGGCTTGCTACTGCTTTTAAAAGATATAGAGGGCATAAATGATGATAGAAGGAGACTTCACTGGGGTTGGTGAAAACACAATACAGTGTATAGGTGATGTCTTGTGGGATTGTGCACCTGAAAGCTGTATATTTTGTTAAACAGTATCACTCCAATAAATTCAATAAAAAGGAAAATAAATTAAGTGGGAACAAATGAAGAGATTGCCAATTGGCTACTATTTTGAAATTGAATTAATCACCCTCTTCTGTAAGAAAATTATCAGTTTATGATTTTTGAACATCATTCTTGCCTATAATAAGGTTATAAATCCCCATTCTGAAAATTATTGGTAATTTCAAAGGCAGCCTGGTGGTGAGTTGGGGGAAGTAAATCTTAGAACCTTTCAATATCATTTTGCAAATATCCCTTTAAAGTTCCTCAGACTTCATCACTAATTCACCCTAACAACTTGCCACATCCTTTTTATCAGTAAGTCAGATTGATTAATGTTTCTAAATGCTTTCAACTAAGATATAATATTGAAATGTTCAGTATAAAAATATCTTCTGAATAATAGATTATCAATGCATTTAAAAAAATACATAATATCTGGTTATATTACATATTTTATAGTGGGCTGGGAATTCAGTTAAAAAGCACAAAGGATTCATTGAAAATATATTGTTCCTCTTAATAGAAGTGCTCCATTACTGGTGCACAGTTGAGCAAAGTCTAAACCAGCAAATGTCAACTAGCATGCACCATCTTACTATGGCATCCGCAGCAAAAAGCAGAGAACAATTACTCATAGCAGCTGGCCGTGGGCAGCAGCACTGTAGCATTAGAAGCAAGCTACCAAATGAAATCAGGAATCTTTTTTCCCCAAGAAATTGGGGGCAAGAGGCTATGCTGTTTTATTTCTGTATCTATTTATTCATTTGCTTTTCATTTGTTGTGTGCCTCAGCCAGAAGTTTGCTCCAGTAAACGAGGGGTAGAACTTGACGCTCTCTAAGGTTGTTCTCTAAGGGGAAATTCGTTATGCTAGTTTGGGTACCCAAATTTAGTTAATAAGAACTGGGAAATAAGGAGCCACAATCCTGATTAAATTCAAAAAAATATATTTGTATAAGTAAATCATTTATGATGTACAAAGACATAGGGGACTAAGTTCTCTATTTCAGAGAACTTGCTCCCCTCATGTTACTCAGGGCAGATATGTATGGAGATGGCTGAAATCTTCCCCAGGCTGTCTTCTGATTGTACAGTGCACTTACAGTTAACTCTTAAGATTTCTTTTGTCATTGGAAAACCAATGTATACATTCTCTCATTTTTGTTTTTTTTTTACAGACACCTAAAATCTTGGTGCTATAGAAGAAATGTACTTATCCTATTTATTTGTCTAATTTACTTTCCTATTTACTTTTCATGTGGTTGAATTCAATGAAATAAAACATTATATAGAAAGCCTTTGAGTAACACAGAATTGTGGTTAAAAACCCACATTTTCATCCCTCCAATACTAACTTGGCCATCACACAACACAGACACATACACGCCCCCCCCCCCCACACACACTCCATCCACATTCAAACAAAGACTTCATAATAAACTCTTTTGTAACTTAATTGGAAAATTAGAATACATAGCATTTTAATCACCAGGATCTGTAAGTTATAAAAATATAAATTAGACTATGGTCACTATCTTTGTAATTTCCTTTTTTTAAAATTTATTTTGATAAGCACTCTCTTGCTTTCATCCAGCCCTTTTTTTCTATGCTAGCATATAGATTTACTAAGTAAAAATATTTCTATTGTCAATTAATATCCTATGCCCTAAAAACAATGATTCCTCTCCTAAAAAAGTCACCCTTTCCACCAGTTTCTATTGGCTCCATGAGAAAGGATTTAAAAGGTATCTTTTAAAAAGCCTACTTACTTTCTTAAATATCTTACTTTTATTTATGTAAATTCCAATCAATAAAAGATAATGAGTTTAACACAAATCACCTACATATGCAATTTCAAACATCTCAAAAAGTACTTTAATTTGGACCAAAAAAAAATAAACAGATTTTCAAGTGCAACATCAGATATCTGGTTCAAGATGCAAATACTTCCCAAGTTAAATTACACATCTATATATATAAAAGCCCAAGTGACTGACAGAATGACTGGAATGGCCAGTCAACCAGTCACTGGCATGTACAGATGCTCAATGCAGGAGCTGCCCCCTGATAGTGCACTTCCACAGCCAACCTCCTGCAGCCAGCTTTCTCCCAGCCAGCTGGCCAACCTCCCTCAGTCCCACTCTCATCCTTTCCCTCTGGCCATCAGGCTCTGATTGGCCAACCCTGATTGGGACTGGATGAGAGGGTGCCAATAGACCCTGATCACAGGCAAGGCCTAGGGATCCCACCCATGCACAAATTCATGCACTGGGTCTCTAGTTTTATATAAACACAATGATATAATCTTGTTCCAAGCCCTTTGCCAATGAACAATGCTTATAAAAATAGGACAATGTTTTTACTGCTTTTCACTAATTTATTAATAATACATTTCATATGAGCATCTTCTTTGAGCCAGACCATGTGCTCACACATCACACTAGAGGAATCTATATATGTATAAAACCCTAATATGCAAATAGACTGAATGGCAAAACAACTGAACAACCAGTTCCTATGATGTGTGCTGACCACCAGGGAGCATGTGAAGAACATGGGGGACATTGGCAGCAGGTGGCAGAGCATGGAACATGGTGGGCATCAGCCATGGCAGGATGGTGGAGCAGATAAGCAGGGGCTCGAGGCCAAGGCAGGGTGCTGGTCGCTGTCATTGGGGTGAGCCTCTGGTAGTTACTGAAAATTCTTTGCTCCCATGGGCCATGGTCCTGCTGAGTGCTTGCATCTGCTGCTGGTGACAGCCCCGCTCACACCCACTGCTGGCACCTGGCTCTGGCCCCAATTGCTCAATTCTGTCAGTGAGTGCAAGAAGTGGCGGTCATTCCAGGGCTTCTCCACTTCCCCCTGCTCCTAAGGGGCAATTGGGGCCACCACCTGTCTCTCACATCTGCTACCAAAGATGGCCCAGCTTGCACCCACTGCTGGCATAGGAGCCATTGCTCACACCAACTGCTGGTGTGGATCCTGCTCACACCTGCAGGTGGCTCTGCAGCTGCTGCTGCTTGCACTCGCTGCCAGCAACTGGTGCCAAATCACAATTGTCTCTGAGGGCTTCTCTACCTCCCCCAGATCCTGAGGGGTGATGGGGGTAGCAGCAGCTGCTCACACCCGCTGCTGGTGCCTGCCCCAATTGCTCCATGCTGTCAGCGGCTGTGAGCAGGGCTGGTGTCATCAGCATATGGAAATGGCAATAGTGGGAGTGGGGCTGCTGGCAACCAGGACCAGGTTCCACAGTGGGAGAGGGTGCAGAGACTGGGTCAAGACCCACCCCTGTGCTGAAGTCAGCCTTGCAGCCCATAGTTCCTTTCAAGGTTCATAAATTCATACACTAAACCCCTAGTAGGAAGTAAAACTCAAGATTTAAGTAGGAAAAAGGCACTATGTAAGTGGAATAGAAGATCACATTTTGTTTTCTTTTAAATAGATCAGTTTAAAATTCCTTGAGTGAGTATATAGATTATGGACTAACACTAGAGAGAGTGAGAATACAGTGGTACCTCGAGATACGAGTGCCCTAACATACAAGATTTTTGAGATACGAGCCATCGAGCAAGGGATTCTTTGCTTTGAAATTCGAGCAATATTTGACATACAAGTAATCGCGCGGATCGGCTGGCTGCACACGACCCACCAGTTTACCGCGAATCGAGCATCTCATAGTTTCCCATGCCTCAGTTAGTGTGCTTGTTTACCTCGTTGTCGAAGCATTTTTTGTGCATTTACATACTTTATCACATTTCTTTTTATAACCATGGGTCCGAAGAAAGCAAGTGGAAAGGTCAGTGCTCAGAAGAGGATGATGTCTATTGAATTAAAGCGTGAAATCAGAAAAATATGAGGAAGGTGTGCGAGTGGCTGACTTGGCGAGGCAATACGGGCGTAGTACTTCAACGATATGCACTGTGCTTAAACAGAAGGAGTCGATAAAGGGTATAACGCCAGCTAAAGGAGTTACAATGATTTCTAAGCTCCGTAGCTTCTCTCCATGAAAAGATGGAGAATCTACTGATGGTGTGGGTGATGGAGAAGCAGCTTATGAGAGATATGGGATAATTTGAATTGTCAAAATATGAGAAGTATTCTGTATCACTCTATTATTTCCTTTCCTCTGTCTCTAAAACCAATAAGCATTTACTCAGGTGAGGATTTAAAAATGTGAAATAAAGCAGGCAGCAGAATCAGCTATTTAGGTATACAATGGCATCAATTTATTCATTCCTTAAATAAATAATAGAGTGGGAGAGAGAGAAACATCCATGTGAGAGAGAAACATTAATCTGTTGCCTTCTGTATGACCTGGGACTGAACCAGCAACCAAGGTATGTGCCCTGGCTAGGAATCAAAACTGCAACATTTTGGTGTATGGAATGATGCTCCAACCAACTGAGCCAACCTGCCAGGGCTGTAAGATTTTTTGTTTCTCATATTGATCATAATTTTTTTAGCTCTAATTCTAATACAGTGGTACCTCGAGATACGAGTTTAATTCGTTCCATAACCTTGCTCCTATATCAAGTTGCTCATATCGCAAAGCAAATTTCCCCATTGAAATCAATTGAAATGCCGTTAATCTGTTCCAGCCCCCAAAATGCCACCACAGTTGATCTTGTTACGTGTCATATTTTGACAATTCAAATTATCCCATATCTCCATAGTTAAAATTAAATAAAAAATAGTCAACAGAAACTTGGGATTGTGTTCTAGAATGCTTTTCTCAGATGTCAATATAATCCTATCTAATAAAGAGGAAATATGCAAATTGACCATCACTCCATCACAAAGATGATGCACCCACAGCTGAGGTCAAGTTCCCATAAGGAGTCTTAACGAGCAATCAGTAGGGATCTGAGGCTACGCCCTCTCCTGCCCCTGTGGGTCTTGATAGGGGTCCTCAAGGTGGTCTTTCCATCCTCGTCATGGGCTAGGGGACCACAGGCTGTGCTTCCCAACCCCAGCACCAAGCCAGGGGACCTCAGGCCATGCCTCTCCCCAGGTGGGGTTTGACAAGGAACCTTAAAGTTCACCCCCAGTGCTGGGTCAGAGGAACTCAGGCCATGTCCCTGCTCAGCAGGGCTTGACAGGGGACCTGAGGCTGCACCCACTTTTCTCTCCTCTGAGATCTTCACAATTTATTCATGCCTTTGGTCCTTATTTATTTATTTTTTTGATCAGTTTATTTTTATCTTAAGTGAGATCATGTGGTGTTTGTCTTTCTCTGATTGGCTTATTTCACTTCACACAATAATTTCCTGTCCAGCCATCCTGTTCCAAAGGTAAGATCTCTTTCTCTGATACAGCCTCATAGCATTCCACTGTGTAAATGTCCCACAGCTTTTTTTATCCACTCAGCAGCTGATGGGCACTTGGACAGTTTCTAGATCTAGACTATTGTAAGTAATGCTTCAGTGAACATTGGAGTGAAATATTCTTTCTGATTGATAGATTCTTAGGCTATATATCCAGAAGTGGAATTTCTGGTCAAAGGGCAGTTTCACTTTTAATTTTTGAGGAAACAGCTTACTGTTTTCCATAATGCGTGCAATATAATGCATTCTCATTAACAGTGCACTAAGGTTCCCATTTCTCCACATCCTCTCCAGTATTTGTTTGTTGATTTATTAATAGTTGCCATTCTGACTGATGCAAGGTGATACCTCATTGTAGTTTTTATTTGTATCTCTCTGATGATTAGTGATCTTGAGTATTTTTTCATTTGAGCATTTTTTCATATGTATATTGGCCATCTGTATGTCCGTTTTGGAGAAGTATCTATTCAGGTCCTTTACCATTTTTTTTATAGGATTGTTTGTCTTCCTGGTGTTGAGTTGTATAAGTTCTTTATATATTTGGAGATTAACCCCTTATTTGATGAATTGTTATCAAATTTGTTCTCCCACATAGTGGGTTCCCTTTTTGTTTTGTTGATGGTTTCTTTGCTGTGCAGAGCTGTTTAGTTCAATAGTGTCCCGTTTATGTTTTTCCTGTGTTTCCCTTTCCCTCAGAGACATATTGGCAAAAATATGTCTGTGATTTTACTGCCTATGTTTTCTTCTAAGATTTTTATGGTTTTGTTAATTACATTTAAGTATTTTATCCATTTTGAGTTTAGTCTTTTGTATGGTGTACTTTTATGGTCTAGTTTGTTATTTGTCCATTGGTTCTTCAAAATCAGAGACAATGTTTTTATGTAGATAGAGAGAAAAGGTAAAATAGATTAAAGAGAGGATTAAAAATTGTTTTTTTTATGTGTCATGTCTTGATGTCTTCAAATAGGTGACAAAAAATGTAGTCTATGCACCCAGAAAGGATTGGACTTATCAAGAAGCCCAGGCAGGATTGTGCGTGACACCTGAAAAGATGGCAAAGAAGATGGCAACTGATGCTAAGAGAGGTGCGCGTAGACATGTCATTTGACTCAACTTTAATAATTAAAAATTTAAAAACTGAAGATGCGAATAACTTCATATTAAATTGGAGATTGGACTATTATGCTCACATGCTATAGGAAAACGGTTCATGGTTTTTAAAATATACCTGTGTGAGTGCATGTATATTTGTTTATTTTTGTCCCTCTCTTGGCTCCAAACTTTCTTTTAATATTGTTAGTAGCATATTCCGACGTATTCCTAAAATATTATTCTATAGCAGGAATAATTGACTAAGTTTGGGAAGGCATTCAATATCTTTCCTAAGAGTTTGCTAAGCACATGACATTCCCAAAAGATAGGTATTTTTTCTTTTTTAAATAAGTAAAATGTATTACTTAAGATTTAAAGAAAGAAAAGTTACATGGAATAAGAAATGATAAGTAAAACCTAATGTATTGAATAGAAGGGACCAAAATAAGAATACACTGATGGTAATATTAGATTTTAAATTCTGCACATTGAGAGGACAATGATGGTTTTGGGAGCATTGTTCGTACAGTACTAGAGAATTAAAAAAGAAAAAAATATTGTTTTATGTTGAACTTTGTTTACTTGACATCTAGTATATGATTGCACTCGAAGACATGTGGTTTTAACATGTGGGAAATTATAATTTTCCAATAATTTGTTTAGTTCAGCATGATGCCTCCACTAACCATCACATGCTTCGAAGAGACCTTGCTTTTGAATTTCCAAACCACAAATTTCTTGTCTCTAGGCCTTGAAAAAAAATAGTTCTGATGTTTTAAAATTCTCAGAATATTATGAGACATGTATTACAAATTTTCATCCTTTTGAAGGAACATCAAAGAATAATTCACCTTCCCTCCTGCACGATAATTACTGAGATTGCTAAGCATCATAATCATGCTTACTTTGAAGGAGAGAATGAGTAGTAATTGGGATCTCAGGTGAAGGGGAAAATCTATGTCTTGATTTAGATTTGTAGCTGATGAAGTGAAAAAAAAAAACACTGAGAAGCTGGAATTTTAAAGGAGAATTTATTTAAAACAGAACTGACAAGGTTAATCCTTATAAATGTGTGATAGAATGGGAAACTTAATAATATAAATACCTTTCCTACCTCTTATCTTAAATATATCATTTTTCATGAAACATACATTATTTGAATTACATTGTTAGATTGCCTGCTTGGAGAAAAGATAAAAATCAGTGGTTTTAAAGAAATTTTAGAGTTAAGAATTTTGAAAAGCAGTCGAAACCAGTTTGGCTCAATGGATAGAGTATCAGTCTGCGGACTGAAGGGTTCCGGGTTCGATTCCGGTCAAGGGCATGTATTTTGGTTGTGGGAGCATCCCCAGTGGGGGGCATGTAGGAGGCGGGCTGATCGATGTCTCTCTCTCATCAATGTTTCTAACTCTATCCTGCTCCCTTCCTCTCTGTAAAAAATCAATAATATATATATATATATATATATATATATGAATTTTGAAAAGCAGAGCTCTGATTTATCATTTTTCTTGGTGTTCACAGTCTTGTCTCAGTTACCAGTAATCATGTCAGTATTTGCATTATCAACCTCTTTCTTTTTTACAGCCCTTCTTCTGGATTGTGCTGTGTGACCTGGAAATATGATTCTAATCAATGCTCTGTGGACCTAGAGGTAATTTAGCTCCTTACATTGTGCCTGTCCTTCTGACCAAAATTTCTCTTCCAAACATTTAAGAAGGGTCTGTTTTACTTTACTGACTCAATATTTGAGCAAAACCAGAGTCCTTCCAAAAGATTGATAGGGTGAAAAACACGGCTGTGGGAACCTCTTTCTACGTCCCGAGTGGTTCAGGGTTCCCAGGTTAGGGTTCAGGTTCTGAAGGAGGCTGCACACAAACGAAATGAGAGACTAGAAAACATTAATTTGGCTATATTGGGGGCCAGGCAGGAGCCTTCCTCTAGTGGAAAGGACTGCCACCTTCCTTTGGCCTTGCCATCCCTTTTGTTTAGGTTTGGGATACACCCTTTGCCCTGAAGCAGGCAATTCTAGTAACAAGTAGATTCTCTTATCAGTCAGGATTGACATGATTATTTGATGGGGAAGTTCATTGTCTCAATTAGATAGGGAGTGGCTGGTTTTGACCTTTCAGAGCTTCAAGGTTGACCAGCCTTCTAGCCTCCTGTTTTTATCCATTTAGTGAGAACAATGTTTTGGTTTCTGACACACACGGCCACCCTCTGTCATTCCTTCCTTTTTGTCTCCCAAGAGTTAGCTGATTTTATTACATGTCCAACCATTTCACACAGTTCATCATGAGAAGTTTCCCAAATCTTAATGTGAAAAGTAGTGATAAAGCTTCCCACACTGCCTCCTCAGAGAAGACCTCTAGACCAGATTGGACTTGCTCACTTCAGCAGTTGTGACACTGAGCTCACTATTACCTCGCTAATTCAACGATGTTGTTCATTCATCCCTGACTTTGCATTTGTTCTTCCTTCTGGAAGGCAATTTAACTTTTCTCTCCTACAACTATATTAGAAATATATATACTTCCTAAGTTCCATTACACATAGCATTACAGCGTAATCAAGCGCTGACCTTTTATGGCACTTTTAGTTCATCTCTTCTATGTGTTTTATCCATACTCTGTCAAGATGGTTACTCTGCTGCATGGTACTGCTGCTTGTTTCTCTGACTCCCTTACTGGACAGCTAATATGGAGGAGTTAATGTTTTTCCTTATTCATCTTTGTATTCATTATGCCATATGATTAGCTCATTGGAAGTGTTCACTGTAAATGTATGAATGAATAAATTAATATTCTTACCTACATACTCTCATCTCTCCATTTATGGAGAAGGAAAATAAAGTATTTGAAGATAAGTGTAAAAGGTGCGTCCATGTTCTAATTGGGATGAACCAAGGTTTACAAGCCCCTAAATGAGCAGCCATCATCTCATACTATCCTATTTAATAAAAAAGTAATATGCAAATTGGCTGTACCTCCACTATACCCACAAGCCATACCCATCAGCCAATCAGAAAGAGTATGCAAATTAACCCAACCACAAGGGCTACAGCTAGAGAGAGAGCAGGAGGGAAACTTTGGTTGCCCTTAGCAATGGAGGAAGCCAAACTTTCTGCATATCCTGGCTACAAAGTTTCAATGGTTGTGGGAGCAGAAGAGTTAGCTCCACTCCAGGCTACAAACTATCAATTGGAGAAGATAAATAAATCTCAGATACCAGGGCCTCCACTTGGATTGCTGGGGGGAATGGCCAGCCTGCAAACCTCACAGGCCCCTGTCTCAGGCCACCTCACTCCCTTAGGGAACACCCACCCTGATCCAAGACACCCTTCAGGGCAAACCAGCTGGCCCCCACCCATGCACCAGGCCTCTATCCTATCTAATAAAAGAGTAATATGCAGATTGACCATCACTCCAACACACAAGAAGACTGCCCCTATCAGGTCAAAGATGGCTGCCCCCATGTGGACACAAGATGATCACCACAAAACGGCCAATAGGGAAGGGCAAGTTAGGGGTGACCAGGCCCACAGGGGAGAGTACTCAGGGGCAAACAGGCTGGCAGGGGAGCAGTTAGGCATCAATCAGGCTGGCAGGGGAATGGTTAGGGGATGGTCAGGCTGGTAGGCAGAATAGTTAGAGGCAATCAGAAAGGCAGGCAGGTGAGCAGTTGGGAGCCAGCAGTTCTGGATTGTGAGAAGGATGTCCGACTGCCAATTTAGGCTCCATCCTACCTGGATCAAGCCTAACCAGGCAGTTAGACATCCCTCAAGGGGTCCCAGATTTGAGAGAGAGCAGGCTGGGCTGAAGGACATTCCCCACCCATGCACAAATTTCATGCACCAGGCCTCTAGTTCTATTACAAATATCACTTCCATTTCATCAAACAAGTGCTGGCTTTATATTTATAGTATTTTACTAAATACTCAGCCACAATGAGCCAGATATTACAATATAGCAGATGAAGACCCTGAGACTTGGAGAGGTAGAATCACTTATATAAAATCACTCACTAGTTAGTAGAAAACCTATAACTTTAAACATGGGCTTTCTGATGTGAAATCTGCCCCTTAGTCACTGTTTTATATTGCCTTTCCAATAGTGAATATATATCTTTTAGTTGTCTTTTGTTTTTGTTTTTGCATAATAAGGTATGTCATACTTTCTATTTTTTCTCTACTCACAAACAACACCACTATCATGGTAACAAAGGTAACTGAAAACTTTGTATCCATTGTTTGTTTGTTTGTTTATTTGTTTATTACAATAGAATCTATTTTACCAACCACATGATAGTCATTATTTGTACATCCTGGATGTATCATGATTTTCATATGGTACATTTGCTGAAAATGGAAATATAGCTTTATTTCTTTAAAATAATCTGTCAACTTTGAAAATCAGTTTTGTATCAATTTCACAGTGAACACACACAAGAGAGAAAGTATCATGCTTAGGCATTTCCGTGTTAAGTTACTATTTGTGGTGTCATTTTCAATGATGTCAATAATTCTGACTGCTAGTGAAGTAGCACAGAAGTAACTTTTGGAGAATAATAGTATTTTCAGGCAATATTCCAAAATATACGCTTTGAAAGTGAGCACTAGTGCTACATTGTTACAGACCACAATGCCCCCACTACTTTGGTTTTCTGAACCAGTGTCCTTCTTTCATTTATTGTCCTTTGCCTTGCTGCTACTATTGCTCTTAAGGAAAAGTTTCCAACTCAGTTGCTTTTCTATTTAAAAGCTTCTTTGTTGTGGATTATAGTAAATGATTTAGCTAGTTGGCTATATGCTTGGTGGAGCATCCTCAAGCTTATTTTCACAGCTAAGCAAGATTTTGCTAGATGGTCTTTGAATTCAAAGGCTGCTTTTGGCACTCCAGGAAGAATAGTGCTGATTATTTAGAAACTTGTGGCTTTATAAATGACCACTCTCCCCTGGCAGGAAATTAATGGCAGATGAGTGGTAAAAAGGTCCATTTCATTTTATTCACAACCTGAATGTATTCTAAGGAAATGGTTATAGCCTGGAAGAAGAAAACAAAGAAAATTGTACCACGATGAAAAGTTTATTGGGAAGATTGGGAAAAAAATACATTGTTCAACTGATTATGATTATTATAAGTAATCAGATTTTATTGCTTACTTAGGGAAGCAAAATAGGAGGTAGACTCCTAGGCAAACCTCAGTGGTCAGATAGCAGAAGCAAGAAATCTATGTCTGTGTTGTTTTAAGCCACTGAGGTTTGGGGTTTCTTTATTATTTCAGTATAATAAGAAGGATATTAAAAAGTTATTCAACAGTGACATTAATAACTTTATTGGACTCTCTTCTCTTAGTAACACATCAAACATTGTTAGCCTATGTTAGCAAGATTAAACCAGAATGAATTATTATTTGGGATAAAGTTATTTTTGGTTGTTTGTTTTTTCTTTTCCCTAAAAGGCCTTGAAGAATAATTTTTTTCAGATTTGTTTGAGAATTTCACATCATTTCTGGTCATATACCTAAACATTTCTAGATGATGTTGTTGTATCATAAATATATTCCTGTTCCAAATAAAGTGGATCAAAATTTGTGTTTTGTTTGGAATATGGGCTGTCCACAGTTGAGATGGATATCCAAGAGACAACATAAGTGTGAGATATTGATTAGATAACAAGTTTTACACTATTATAGAGATATCAAAGTGATATGTAAAACCATATTGGTCTCCATCTATAGTTTTCAATACTAGGCAGCATGAAAATGATGTCTATTGTATTCTATACATTTTATTACAAAAATTGAGGGCTGTGTTGTAATGAATTGATTTACAAAGCAATAGTTATAAGGTCTTTGAAAAGTTATTACCTTAAGCGTCTGGGTTCTGAATCTATAGTCTTTTGCCCAATCATATCTGAAGTCAAAGAAATGAATTCTCCAAGAAGGCCACATAATTGAGTGTTAAATATTAACATAAGGACCATTTTAACCACTAGATAACTAGGTAAGGCTATTGAAAAAGAAAGATCATTTAGCACAACTGCAAGAACAAATTCTGAATCAGTTAGGTGACACTACACTGCTGCTGCCTTGCATAAATAAAATAACTTATTAAAGCTGTGGTTGTTGTGTTGATGGCATAGTTCAGTAATATCTTAATTAACCAACATTACACATATTGCTAAGCTAAGACTAGATTGTGTCATATTTCTGATGATAGTGTTAATAAATCTATCACTAATATAATCAGGCAAAATATGAGTTTGAACAAAGTACATAAGACAGAGTTTTCTTATTTCATTTTAAATTCAATAAAAACAAAATACCTTTTAAGGATGTGCTCAGAAATATACATAAATAGTCCACTTATTCACTCATTTCTTCAACTAGGAATGTATTTTTCTCAGTATTATAATGCAGAGGTCACACTTTGTGTACTATTTTTCTTGTTTTAAGATTAGTAAATATAAGGTTAACCATAAAATAAAACTTTGATTTCATTTAATTCACTATTAACATCAATTTCACTATACATACCAGCACTATAAAAATTAAATTGCTATAGCATCTATTTTATTTAATTTATCACTGAAATGCTACTCACACATGAATGATAATGTTAGTTAACTAGTTAAATTCCTCTCTCCCCAACAAAAGTATCATTCAAAACACACACTATTTTCTTCCAATATTAAAAAAATTATTACTTACACAATATAATTGCTTATCTATATATATAAAAGCCTAAGTGACTGTTCTACTGGTAGCTCTGATGTACTGACCGCCAGGTGGCAGACACTCTGACTGGTAGGTTAGCTAGCTGCTGGGGTCCAGCTAATCAGGCCTGGGTGAGACAGGTTGGACATGGCCTGGATTCCTTCTGCGGTCCCTCCCTGGACAGCCAACCTCCTGCTGCTCCTCCCTTGCAGGATGGCCTTGATTGTGCACCAGTGGGGTCCCTCGACCTGGCTTGTGCCATCGCAAAATCCAAAACCCCTGAAGGGATGTCTTCAGGGCAGGCTGAGGGACCACACTGGTGCACTGGGTATCTAGTACAGTATAATTGTGTAAACAATGGTCAATTTTATATTTTCAAGGACTAGCTCTAAAAATATTTTTCTTAAATTACTTTCTACATAAATCAAGATGCTGTACAAATACATATTTCTGAAGTAATTCTTCACTAAAATAAGCACATTACATCCCATGTTACATCTTTTCTATATTAGTTTTTGAGCTGTGGGCTATGCTATCAAATTTTATGAAACTTCCTGAGGTAGTCTATTTCAAAATAATAAGCTCATCGTAATTTCAAATTAAACATTACTACTTTTGAAAACTATTTTTCTGTTATATTTTTCCAATATACTTGGAAATTCTAAAATATTCAAAATTATTTTAAAGTTTATTTTCCTATCACCTCTCAGTATATTTTGTTTCTGCACATTAAATAAAGTCATAAGATATTAATTATTAATAATTTTTCAACTTCCTTTGAGAATATATATCATAAGAAATATATTTCTTTACTCACAGAGAACAAGGTGACACTTGTCCTTTTTAAATGACTTATTATTTTATTAATACTTTTATGATCTCCCATGTTTATTTTTAAACTTTATTCAATTTTTTTAAACTAAATAAATAATGTTTAACTATTTCTCCTATTCTAACCCTGCTTCTCTGGCAACCACCAATCTGTTCTCTTTATCTATGAGGTTGTATGTGTTTTGTTTTGTCCATTTTTTTTTTTTTTAGATTCCACATATAAAAAAGGTCATATGATATTTAACTTTGTCTCTATGCCTTATTTTAGTTAGCATAATATCCTCACAGATGGAAAGATTTCATCATCTTTTATGGTTGAATAATACTTCATTGTATAAATATCTACACTAATAAAAGAGAAAGATGCAAATTGGCCATACCTCCACGATGTCCACCAGCCAATTAGAAGTGATTGCACAATTAACCCAACAAAGATGTCAGGTTAATTTGCATACACAGGTGCAGAGCAAAGACTGAAGACTGGAGAGGCTTGGCTTCTCCACTGCAGCCAGAGTGAATGCCTGAGTCTCAGGTGCTGGAGGAAAAACAGTGCCAGCAGTCAGGGGAAGGAAGGCCTATTGCATGAATCTTCTTGAAATGGGCCTCTTGTGTGTGTGTGTATTTTTTTGATTTTTTATTTTGTTTGTTTGTTGTCTTTATTGCTTACCCAAGGATATTTTTTTCCATTGATTTTCAGGGAGAGTGGAGGAAAGAGGAAGAGAGAAATATTGATGTGAGAGAAACACATCCAGTGGCTTCCTCCTACACAATCCCGAGCAGGGCCTGGGCTAGAGAGGATCCTGCAGCCAAGGTAAGTGCCCTTGGCTAGAATCAAACCTGGGACCCTTTGGTCCACAGGCCAACTTTCTGAGCCAAACTAGCTAGGGCTATCTACACTGCACTTTATTCATTTATGGATGGATATTTAGGTTATTTCCATATGTTAGCTATTATAAACAATGCTGCAATGAATATAAGAATGTATATGTCTTTTCAAATTAGTGTTTTGTTTGTTTCAATATATATCCAGAAATGGGATTGCTTAGCCATATGGGAGTTCTATTATTCATTTTTTGAGGAACTGCCATACTGTTTTCCATAGTGGGTGCACTGATTTATGTTGCAACCACCAGTGTTCAAAGGTTTTCTTTTCCCCACATCCTTCTTACTAGCAATTGTTATCTACTGCCTTATTTATAATATCCATTCTTAAATGTATGAAGTGATATCTCATTATGGTTTTGATTTGCATTTGGCTGGTGATTACTGATGTAGAGCACTTTTCATGCACTTGTTGGCCATTTTAAAGTCTACTGTTGATAAATGTCTATTAAAATACATTACTCATTTTAATATCAAGCTATTTATTTTATTGCTGTTGAGTTGCTTGAGTTCCTTATATATTTTGAATATTAACCCCTTATTAAATATATAGTTAACAAATACTTTTCTCCCATTCTGTAAGATGTATCTTTCCTCTGTAGATTGCTTCTTTGGCTGTGCAGAAATTTTATTGTCAAGTTTGGTATTGTTACTTATGTCTTGAAGTCATACATAAAAAACTGTTGCCTAGACTTATGTCAAGAGGTTTTATACCTATAGTTTTATGTAGTCATTTATAGGTCCATGTCTATGTCTAAGTCTTTAAACCCTATTGAGTTTATTTTTGTATATACTCTGAATAAGAATCCAAATTAATTCTTCTGAATGTTTATCTCCAGTTTTTACACCATTTATTGAAGAAACTGTCTTTTCCAGATGCACATTCTTGGTATAATAGGTTTATCTTGATTGAATGTTGGTAGCTCTTTTTTATTAAGAAATTGGTCCATTTCATTGAAATAGTTAACTTTATATATATATATACTTATTTATAGTATTCTCTTATTCAGCCCTTCTTGACCAGTCCCACCCTACCATCCACCTTCTAATTAGTTTCCTTTCAATGTGCATGAATTCATGCACTGGGTCACTAGTTGAACTATATTTGTGCATTGTTTATTTCTCCTTTCATTTTTGTAATTTCTTGCTTTACATATTAGAAATTCTTTGGGGGAGAAAACATATTAAGGTTTCTATGTATTAGTTGATAATAGATCCAGTTATCATTTTGTAATTTTTATTGAATACCTAACAATATTTTTTCTTCTGAAGTCTACTTTGTCTGATATCCATATAGCAATTCCAGCTTTATTTTGTTCTGTGTTCTATACAATGTTTCTTTATTTATCTTTTTCTTTCAATTAATATGTCAATGGCCTTTTTTATTCCTATTGGTATATAATTTATAGCATAAAATTTACTCTTTTAAAGTATATAATTCAGTGTTTTTTAATATATTTACAAGATTTTTCAACCATCATAATTATCTAATTCCAGAAATTTTATCACTCCCCTGCAAAATTCCATACATGTTTGTAATCACTATACTAATCTACTTTCTCTCTCTGGATATTTTGTATAAAAAATTTTGCAATTTTATTTTTCTTTCAATAATTTGTATAAATAATATTTATTCTATAAATAAATTTATACAGCATGTGGCCTTTGTGGCTATCTTCTTTCACTTTGCATAATGGTCTCAAAGTTTATGTGCATAATAGCATATATCAGTCCTTAATTACTTTTTATTTTTTATTTTTAAATATACTTTATTGATTTCAGAGAGGAAGAGCGATGGAGAGAGATAGAAACATCACATTGAGAGAGAATCATTGATCAGTTGCCTCCTGCACACACCCTTCTAGAGATTAAGCCCACCACCTGGTCATCTGCTCTGATTGGGAATGAAACCATGATGTTCTGGTTCATAGGTCGATGCTCAACCACTGAGCCATACTTATTACCACTTTTTTGCTCTTATGAATAATGCTGCTATGAATTTTTGAATACTCACATGTACCAACACCACATGGACCTGAGTAAGCCCCATAGACAAGATGAGGAAGAAGGTATCTGGGCTTCCCCAACTGTGCTACTGGTTAAATGAACATAATCAAACTACAGCTGAAGCTCAGGGCAACATGAGTGTTCAGGTCAGTGCTAGTGCATTAGCATATACCCCAGCTTTCTTAGCTGACAAACACAAAAATATATCCTGACAGAAAAAGAGAAGTTGCATAAAGGAGTTTTCAGGCAATTTGTGGAAGCTTGTGATTAAGCCTTAGTGGCAAAGGAATGTCTATGAAAGCAGGACAGTTACAGTATCAGGAAGAGATGAAGACCAACAATGGGGAAATAAATGGCAAATGAGCTTTCTGAAATCATGCATGAGCAGATTTATCCCTTGAAGGGGAAGAAGAACATTTTACCAAATTCTCTTCACATCCTCAATGCCATCAGTGGGACTCCAGCAAGCACAATAGTTCAAGGTGTAACCCTCTCATCCTCAGATCTGTGACTCATCTCATGGACCATGTGTGGGGACTTGCTTTGTCATTTGCCAACTCAGGATGATTTCCAAAGCTAATCATGGGACTCATGCAAGACACGGGGAGGCAGACACAAGGAAAAATCATAGGAATGGAAGAAAATTGAAATAAGGATCTGTGCTGTTTTGCAGTATGTTTACTTAAGGAGTCATAAGAGGGCACATATTTTTTAAAAGATCTCTGACAATATTCAAAGTTGTCATTAACAGAGTTGTGTGGTGGACCACTCATAAACTAAAGTTAGATTATGTGCTACTATGAATTTTTGAGTACAAGATATGCTTTTAATTATTTTGGTTATATATCTAAGAATAAAATTTCAGGTTCACATGGCAAGTCTATGACTTGTTGAAGAATAGTAGACTGTTTACCAAAGAAGCTATACAATTTACCTAACCCAATAGTTCCAGTTTTAAATTTTAATCTACTGCAGTCTCAATTTCTTTATATCCTTATTAACATTTATTATTTCTTTTTTTTTTTCTGCAGCTATTATGGTGCGAGTGAAGTGGTATCTCACTGTGGTTTTGATTTGAATTTCTTTAATCACTGTAATGTTGAACACTTTTTATTGATTTCTTTAGAGAGAGGGAAAGAGAAAAATATCAATTGTTTGCCTCCTGTATGCACCCTGATCAGGGATTAAACCAGCAACCTAGGTATGTTTCCTGACCAGAAATCAAACCTGTCACCTTTTGATGTAGTGGACAAAGCTCTGACCAACTGAGCTACTCGGCAAAACAGTATCTGTTGACCATCTGTATGTCTTATTTGAAGAAGTGTCTAGATCCTTTGCCCACCAGTATCTTATGGGTTACAGTTTTTGTTGACTCTGACCAGATAACGTTTGTTCCAGATATATGGGAAAGAAGTTCCAGTGGAATTTCATTGCCCCTATCACAGTAGCATCTTTTCTCCTCTTGTGGTTATGCACTATGAGGAAGACTACTCCTGGGCTTTACCAGACTTTCTGTGAGTGTCTAGCGGGCCTTTAGAGAAAAGCTATGTGATGATATGCACTCCCCCTATATTTTCAGGCTCCAAGAGCATCATTTTCTTTCCAGTGAACATTGTCTCTACTTATAAATAAATATGTGAAGACACAATAAATATGATCTTCATTATACAATGTCTTAAGAAAAATAGAAGTGCATTTTTTTGCTAATTTTCCAGTATTTTGTGATTATGACAGTGGGCTGCTCTTTTCCACAGTCATATATAGTCATAGGCTTGGATTGCAAGGTTCCCCTGGATATAGATTGCAAACAGAAACAAGAACAAGTGCATGAGAGTGTGTGCAAGAAAATCTCTAATGAGTTGACTCAAGAAGTGTAACATCCATTTTACTGGCATCCCATAAGCTACAATTTAGTCATAACAACATACTGGAGTACACTAGAAGGGGAGAAAAATAGTCTAGCAGTGAGCCCAGGAAAAAGAGAACATGAATTTAAATATGAAGCTAGCATTTACTGACAAAACCAGAAAGAATACATATAGCAAACTTACTTGAAGGGCAAATTATACTAACTCATTTCAGAGTAGTCTGAGCAAAATGTTCAGACACTCCTAAAATCAACACTCCTCAATATTATAAGCACAGCACAACCTAAACATCTGAAAAAATAAATCATAGAATTCTTTAGTAATGAAAGCAAATGCAGTATATTTTAAGTGACTTTAAAAAATCTGCATAACCATTCATTGCCTTCTTAAAGTAGATGACATGACTTTGCTAACCTCTTAAATTTTACCTGTAATCACAAGAAAATAAAATAGAAATATAAAACATCAAAACATAAAACTGATTAAACTTAATTTTATTCATTCAAAATAACAAATAATACTGAGTTATAATTTTATTTAAAATTTAATTGGGGCAATTTTATTTTTATTTCCTCTCTTATTTTAATAACATATATGTGCCTTTGAGTACTATTTTAAACAAAACATTGGTTCTCAAACAGTGATCAAAACAGTGCTCAAATGCAAATCAAAACGACAATGCATTACCATCTCACACCTGTCAGAATGGCAATGAGCAACAAATCACCAAAGGACAAGTGTTGGCGAGGATGCAGGGAAAAAGGAACCCTCATGAACTGCTGGTGGGAATACAGACTGGTGCAACCACTGTAGAGAACAGTATGGAGTTTCCTCAAAAAAGTAAAAATGGAATTCTTATTTGACCCAGCAACCCCTCTCTTAGGAATATATCCTAAGAAACTAGAAACACCAATCAGAAAGAATTTATGCACCCCTATGTTCATAGCAGCACAATTTACAATAGTTACAATTTGAAACAGCCTAGGTGCCCATCAGGAGATGAGTGGATTAGAAAACTGTGGTACATCTACACAATGGAGTTCTATGCTGCCATTAAAAAGAAATAATTCTTACCATTTGTAGAAACCTGGATAGAACTGGAGAGCCTTATACTAAGTGAAATAAGCCAGTCAATAAAGGAGAAACACCACATGATCTCACTCATTTGTGGATAATAAAGAACATTATAAAATGATGAACAAAAAGATAGATATAGAGACAGTAAAGCATCAAACAGACTGTCAAACTACAGTGGGAAGGTTAGGGAGAGGTGAGGTAGATAAGAGATCAACCAAAGGACTTGTATGCAAGCATATAAGCATAACCAATGAACACAAGACACTGAAGGGTTCGGGTATGCCTGGGAGGGGGAAAGGGGCAATGGGAAGATATGTATATACGTAATACATGAATTTTAAAAAAATTAAAAAAAGAGAGAGAAGGTGGATTTAAAAAAATAACTTTGAAAACTTCAAAAAATACAACAAATTTAATTACTAAAAATAAAAAAAAGTAGTGCTCAAAACAATGTTTGTTAATTACCTCTTGGAGTGTTTATTTTTTGTTTTTTTTTAATATATTTTATTGATTTTTACAGAGAGGAAAGGAGTGGGATAGAGAGCCAGAAACATCAATGGGAGATAAACATCAATCAGCTGCCTTCTGCACACCCCCTACAGGGGATGTGCCCACAACCAAGGTACATGTCCTTGACTGGAATCGAACCTGGGACCTTTCAGTACTCAGACTGAAGCTCTATCCTCTGAGCCAAACCTGTTTCAGCCCTCTTGGAGTGTTTGATTCAAATGTAGATACCCAAGACCTTCAGGCAGAGACTCTTATTATATGAACTAGAGACCCGGTGCATGAAATTCGTGCACAAGGTGGGGAGGGGAGATGTCCTTCAGCCCAGCCTGCTCCCTCTCCAATCTTTGATCCTTATCTGGATCAGACCTAAATGTGCAGTCGGACATCCCTATCATAATCTAGGACTGTTGGCTCCCAACTGTTCAGCTTCCTGCCTTCCTGATTGCCCCTAAGAGCTTTTGTCCGCCAGCCTAATCACCCCCTAACCATTCCCCTGCCAGCCTGATTGATGCCTAGCTGCTCCACTGCCAGCCTGTTTGCCCCTAATTACCTACCTCATGGGCCTGGTCACTCGTAACTGCCCTCTCCTATAGACCTGGTCACCCCTAACTATCCTCCCTTACAGGCTTGGGTTCCCCCCCCAACTGCCCTTCCCTGCATGGCTGGTCACCCCCAATTTTCCTCCTCTGCTGGCCTGGTCAACCCTAACTGCCCTCTCCTGCAGGCTTGATTACCCCCAACTGCCCTTCGTTGCAGGTCTAGTCCCTCCCACCTGCCCCTCTCTGGTGGCCTGATCACCCAGAACTGTCCTTCCTTGAAGGTCTGGTCCCTGCCAACAGCCCTACCCTGCTGGCCATCTTGTGGTGGTCATCTTCTGCCCCATGGGGGTATAATCTTTTGACCACGTAGGGACAGTCATCTTATGTGTTGGAGTGATGGTCAATCTGCATATTACTCTTTTATTAGATAGATTAGAGGCCTGGTGAACTGGTGGGGGCCAGCTGGTTTGCCCTGAAGGGTGTCCTAGATCAGGGTGGGTGTTCCCTTGGGGCATGGGGTGGCCTGGGCAAGGGGCCTGTGGTGCTTTGCAGGCCAGCCACACCCCCAGCAACTCAAGCTAAGGCCCTGATGTGTGGGATTTATTATCTTCTACAATTGAAACTTCGTAGCCTGGAGCAGAGCCAAGGCTTCTGCTCATACAGCCATTGAGACTTTGTTGCCTTAAGCAGAGGTCTGAGAGGCCCAGGGTGTGTGGAAAACTTGGCCTCTTCCATTGCCAGGGGCAACCCAATCCTTGTTCAGTGGTGGCAACCATTGAAACTTTGTTGCCTTAAACAGAGGCAGGGTTTGTGGAAAGCTTGGCTTCTTTCACCACCAGAGGCAATCCAAGCCTCCCTCCTCCTCTCTCTGTGGCGCTAGCCATCTTGATTGGGTTAATTTGCATACTTGCTTTGATTGGCTTGTGGGCATGGCTGGTGGGTGTGGCTTGTGAATGTAGCAGGGGTTTGGTCAATTTGCATATTACTATTTTATTAGATAGGATAATGTGAAATACAGACTATATTTACTCACAGCCCTCAAAAATTTATGACAGGTAATATATGCTATATAACTTGAAAAATTATATCCTTAAAAATTAGGGGGTTTATTATTTTCACTCTCCCCTCAAAGGCTAAGATATTTTCCAAAATCAAAGCATTAATTTAACATGTTAATAACAGAGCTTTGCATATCATCCCCTCTCCCCCATCACTCCCCACATTTACACTAAGAAAAGAAAATTATGTAAAACAGCAAGCTGAAGAAAGACCACCTGTACATCTACAACCTTGGATCCTGGAAAAATTTATCAAATCTTTAACAAATGACTAAAAATAATATGATTGAGTTAGAAAGTGTTATTTAGTGTGTTGTTGGTTTATGACTTGGTTTGTGTTTCTATACGATGTTTACATTTTTGTGGCGGTGATTTTAGATGGTTATTTAGAAGATTATGACAAAAAGTATTTCATAGTGTAAAACTGTCAAATTGAAGGGTTGCTGGTTCTTAGTGTGCATTTATAAATACTGAATATCAGATAGATAACAGATCATTATATTTATAAATAAAGATTCAACTAGAGCACTTTCACCATTTTATAATTTTAAAAATAGTATCACTTTATATAAATAAAATAATTAATTACAAAAATGTAATCACTTTCTTTAAATTAAGAGGTTTCTTTTTCAATAGAAAATATTTCTGAAACAGGATTTTAAATTTTTTTCAGGGACTTAGACATGTAGTTTATATTGGTTAAGCTTTCAATGTCTACTTTCAATACCTGACCTGTTGTTAACAAATTCTAATACCTGACCTGTTGTTAACAAATTAATAGTACATAAGTGCTAAATATTTCTTTACATCATCACTGTTTTTGGCAAAGGAAAATCGGGTACTAATAATTCTTCAAGTTTTATTCATCTATTCACATTGTTTCTACTTTAAGTACTCCTTTCCAGCTAAAATATGATAAAGATTTCATATAATATTGCATAGATCTAAGGTGCACAACATGATGGTTTGATACACATATATAATGTCAAATGATTACCATATAAAGTTAGTTAACACCTCTATCACCCCTGCATGATTACTTAACATTGTATGCTTGTAGGGAGACCATATAAGGTCCACTCTCTTAGCAACTGTCAAATATATAATGCAATATTTTCAATTATATTCACCATTCTGTATACTAGATCTCCAGAACCTATTCTTCTTTTGACTTGAAATTTGTGTACTTTGGCCAGTATCTCCCCATTTTATTGTCATTTAGTACCTGATAACTACCATTCTACTATCCATTCACATGAGTTTTGCTTTTTTATATTCCACATGAAAGTGAGATCACACAGTATTTGTCTTTTTCTGTCTGATTTATTTTACTTAGCATAGTGCCCTCAAGCTTTACTGCTATTGCACAAATGTCAGGGTTTCTTCTTTTTTCATGGCTGAAATATACAGTGTATACATACATGTGTGCACATACGCACAAACATACATACAATATTTATTAATTCATTCATTCACTGGTGGACAATTAGGTTGTTTCATGTTTTGAGTATCATAAATATGCTGCAATGAACACTGCTCTATGATATATCTTTGAGATAGTGATTTAATTTCTTCAGATGTATTTCTAGAAGTGGAATTGCTAGGCCATATTCTATTTTTAACTTATTGAGAAAACTCTATAGTGTTTTCCTTAGTTGCTTTTTCCATTCACATACCCACCAACAGTTTACAGGGTTCCTTTTCTCCACATCCTAACCAATACTTTGTATCTCTGGCTTTTTGATAATTACTCATTTTTTCAGATGTTAGGTGCTATCTCATTGTGATTTGGAGTTGCATTTCCCTGATGACTAATGATGCTGAGCATTTTTTCATGTATCTTTTGACCATTTGATGTAGGTGTTCTTCAGAAAAATGTCTATTCAAGTCCCCTCCCATACTTTAATTGGAGTATTTGTTTTTGTTTTCTATTGAGTTGTGTTAGTTTCCTATGTCCTTGGGTGTTATCTCTTATCTGATATATGATTTGCAAATATTTTTTATCTTTCTGTTGGTTGCTTCTTTATTTTTTATTTATTTTTTTATTTTGCTGGGAAGAATCTTTTCAATCTGTTGTAGCTCCACTTGTTTATTTATTTATTTATTTTTATTTTGTTGTCTGTGCTTTTGGTGTTATATGCATATCACATTGGAAGAACCAGTTAGTCACCTCTTCTAGTCTTTATTAACTGGCTTTGGAGAATTAACATCTTTCACCAGCCCTTTTAGGGATTCTGATATTTTCTCACACCTTTTTTATGGATATAATGCTACACACTTGTTTTCTCTTATGGGATGTTCTTAAGAGTGCATGCCTTATTCTCCATACTGAGAGAAGGCCAGGCTGAAAGCTGATAGCTTTCGTTTTCTCTAGGAAGTGCTGGATGCATAAATTTATATGGTTCCTCCTAGTTCCACAGAGTCGGGCAGAGTTGGATGGGTGTTGTGTCTATGCTCACAATTGTCTGCAAAGTCTGCTCCCACTTCTGTGGACAGTGTCCTCAGGAAGTCAGCAATGAAGTTGTGGAAGGGGGAAGTGGTTTGGGTGACAGGAGCATTGAGAATACATATTGGCCCATTGTGGGGATCCATGGACAATATGTCCACAGCAGCTCTTGATAGAAAGGCTTACTGATAGAGTCTGTAACACAGTTAGGATCTGCCTGTTCATAATGCTCTCTGAGAACCCTGACTGCTGTTCTTCCAGCCTCTTTCCACACTCTACTTATGTAACACAGAGTCTCCTGAATGGGGTGGGAAAGAAGTGGGTATCTTTGACAGCATCCTGCCTGTCTGGAGGAGCAAAATGCACTCTCACTTGCAGGAGAAATCAGGGTCAAGTTCTCTGTGTGGTTTTATGAGAAGAGTAACACAGGTAAAGGGAAACTGTTACCTTTACTCTTTTAAATTTGTTCAATCTAGAACTTTTTGCTGGAATTGTGTGCTAGAATTCTGTGCTGGACTTTCACAAAGGTATCTCATGGATGATGATTGGCTAAAACTATGCTCTTTGGGAATAAATGGTGAAAAATTTTATTCCACCATGCCAATGAAGTCACTCTGTTCTTTTTAAATGCCTATAAAAGCTATCCTTAAGGTTTTGCTTATTTGTTTACTTAATTTAAAATATTTCATCTCATCATTAGCATTGCATATGTGTTAAAACAAGTTTTTTATTATATAAGGATTTATCTTGCTTGAAACATTTATAAAAATAACATCTAAACTAACAAAAGAGTAACATGCAAATCGACAGTTCCTCCACTAAGCCCACAAGCCACACCCACCATCCAATCAGGAGTGAATATGCAAATTAACCCAACCAAGATAGCAGCAGCCATAGAGATGGAATAAGCAGGAGCCTTGGGTTGCCCTGGCAATAGAGGAAGACAAGCTTGCCAACCTTGGCCTCTGCTCAAGACTACAAAGTTTCAATTATAGAAGATAAATAAATCCCAACAAAAATGGCAGTGGTCACAGAGCTGGAGCAAGCAAGAGACTTGCGTTGCCCTGG
Source organism: Lasiurus cinereus (assembly GCA_011751065.1). Lineage (NCBI taxonomy): Eukaryota > Metazoa > Chordata > Mammalia > Chiroptera > Vespertilionidae > Lasiurus > Lasiurus cinereus. Next base: position 26,675,522 of record JAAGEH010000012.1, read on the forward strand.
AAATGGGAGGAAGCCAAGCTTCCCAGCTGCCCTGACCAGCCCTGGCCTCTGCTCAAGGCTATAAAGTTTCAATTATAAAAGATAAATAAATCCAAGATATTTGCTTCCAGCAGGCTCTGGCCTCCACTCAAGGAGGCACTGAAAAAAAAAGAAAAAAAAAAAAAAGGAAGATCTTGGGTCACTGGGGGTGATCAGGCCAGGATGGTGGGAGGTGGAATCGTTGGGGGTAAACAGACCAGCAGGGGGGCCAGTTGGGGATGAGCAGGCTAGAGGGGAGGGAAAGTGGGGGCAAGCAGGCAAGCGGGGGGGGGTGCAGTTGGGAGTGAACAGGCTGGCACAAGGGGCAGTTGGGGGTGGTCAGGCCGGCAGGCAAAGTGGTTAAGGGCAATCAGGGAGGCAGGCAAGAAGGTAAGTGGCTGGAAACAGCAGTTCCAGATTGCGAGAGGGATGTCTGACTGCTGGTTTAGGCCCAATCCCTATAAACAGGTTGCAGGACATCCTTCAATGGGTCCCAGATTGGAAAGGGTGCAGGCTGGGCTGAGGAACACACAGCACTCCCCATGCACAAATTTCATGCACCAGGTTACTAGTTTATAATAATAGAAGTGTAATATGCTAATTAGACCTGACATCCTTCCAGATGTCCATTTGGATGACCTTCTGTACAAAGCCGAGTCTGTGAGGAAAGCCTGGGTCCCAAGTGCCAGAGGGAAGCCGGTACCAGCATCCAGGAGAAGGAAGGCCTACTCTTGCATAAATTTTGTGCATCAAGCTTCCAGTTTCTAATAACACTTTTATGATTGTGTAGAATAAAAACTGTTAAGTATGTAATGCTTCACGGTTGAGAAGTGCTAAAACAATATATTTAATGCTTCCCTTATTTTAGAAAAATGTAATTTTGTTTTTACACTTAAGTAAAAAGTTAATATATTTCAGTGATAGATTCTATACATAATACATTGTATATGAAATACAATTTATTGATTATATATAATACTTTTTCTTTAAATATAATACACATTTATAACATATGCACATATACACACATTTTTCCTGAACTTCAAATGAATAACCTCAGGACTATTATTAATTACAAATACTGATGCTTGTGAAGTGGCTTAACTTGCCTAATATGCACAAGGTAAATTTGTGCTATTATTACTAATAACAGCAGTATTTATGTACCTATATTTTTAAATATAATAAGAAATTAATGGTATATTCCTCAATGAAGTAATAGCAGTTATCACACAATTGGGTAGAATAAAGAATGGTGAATGAATAGGCATAAACAGAATGCAAATGGTGTACTTTTTACTGTCCCTCTGTGAGGTGCTTTATTTGAATTTTTTAATCTTATAATCTAGCTCTGATATTTTTTCACTTTTATTTGTAAATCCTACCATTAGGATGTTTCTCTTTTATTTCCTTTTCCCTATTATTTATACTTAAATTATTTTTAAGCTGTAATTATGATTTCTGATAAAATATCATTCAGCTCTTTTATAGAGTATCTAATTATTTAAATTACTAGAGGCCTGATGGATGAAATTTGTCCAAGAGTAAGCCTTCTTCCCCTGGCTGCCACTACCTGCTTCACTCTGGTACCCAGAATTTGGGCTTCCCTCGCAGCCCCAGCTTCGTCTGGTAGGTCATCTGGAAGGATGTCTGGTTTAATTAGCATATTATGCTTTTATTAATATAGATAGTTTAATTTGGCACAACAATAAACTTCTACATGGATCATTTACAGTAGCAAATTAAGCAAAATTCTTCACTTAAAAGAATACCTGACACACAGGAGGTCCTAATAAATGTTTCTCAAATCATTAACTACATATTTTCCATGTCACTACCTAAATAGAAAGTTTGTAATTTGTCATTTGCAGAGTCATTCTAGTATTCGACTATTTCTTACATGATGCTGACTTGCAGTAATAAAGCTGTCTGAACCTCTGGTGTCAGTTGGTATCATTCTGAGATCTGTCTAGATCTGAAAGCTATACAGCACCACTTAAAGTATTTTTGTTTTGTTTTCTTTTTTGTGTTTTTTACATTATGTAGTGGAAACTGGCCTATCATGGCTAGAAGGGATGTTTGCCAAGCAAAGGATAGCTGTTGTACTTGCAGGTTCTAGCCAGTTTTCCCTTCCTATAATTAAAGTAAAAATCAATTTCCTTTTTTAAAATGTGGTCAGCTTCTGTCTAGGAAAAACACTAGACCTTTGACTACTGTGATTCCTTCATTTATGTTCTACTTCTTTTCAAATATTAATCTTAGGAAAGTTAAAAATTATGAAAAACTTTTTAAAAAGCAAATTCCTCAATTTAAAGATATCATTAACATGTTATAATGTTTTGGCATATAATTAAGTCAACTTTTTATCTATGTTATTTGCATTAAGAAATTGTCTAGGTCAGAAATAACACTATGGTAGACTTGTGGCAAGAAGCAACAATCTTCCTGGTACTCAGGGCTGACTAGTTTTCTAACTGTCACTGCACACTTGTCAATTTCTTTTTACTGTCAGCTAGAGTCCTGGAGCAGTGAGGTTGCTGGTAGAAACTAGAAACATTGTTTGGGTTGAGTCCCAGATCTATCACCATCTAAAACTGTGACTTGGGGCAAATTATTACAATGTCTTAGTTTCTGCCTCCTCAGAGAGCAAAATGGGCTCAATAAAGTCTTAATTAATAAATTTGTAATGATTACAATAATTTGTCAATTTAAGTGATCAGAAAATATGAGGTATTATTCCATGATTTGCATAAGCCATAGGATATCTTTGGAGAGAAACATTTAAGAAGCAAAACCTGCACAAAGTGATCTTACTCTTTACTCACTCTGATGTACTATATTCTTTTCCATTTGGTAACTTTCCATACCCAACATATTTTTTCTAATGGTGATTCACAAAATTTGGTCTACACATGTTAATATCTCATAACCCATGATTAATAAAGCAGAGCTGTAGGAAAAAAAATGTGTTTTGTACTATGGGCTAAGATAGGGAAAAGTGTCTTGGAATTAATGCACTGAGAAAGAGAGCAGTTAACTTCAGGTGTAAATCTAAATGACACAGGTCATTGTAATGAGAAAAATGGTAAAAAGGTGCTTGCTGTCTGCAAAGATGACAGCCCATGTGCATTAGGACCAGCAACAACAAAGAAGAAGGACACCATGAGCAATGAACATTGAAATTCTGTACTACTATAAAAGCAGAGCTGATAATAAGTGAGAATCAGAAAATGCTTCCCTGGCTTTTTCCTACAGAGCATAATGGATGAGGAGAACACTGGGAAAACTCTAGACTTTTGCCACTCAAATTGATGGACTCTGTGCTATTGGAATTCAAACTATATATTTAAATTCTATAGTATACTATGTTAAGAATTTAATATACTTAACATACTAGTGGAGAAATTTGGTAGAATATATACACAGAGAAAGTCCTATTTTTTTCTTTACATCTCACCAATAAATGCCAACATTTTCCATATAATTACATATTAGTCTACCTTTTAGCAACATATGTAGCTAAATTATCATATGTATTTATCAAGGATTATGTCTGTTTTATTATTTTTCTAGTTTTTTATTTCTTTAATTATTTTAATTTATTGATTTGAAAGATGGGAGATTTGTTCTTTTATTTATACACTCATTAGCTGTTTATTTTTTCTTTCTTTTTAGAAACTTTATTTTCCATCAACATTATTTCCATTCTGTTAAGAGTTCACTGTGGAAGAACAGCTTAAGACCACTCAGTGGTTATTGCTTACCCATACAGAGAGCTGAGCAGTGAGGGCTACAGAACAGTCTTCAGTGGTGGGCCTTCAGTAGGAAACTGCTGAGTCAGCACAGAGGGCACCTGCACACCTTCAGATGAGGCTGTGACCTCAGGCTGAGCAGCAGTGAACTCTGAAGCTGGGGCAGTATATTCATTCCAAAATTCTTCCTTGGTCACAGCCTTTTCAGCAGTGCCTGCTCTTCTCTTTCAATCTCATCAGGACCTCGGTAGAGGCAGAGTTCAGGTATGACATCCCATGGGTGTTGACCAGAATTGAACCCGCAGCCCTGAGTCCATTTTGCTCTAATGATTGAGCAAAACCAGCTAGGACTCACATCAAATTTTGTAGCTATAACAGTGTATTCTAAATGGACAACAACCTAACTTGAATTGCATAGGGAAACTTTATAACTTATTCTACTCAGACATTTCATGTAAGTGATATCAGATTTTACTTTTTTTACATTGTGTTCCCATTATAATGTTCTATGGTTATAATGTTATTATATTTACACAATATAAAAAGTGATTTATGCAATCCCATCACAGTATTTCAATACTGTGTTTTCCTTTATATTTATCTTTAGAAGTGAGATGTTACTTTCATAATCTTTTGCATTATTGTTTATTGTCTTTTCATTTCAACTTAAAGAACTGGTTAATTAAATTATGTGTTTTACTGTAGACCTCTTTATATCTAATCCATTTGGAGGCTTCATGAATCTGGATATATAAATTTTCTGAATTGTAAAATTTTCGACCATTATTTCATTAAGTAAAATTTCTATCTCTCTCTCCTCCTTTTGGGACTTAATTATGTGTGTTTCAGTTCACTTGATGCTACAACTTAAATCCTGTAAGCTTCCTTTTCTTATTTTCTTTTTTCTCTCTGACTAGTAAATTTCAATTTACTTGTTTTCAAATTTGCTGATACTTTATTCTGCTTGATTAATTCTGATGTTGAAATTCTCTATAGAGTTTTTCTGTTCAGTCACTATATTCTTTAGCTTCAGGTTATCCTTTTGGTTCCCCTTTATGGTTTATGGTTTTTAATTGTTTATGGAAGCAATAGTTTATTTTGTTCTTGTGTTATTTTCCCAATTTTGTTTAGTTGTCTATATATGCTTTCTTATAGCTCTTTAAACTCTGTAAAATAATTATTTTGAATTTTTTGTCAAGAAATTCATGGATTTCTATTTTTTTAGGATAAATTAGTGGAGCCTTACTAAGTTCCTTTGCTGATGTCATATTTCCTGATTCTTCATGATCATTGTAAGCTTGGATTAGTGTATAATAGCTTGAAGGAGCATTCTATAGATTTATGTCAGCAGATAAAAATCTTATCTCTGAGCTGGTTGACTAGTATTGTTCAGGGGAGGCCACTGCCAGTGTCTGAGTGTACACTGTTGGGATGCAGGTGCCATGGCTGGAGCCAGGTTTTCTGTTGGGTGGGACTGGAGTCAGGTCCATGGGAAGGCTGGAGGAGCTTTTAATGAGATCATTGGAGCACCAGAGCTGCCTCTAGGATCACAGTTGGACCCATGGTCAGTGGATCAGACATTGGAGGTATGGATCCTGCTGTGTCTGTTTGAGGATAGGGTTGCCTCCAGGTGAGCAGACATAAGGGCTGTAGGGAGGTGGACTGGTAAACTTCTAGGTCCATGTACTAGTCAGGTCCATGGTTGGAAGCCTGCTACTGGGGCCTTTGGCAGGTATGACTCCTACTGGATTCCCAGACATATGTGACTGATTCTGGGTTTATAGTTAAGTCTGGAGTTTATCTTGTTACCAGTGGCTCAGGTAGATGTGGTCTCTGTCAGATCCAGAGCTGTTAAGGCTGGTGGCAGGATAATGGAAGAGCAAGCCTAGAGATTACTCCATAGGGGAATAGGGCTGAAACTAGGTTTGTATAGTTGGTGTGCCTGCTATTGGGGGTCTAGACCTGCCTTCTCACACCTTCTTTCCTTTATCTAGACATCCACCAGGTTGTCACAAACTCTTACCTGAATTCTTAAGTTCCCACTAAGAAATTTTGGATTGTGGGTACTTTTCAAATTAGTTTCCATTGAAAAATGATCACTGACCTTTATTCTGCCCTCTTGTTGATGCTACTCAGGAAATGTAGTTTTCCTTTGCTAGTTTTTATATTTCAGTTTATGTTTTATTTGTCTCATGTTTTTAAGGATATATATATTTTTTAAATCCTATAGGTCTTGCTTTTACATTTACATCACTGATACAACTCAAATTATTGCTAATAAATACTGAGTGGTAGATATTGACCTCTTTTTTCTACATAAATATTCAATTAGTTTTTAAAGGATTTTCTTATCTTACTCTGACTAACTTATTTCACTTACCATAATGCAAACAAATACAAGTACCATATTATTTAATGTATGTGTGAAATCTAATGAACTAAAGAAACTAAAAAAAAAAAAATTTAAAGAAATAGACTGACAGCTGTCAGAGGGAAGGAAAATTGCAGGCTTGAGAGAAAAAGGTGAAAGGATTAAGCAAAACAGAACAAAACAACAAAAAAACTCAGAGGCACAAATAACAATATAGTGATTACTAGAGGGAAAGACAGGTGGGTAAGGAATAAGAGTGTATAGGGGGATAAATGGTAATGAAAGAAGATATGACTTGGAGTGCTGAACACACAATAGAGTCTACAGATGATGTCTTATAGAATTGCACACATTAAACCTATAAAATTATATTAACCAATGTTACCCCAATAAATAAATAAATAAATAAATAAATAAATAAATAAATAAGTAAGTAAATAAATAAATAAATAATAATAAAATACATTAAAAAGGACTTTCTTCAATCCATTGATTTCTCAAAAACTAATTGCCTAAAATAAATGTGATTATATATCTGAACCTCTATTTTTGTAATACTTATACATAAAAGATCTAGTATTATAGCCCAGGTGGTATGGCTCAGTGATTGAAGTTTGACCTATCAACCAGGAGGTCATGATTCAATTCCCAGTCAGGACATATGCTCAGATTGCAGGCTTGATTCTCAGTGTGGTGCATGTAGGAGGCAGCCAATCAATGATTCTTTCTCATCATTGATGTTTCTATCTCTCCCTCTCCTTTCCTCTCTGAAATAAATAAAAATATATATTTTTAAAAATAAAACAGTATTATAAAGTCCTCAAGTATGCTAGTTATTTTAAAAATTATTTTACTATTCTTGATCAAGTTTTTTTTTTTTGTTTTTTTACCACAGCATCAGGATATCAATTTCCAATAAAAAAAAAAAAAAAGTCTCTATTATGACTGTGGGTGCACTGAATAAAAAATTAAACAGAAGTGGGTCTGGGCACCAGCAATGGGGAGGGAGGAGGAGCGCGAGTGGTTCTGAGTTAGAGGCAGACACTATACACTAAACACTATTATGTTTTTAAATGCTACTATACATATATTTTAATAACTATATTTTTCAATTATTTATGGTGACATAGACTTTGTATCTTGCTGTTTACTCAATTCACTTATTACTTATAGCAGTTAATTTATAGATTTTGTTATATAAGCTGCCTCATTTTCTATTTTCTGTCTAGATGACTTTATTTCTCTTCATGTTGAACCAATGTGGTAAGAATAAATAATCTTCCTTTGTTCCTCATTTTAGGAAGAAAGTGTTCAATCTGATAAGCATCAATAGGATGCTAGCTATAGATTTTTTTGTGAGGTAGGGCCATTTTTAGCTTGGGGAAGTTTTCAACAATGAGTGTTTAATGTTACCACATATGGTTCACTGGGCTTATAAATGTCTTCCCCACAAATCTGCAGTTCAATGACTAGCTAAGCTTTTGGATGGTGGTTAGTCACATATGTTTGAGTTTTACACTGCATGGGATTTTGCCTTTGTGACAGAAAAGGCTTTGCCTCACATTGCAGCCACTCTGACAGTCCTGGACTCTGTCCTCTGACTCCTAAAGCTAATTAAATTGAAACTTTCTGTTGTGTTTTTTGAGCCTCATGTTTTGTGGAGTGAGAAGTGTCCTCATGAAAAAAATGAACCTTCATGGACACAACTATGACTCATTACTATTTCTCTTTTAATATTTTGATTTGCCTTCCTATTTCTTTTCTACATTTTTTTCAATCTTCAATTATGCAAATAATTTAAAAGTATTTTCTAGACTTTCACTTGGAAGGTTGGTAATATAAAAACTCAGCAAATGCAAAAGTGAATCTCCCATCTAGTAATTTTATTTTTTGTTCAATATTTTTTTAAGGATTGCTCTAAATTGTTTTTATAATACAAAAAAGTAACTATATGTGTGTATGTCTTCAACATATATAATACATATCCATAAATTATTGCTCTTTGTAAGTATTTTACATGCATTATTTTATGAACAGAAAAGTTTCTATTATTAAATAGACATTTTGATATATGGTCAGTTATAATCTCTTAGTCATAGATATCAAAATAAAATTTATCTTAAAACAGATAAATTAGATTCTCAAAGTCACTATTAAGTAGCAGATATACAATTCAAAACAAATCTAACTTACTAAATAATTTATTCATACAAGTATGAATTGATATTGTCATACTTTATAGAAAAAAATACTACCAAATATATGTATAGTTAATATAATTAAACATGTTTGCAGATTATCTTAATGTTTCTTTAGTTTATTTTAATGGATCATGTGTAATTATACATATGCTTGAAAAAATTTCTGTCATTCTCTGATAAATGTTTAAATCGATACTGTGAACATTTTAGCTAAAAATTTCTCAAAACTAATTTCCATTCCTTATTTAAAAAAAAATATTATTATCCATTCTCAAAAGTAAAACCTAGCTCTGTAGTAATTCAGGGCGATCTTGTGAAGACCTATATCATTTTTTTGATTAAATAAATGACCCACTTCTTCAGAGGAATTTTGCCAAATAAAATACTTAGAGGTATTATTTTAAGAGGATTAAAAATTCAAAATCCACACAACATATTTTGTATTTTGGGACAGGTCCTATGGGTCCCTAAGCCTGGCACATTGCCTAGAATTTGTTAGTAATTGTGTTGCATGGAAAACAAATATTACTAATAGCTAAAATGAAAATTAACTCATTATGACAATTTTATTATACACTGGCACTCATTTGTTCACACTATTGACAATGTAGGCCTTAGGAACTTCTCGGCTACTAAAATAATGGGATTCATGATGAAGAGAAACCTAAAAGTTGGTTTGTTTTAGATGGCTTATGGTTTGATTTACTACATATAACTCTAGTTTAAATAATATATTGTTAAGTCACAAGAAATAAATAATGAAATATATGAAAAACAAGTCATAAAAATAGTAAAGGGTCTTTATATAATAGTTAAACTTATGTTTATATATTGTTCTAGAAATTTGTCCTGAGTTTTTGCAAAATGCTATTAGAAGATAAGTCATGACTATGAAATAATACAATCACATTAGGAAGAATAGTTAATACTGATCATTCTTTTCAATTTGGATATAAGCACAACTTTGAAATGCTGCTATCTTAAGTTCTACAAATTAAACTGTCAGAGGAGGAAATAGAAGCTGTTGACTGAACTCAATTATTTACTATTAATCAAGGACTTTCAGGAGCAACACGGGCTATTCAATATTTAAAAGTGTATAAAGATTTTGGGGTTTGAATAAAAATAGAAGATGGCTAAAAAAATAAGTGTACTGCATTACAGGAAGCAAACCACTATCAATTCCCTAATTACTATTATACTTACCTATGTCTAATCGCAAATTAGCATGTGTATTTAATGAGATAGGCAAGGAAACAGAGTGGTCAGGGAATATGTCCAGCTGTATTAACAGTGATGTTTAGAATTACAAAATCTAAGCATGCTCCCTGTAACTTAACAACTATGGTGACATAAGGCAAACTGCCCAAAATAATGGAAACCGCAGAACACACACGAAAACAAATCTATTTTGATATACTTTGAAACATACACAGATGGTAATGTTTGTGTGCAATACTACTATTCCATAGTGCCAAATAAACCTTGTTCCTTTTGAGAAGTAGTTTAGTAAGAGGTATTTGTTTTTTGAGACACAGCTACTTTACTTTCACTGATGACCTTAGTCTGACCTTTTGGAAGTTGGTTGATTGGAACATTTCTTCTCTATTTGCTACAATACAAATAGCAGAAACACTTGTTTTTTCATACAAAGGAGTCTTGTCTGCTATTTTCCCTCATGTATATAATTTAGGAGTTTCATAGTATTTACAAGGGAATATTATTTCTTAAATGCAATCTTAATATTAAAGTCATTAGTAATTCTAATTGCAAAATATCAACTGGATAATTCTGTGCTGATTTAATCTGCCATTCTCCCACCTGGTATATTTCCAGTTCCATCTTCTAATATGGCATATATTCTGTTGTTGAAATCAGTGTGGATGATATAAACAGAGGCCCTTTTCTTGGATTTCTTGGGTCATTTTATTGTAAACTGATACTTTTAGTAGGAATCATTCTAGTTGAAGATATTTTCCATAAAATACAAATAAATATGCATTTGTCATGAGAAATTCTGCAATTAATTTTGTTAGAATATTTGCTTTCTGTCACAGAATCATAAAAGATACTGCTACATACATAAATATGTTGATATATACATCTTTATACACATACATATACATTCATACATATGCACACAGTTAGGAGAGAACATAAACCATTTTATTTTTTTATTTTTTTAAAAGGGTAGAATTAATATTTTATTGTCATTTATAATCAGATGGTAGTTGAGTATATAGTCTCTATACTTGATCTATTTATTTTTGTAAATAAAAAAAAATTACATGGTTAACATGATTAAACAAATTCATTGATGATGGCTTAGAGTTTTTCCTTATTAGCTCCAGAAAACTCACCCACCTTTTGTCCTTTTTAAAAAATTGGAAGGTTGGCATGCATTTGACTTCACACTCTGCAGCAACATCCTGACAGTCATCCACATCTACTTCAAGGAACACCACATGGGAATACTTCTCAGAGAGGCAATGAAAGAAGGGCTTGATCATTTTGCAAGGCCCATACCATGCGGCGGAGAAGTCGACTACTACCAGCTTGTCGCCTGTACTGTTCAAGGCTTCCTGAAAAGCATATTTGCTCTCTATCTGCTTCACCATTTTGGCAGCTGAGGTCTGACCTGCGGCCATAGGAAGCGAAACAAGTGGATGAAAAGCTGCAGACCCAATATAAGTCATTTTAAATAAGTTTTAAAAAACTAAATTTTGAATAATGTTTCTTATAATATAGTAGAGGCCCAGTGCATGAAATTCGTGCATTGGTGGGGGGTCACCTCAGCCCAGCCTGCACCCTCTCCAATCTGGGATTCCTCAGGATTGAGCCTAAACTGGCAGTTGAACATCCCGCTCATAATCTGGGACTGCTGGTTTCTAACCACTGGCCTGCCTGCCTGATAACCCCTTAACTATTCCCTACTGGCCTGATTGATGCCTAACTGCTTCCCTGCCAGCCTGATTGTCCGCAGCATCCTTCCTCTGCTGGCCTAGTTGCCCCCAAATGCCCTGTCTCCTCTGGCCTTGTTGCCCAAACTGGCCCCTCTTCCCCAACTGGCCTGGTCGCCCATTACTGCTTCCTCTGCTGGCCTAGTTGCCCCACCTGCCTACCCCCCACCAGCCTGGTTACCCCAAATAGCCCCCCTATCAGCTGGTCACCCTTTATTGCCCCACTGCCAGCCTGATCGCCCCCAACTCCCTCCACCTCTAACCTGGTTGCCTCTCATGCAACCTGCTGCTCAGTCATTTGTTTGCTCCTCACTGCCACCCCCTCTATCCTGGTCAACTCTAATTGCTCCTGCTGGCCTGGTCATTCCTTAGTGCCCCCCATGGTGGCCTGATTGCCCCCAACAGCCCTCTCAGCTGGCCTGGTCACCTCTCATTGCCCACCTCTGCCAGCCTGGTCACCTCCAAGACTGCCCCCTGCTATCCTGGTCACCCCTCACTGACCCCCCTGCCAGCCTGGTCACTGCAAGCAGCCTGTTCGGTCATCTGTTCAGCTGTGATGGTTGCTTAGGCTTTTATATGTATAGATCATCCATTGCTGTGTTAAAACATTCCTGTAGTCCCATATTGACAAACAATAAGACTTACCTCAAATAATATCCTATAAATTTCCGACTCACTTTATATATGTGAAAAAGAAAATATATTTTAAATTTTAAATAATAAAGTACTTCTGAATGTTTCCTTGATATTTCTGTACTAAATAGATAATTTTATTGTATCACTAACAACTGTATAAAGATAAAGAAATGAGCACACATTAAGAATAAGAAATGAGCACACACAGTTTTCTATTTCTAGCTCAAAACCAATGTTTATAGTCAAGAAATTGAAAATTAAAATGTAACTATAAAGACATTTAAAAAAAAGATACAGAAAAAGAAATTAGTCATCTCAATCTGCAAAACATAGATGATTCATAGATAAGTACTCTGTTGGTTGATATAACAGGTATACATGTACCTATCTAAGAGTATCAATTCTTTTCTTCCAAGGGGTTTTGAAGAGTCTTGAAGAGAGCACACATCACTTTAATTCTGATCATGATTTCTTCTGGATAGACCAGGTACAAGTCTGCCCATGTACTGAATCAGCTAATTGGTTATTAAAATTGTCTTACAAATAATAACGTAGGTTGAGTCCAAGATATCTAAACTTCGGAGGTTAACCAAATGTAGTGCCTAAAAGCTTTCAGCATGTTCTCTGATTCAGGGTTCACAGCATTTTCACAAAATATGTTTTCCACTTTTATATTTGTTATTTTTTTAGCATTTGGGTATTATCCAACTTTGTAAACTGTCAAGTTTCCCTAGCTTTTTTTTTTGTTTTTTTTTCTTTTTTCTGGTGGCAAAACAACAAAGCTTTTATTCAACATGAATTGTCAAAACTCCATGATGATCGCTACTGGTTCTCAGTTTCACAAGACCGGGAGCAAAAGCACAGTAGGATAGAGTTTTGCATGAACTGTCATTCTTGCAGTTTCAGATGTGGTGGTCAGCAGGACTGTAACATTAAAAATGCAAGTTTAATTAATGATGGTCCACAAGGAAGAGGGATGAAAGATTACTTTGAATTGTCTGTGAAAATGATAGGTGGTAGAGTAGCCTTTGATTCTGAAAATCTGTACTAGTCCACTAAAATCAAGGACATCTGTCTTCCACAGTAGAGGAGAGTAAAAATAGATATTGATGAGGAGCTCAAGCAGAGCAGAAAGAGGAGAATGTAGTTGTTGTTCCGGTGTGGCCATGGGAAAGAGTGAATAAAAGTGGACAACCTTTCCTTTGGAAAGATAGGAAACAGTGGGTATTCTTGTCAAATGCAAAAGGATTGAACAAATTGTTAAGTGTGCCTTCTGGCTAGTTTGCTGGCAAATACAAGCTGTTCTCCCCAGATACACACAGTTATGTGTTTCTTTTACTAAACTAACTAAAATACTTGTCACTTAACAATTTCCTTATTTAAATTAGCTGCAGGGAAATTAATTTAAAAAGTCAGGTGACATAGAACATAAAAATCAAATTAGATAATATTCACATGTCCTCATATAGATAAGTAAACTGGGAATGAACAATTTTGTTTCCAAATATTTGTAGACATATATAAAGATCTCCATTGAAAGGTGACACTTTAATAAAGGACTATATTTTAGATTCCTTGAGAAGGCAATATTAACATCATCTATGAAAAAATATTTTTATATTGCAATAATTATTACATGGTGTATACTATATGACAGGGTTTTGTATCCCTATAGCATGTTTAATTTTATTATAATTCAGTGAGGTGGATATGCTTCAATTATCATTTTCTAGGTTAAGGATTGAAATATAAATTGGCCAAGTAATTTTTTTCTAAAACACATAGTAAGAGAAAACTGGGATTTTACATTAAGATGCTTGGGTAAAAAATATATGCTCTTTCCCAAAATGTTATACTCATTTTCTGCTCAGTGGATTTCACCATGCAGTTATAGTCTCACAGAAAATACTTTTTCAAAAACTCAGAATCTTAGTAATTCTCTTATCTGCTCTAATTTTAATTGCACACACATACCACTCACATACACTAAAACAGCATCATATATCTGTTCATATATATGAAGACAATTTAAGGATACATTTTAAGACCAAATTATCTATAATATTAATAACATTTAATATATGCATGCATTGATTAAAAACCAAGTAATCATATTAATTTTTGAAATACATATCTAAGTCTTATTGGATATAGCATTACAATATCTTACTACTCTCTTAAATGGGAAAAGGCTATCTTAGCATGGAAAAAAATTATATAATGTGCCTACTTTGGGGGATATAATCCTGAAATATGTCACTATTCTGAGCTACATGGACTATGATTTCTATAACATATTAATCAATTATAATACATAGTCAACAAAATATTTCTATGTATGTTAATGTTAACTTAAATAAAAAATCAGATAGCTTTGAAAAAATGAAGTCTGTAGGAATAATTAGGATGCACAAAGCTTATCTATATGCATTAAAAAGATTAAAATCTAAAATTATCTAATTGGTGAAGAGGTGTTCATGTAGGGTAGAATGGAAGTCATAGCCCAAGCAGAGAGTAAAGGATATCAGCACAAGGGATGGATGCAGCAGAGACAAAGGATTGGATAAATGCAATTAATTAATCAAATAAGTAAATATATTAGAGATGACAAAAGCTTATTTCTTAGAAGTAGAGAAGACAGTTATAAATACAAAAATGGAAGAAAAACAGAATGGATACTTTGTTGTTAAATTGGATACATTAGAATGAGTACATGGCTTTCAAATAGGTAGTTGGATAGATAATAGAAAAGTAGGTAGGTAGTTTCATAAACATAGACTTAATCATGTAAGTATATGTCTATATGTACATTTCTATATATATATTTCTGAGATATCTTCATAAGAAGGCCTGCAATTAGTGATACCTCAATCAACATTATGGATTTTCAATGAGTGATGAAAACATAGTTTTTCACTTCTAATTCTAATTTTCCTCTAAAAAAGCAAATTATCTTAGATAAAATGGTGATTATCAAAATAAAAGGAGGTGAGGGAGGTAGGAGAGGGGAAAGCAGGGTAAGTGAAGATGGAAGGAGACTCGATTTGGTCTAGTAAACACACAATACAATATACAGATGATGTATTATAGAATTGCACACCTAAAATTGATATAATTTTATTTATCAATATCACCCCCAAAAATTCATTGAAACATTTAAAAAAAGAAACTACAAATATGAATCAAAAACATCTTGGTGTACTAAACAATAAAATGGTCAAAAGAACACAGAAGCCAACTTGCAAGAGCTTCTTTTGCTATCCAAATTAGAAATAATTTCAACATCACAATGAATAATGGTATTAACAGATACTAATACACTGAATAAAATATAAAAGCATTAGTTCCATTTATTATGAGATATCAATGAATTAATAAATATATTGAACTTATGCTAAGAATGGAAAATGCACAAGGAATGGATGTAACCTCTCAGTGTGAAGGAAATACTATGTATGATTCTGAATTATATTTTTTTACTATAAAAAATTGTAGAGTAATTGGCAAAATTTTAATATAGTCTGAGGGTTAGATGGTAAAAGTTTATCAATGTTAATTTTCTTATTTTGAAGGTTGTTTTCTGGCAACAAGAGACTGCTCTTGTTTGTAGTAACTTAAAGAGGGACTGATGTGGTATCGAGTCTACAAATTAATGCCAATGAATAAGAACAGTGGTCAGCAAACTCATTAGTCAACAGAACCAAATATCAACAGTACAATGATTGAAATTTCTTTTGAGAGCCAAATTTTTTAAACTTAAACTTCTTCTAATGTCATTTCTTCAAAATAGACTCGCCCAGGTTGTGGTATTTTGTGGAAGAGCCACACTCAAGGGGCCAAAGAGCCACATGTGGCTCTCGAGCCACAGTTTGCCAACCACTGGGTAAGAACAAACTACTTTTTCTAACTTCTTTATATTTGTATTTAAGAGGTACATTTTTCAATAAGTATGAATTTTATATTTCATTTTCTATGTATTACCTCATTGGAAGCCTTTACTATGATCCTACAATTACACAAATGATGACATTTGAAAGCAACTGACAAATAGATGAATTCTTGATTATCAAATATCTTTCAAGAGAGTAATAGGTGGATTTATATTTCTAGAACCCAACATACTTCCAAATATAGTGTTCTGTCATAGACAGTGACACTTCATTCAGGAATTCTCTGCTAAGTCATTTAATGTAAAATATAGCTTTCCCTAATAAACATTCATTCCCTGATCTGATTAGGCCACGTGAGACATTATTGCTAGGTAAGTCCACACTAGCGTACTTTCTCAACATGTTATAAAATTTAATGTAATTGCTTTTTAATTGTGTCTCCAATTAAAATTTTAATTTTATGAATTTAGAGTATTGAATGATTGATGAGCAGTTCTTAAGTAGCTATTTTATTCTGCACATTTAAAATGATATGTACCATTATTAAAAATAAAGGCAAGAGTCTACTAGCCTCTACTGAGAAAAGAAGTCTGCATTCACTCCTTTGCTCCCCCTTTTTGATTCTTCCGAAGAAGAGAAAGTAGCCAAAACCGGTTTGGCTCAGTGGATAGAGCGATGACCTGTGGACTGAAGGGTCCCAGGTTCGATTCCGGTCAAGGGCATGTATCTTGGTTGCGGGCACATCCCCAGTAGGGGGTGTACAGGCGGTAGCTGATCGATGTCTCTCTCTCATTGATGTTTCTGGCTCTCTATTCCTCTCCCTTTCTCTCTGTGAAAAATCAATAAAATATTAAAAAGAAAAGAAGAGAAAGTATTTCAAATTTATTAGATTCCAGAGTGTGCTTTTTGTTATTTTGGTGTAGTTTGTTATTAAAATGTTTAAATATATTCTAAATAGTTTTATAAAGTAATGCTCTGCTGTATTAAGCAATCAAATTTGGTCAAAAGTTACTATAATGAGCAGCAATAATCCCTGATGTGATCTTCTTAAGCCCAAGTCAAACACTTTTGGGGAATTTATTTATTTTTAAGGTTTCATTGTCTTCCATATTTTTAAAGAATATACTGTATTTAGTCCACTTTTTTAAATCTCTCACTTTACTATTTCAGTTATTATAAAGACTTATCACATTTTTATGCCAACTAAATTCACTTCTTCTAATTTAATTTTTTTTTCATTTTTATACCTATAAATATTAATAATATTATTGTTCTTTATTGTTTGAATAATCCGGATATTATGCCTTGTCTATTATTTGTTGTAAGATCAGTATATTTTAATTTCTACACTTGTCAACATAGCTTTTTATTCAAAAATATCCTCTATCAATTGTAGTTTTATACTTATGTTTAATAATTTACATTCTTTCTGTAAGCATATTGAAATTATCTTTTTTTGTTAATTGTAAGAGTTGGAAACTCAAATTCCTACAAAATCAATGTAGTAAACAGAAATACAGGATGGGGCAGAATAGGTTTATAGTTGTAAGTATGCAAAACAGGAGTTTATTCTTTTATTATTATTTATTAATTATTGTATTATTTTCCACATGAACAACTATAAACATACTTTTGCCCCTAATCTGTAAGTGAACCAGAACAGAAACAGAAAAAAATGACTACCAGAAATAAAACTAAAATTTTGGTTTATTGTAATAGTACATTATTTGATATATGTACTATTTTATGCAGAAACATTATTTTATTTATATAATATAAAATAAACAATACAATTATAATCTATATTATATTGAGTATTGTATTTTATACTTGATACAGAAAATAGACATTTAAAAATGGCATATACTATTTTTCAAATCTATTATTCCTTTTATTTGGTTGTAGCTATTTGTCACCTTTTCTTCTATACCAAGAACTATCAATGTCATTCTTATACTTTGGGCTGTGGTGTGCAATAAGAAGTCAGCTTTGAATCTTTTAACATGGAAAAATAATTATATTCAGTTTTATAGTAGAATACAGCTGTTCACCATTGTAAGTGCTTCCAAAGATGGATATAATCTTTTTACAATGGTTTTTTATATCTATGATAACATGTCCCAATGCATTTATAGAGTTCTAATATACCTGCATTATCATATTTAGTTTTCTGTGTCATATTATATTATAGTTCAATAACTTCCACTTGAAACTCTTCATTCACACTATCAATATTCATTGAGAGAAGTGAATTGAACAAATGTTAGTTCATTTTCACAAAGTAGCAAATCAGAGAACATTTTGTAAAATTCAATATTTATTCCACAGTTTATATGGATATAGTTCAGAGTATTACTTTCATTTCTGTAAACGAATATCTACATATAAAACTCACCAAATGAGTTTCCCAAAGAAACCATTTCACTAAGAAGGAACAAATTGAATTATATATTTTGTACATATGCTTGTGGGTAATTCCTAAGAAATGTTCAAAGTAGATAGGTTCAGGTAAAAAAAAAAAAAAAAGCTACTTTTGATTCCATCTTTTCAGTAAACTAAACCACGTATTTTTACTAGATGACAAGGACAACTTTATTTATTTCAATTGTCCAAAAATGTCTTTAACATTATTTTAAGTCTTCCTCCTCCTTGTAATAGTCAATGGTGGTATGTATATAACATACCCAGAAAAGCGTTAATATTTCCATGACATTTTAAAAGTCTATAACATTGTGTTAATAATTACATTCAATAACTTTTTAATCAAATTTATCTCTTTATCATGAAATAATTGCTTGTGAATGGTACAACAGTGTATTTATAACCTGAATCCTTGGGGGGGGGAGGGGGGAGCTGCCACAATGTATTAAATTTCTGAACTAAAATAGTATGGCATTCTACAACTAGGATACCATCTAAGTTGCACTGCCTGGTAACACAGCCACTAGTCACATGTAAGTACTTAAATTAAAATTAATATAGGTAAACTAACAATTCAGTTTCTCACTCACATTAGCCACAATCCAAATCCTCAACAGCAGCCTCATGGGAGTCCTAGCAAACTTATTGGAGAGCATATACAGAATATTTTCATTATCTCAGCAAGTTTTATTGTACATGCTAAACAATAGCAGGGGTTGGCAAACATTTTCTGTAAATAGCCTGGTTCTAAGTAATGTGGGCTTTGTGGCCTCTTCGTTACAATTACTTCTGCTGTGGTATTGGGAAAACAAACACAGACACAGATGAATCAAGGAGTGTACTGGAGTGCCAATAAAACTTTATTTACAAAGCAAATGTAAAACAAAACAAAAAACCTTATACAGTGAAAGGCCTTCTAAAAGAAAATGTTGATGGGGTCCTGATGGGGACCAGATGCTGAGGCATGAAGTCTAAACCACAGCAGCAGCACTGGGTGGAGAAGAGGAGCATGTCTGCTGTATGAGAGCTGGAGGGCTCCATTATACATCAAGGATGGGGAAGACAGATGTAAGTGGTTTTGAACAAATTTGCATGGGTTACAGATAAGGTGGGTGAAATAAGGTGAAGCAGGGGCTATTCTGAAATAGGTGCAGGTCCCTAAAGAAGTGTTGGCTTCTTTGGTGTGGACAACCCCCTGAAAAGTTGAAGCAGATGCTCCTGGGGCACAGGAACTCCTGCTGTTCTCTATTGAATAAAGTGGAAATAGCCACTTTGGAAGTGAATTAAAAGTTTCATAAACACGCAGAAATGTAAGCAGTCTTTGTGAGTTTTGCCCTGCAGTTGTTAACTGATTAACCACTTCTGGTATTCTCCTTCCACACTCTCACTGCTGTATTTTAAATTAGGGCATCACAGAACTTTCTCCTTCTCACAGGTTTGGCCAGATTTAGCTTGTGGGCTTTTAAATTTATTTTTCTTATCCCTGGTCTATATTAAAATTTATTTAGATTAATCTGCATGAAGATTTAAGTACTTTCAGAAATTAATATTAAAACATTGAGTATTTTGAGCATCAAGTCCAATAGGTATTTAACTAAATAAAAATTAGCAGTTAAATGTAGCCATGTTCTGTTTTTCATATTTGTGTACTCACCAGCTACAATAGAAAATGCCAAAATTTACTTTTAGTTTTCCCACAGAATTTCAGTAGATTTTTATCCATATGTCCCAGAGTTCAAGTTTTAAGACTCTGTAGTTGAATTTACGTTAACAAATGTATGATTATATTTAGAACAACTGGTTTTTGTTATATGCATTAGGCACTCTATCACACATTCACTATTTATTAAAAGTTTTCACTTAATATACAATTACATTTTTGCAATGGCTTATACATTATTTTCATAATCATAATTGCAGTTCTATATCTGGGTTTTAAATTTGGTATTATGTGTCTATTTCTGGACAAGAGTAACATGTGACTCAAGCTGTAGTCAATCAATGCATATATGCTTTTAAAAATTGAACTTAAGAATTAGCTTTTTTCCTCCAATATGATTACTCCCATTTTTCAAGGAGCATTTTATTCTTAACAATGGTTTCTTTTCAATATTATAAGCATGGCATAATGGCTTCAATGATTGTTTTCCAATATACACCCATGTCCTCATCCTGGAATCTGTCAATGTGATTTCATTTTGAAAAATGGTCTTGATAGGTATCTTAGATTCAGTGTCAGATCTAAATCCAATGGCAGGTGTAACTATAAGAGAAAAGCAAAGCGGGGGGTGGAGGGGAGGGGGTTGAGTCTCAGATAAACAAGAGGAAAGTCATGTGAAAACAGGAGCAGAGATATAGTGATGCAGTCCCAGGAAAAGGGACTTCTAGATCTTCTAGTAACTGGACAAGGTAAGGAATAATTCTCTCCTTGAGCTGTTGGAAGGAGTGTGGCCTTGCCAACACCTTGATTTTGGACTCCTGCGTCTGAAAGAATAAACTGTGAAAGAATTTCTGTTGTTTTAAGTCACTGACTTTGTAATAATTTAGAACAGCCTTATAAAACACTGTGTATGAAAACAATTCATTTTTAAAAACATTTTTATTGATTGCAGAGTGGAAGAAAGAGGGAGAGAGATTTAACTGTTTTATGAATAGTAAAAACCAAGCATAATATTAATGTAAAAAAATCATTTACTTCTTTTGTTGCAGGGGCTAATAGTTTGGAGACTATGAAAAATTAGAAAAAGCAAATTTCATGTAAAAAGAAGAGCAATAAGTTCCTGCCTATATATATTGAGAGAGAAAGAGAGAGAGTCCAGAATGCTGTAACAACCAGAATGACCAGTCACTATGATACTCACTGCAGCCAGTGAACTGGCCCCACCATGGATGGGACTGGCAGCCAACCTCGGTAGCCCCTCTCTTTAGCCCTCCCCACACCTAATCTCCCGCCTTACCCCAATAGGGGGCAGGGCTGGCTGGTCAACCTCCAGCAACCTCTCTCCCCCCTGAACCCACCCCAAATCGCCCCCCCACTCCATTTAGGGCTGGGGTCAACTGACCAACTGCTTGTGCCCCCCCCCCAGCCAACCTTACCCCCGATGGGCCCTCACCACCCCAATTAGTCCGTGGCTCCTCCAGCTCTGCCCCCAATTGGCCCCCTCACACCAATCAGGGGAATGGCCAGCCAGCAAACCACTCATGGCCTCTACCCCCAGCCACTGTCCCCTAATCGGCACCCCTGCTCCATTTGGGGGTGGAACCTGCTGGCCTACTATCCACAGCCCCTCCTTATGGCTGGTCACACCCCTGAGCAACCCTCATCACCCCAATCATCCTGTGACCCCTTCCCCCAGCCAGCTCTACCCCTGATTTCCCCCCCACTCTGATCAGAGGCAAGGCCAGTGGTTACCACCCATGGCTACTCCCCTCAGCTGACCCTGTCTTTGATTGGCCTTCCCACACCAATTGGGGGTGGGGCCGGCTAGCCTACTGCTCACAGCATCTCCCCACTGCCGCTCCAGCCCCAATCAACCCCCATCCCACACTGGCAATTGTCCATAACCCCTCCCCCTGGCTGCCAAGGCCCAGATTGGGCCCTGATTGGAATGGGCCAGCGGGCAATCTCCCCACATCTCCTCCTGACAGGCCTGGCCCCTATCTGCCCCGATTGGCGCTGGGCCAGCCAGATCCCAACCATGCATAATTTGTGCACTGAGCCTCTAGTAGAAATATAAATTTATAGCTTTTGATTTTGTTTTTGTTTGTTTGGAAACAATATGCTTTATGTGAAATATTTTAATAATTAAAATTTTGAATACACTGTGGACAAAAAAGGGACCACATACTAAACCTCACAAGTTCAGGGTTGTCTTGCATGATAGATCCTACAAACTCAGCAACTGAAAGTAACCACTTAAGAAGGTCTGAACATCAACATTCCTAACTATAATAAAGTGATGGCAGATAGTCACATTCCAGACTTGTAGCTTCCTTGTAAAAGTTCAATCTTTACCTTAAGTAAGCCTGTTTATTGTGTTTTTACATCTAAGATACCATACCCTTGGAATGTCTTAGATGTTTTTACATCTAAGATAACATACCCCGGAATGTACTACCCTTTTTCTGGACCCCTGAGAGTACAACTTTGCTCCCAAAGCAGGGGATATAGAATCCTTCATTGTTATCTTACTCCCAAAATACCATTTATGAGTGCTGTAAATGTCAATTGTTAAGATTTCTATACCTATCAATGTAAAAGAAGTATGTGTCTCAGCATTTTACTTTTTATCCAGTTTCAGAAATTTTCCTACTTTGCTTTCTTCCACCTCCCTAATGGACCATCAATGGGTTTTATGTAACACCTGTATGTCTCCTCCTTTGAATCTAATGTATAAAATAAGCTGTAAACCTGTCATTATCCAGAACATTTTCTCAATCCATTAAATTTTGCTTCCTGGCAATTGTCATCAGTTTGGCTCAACTAAACTCATAAAAATTCTGTACAGGTTTGGACATTTCCAATGTTTATATCACTAATGACTGAGATTCATAATTTCTACTGAATCTTTTACTTAGCAACAGGTTTATAGCCATGGATATATTGTGTTATTCCAGAAGTTGAAAATAAAAAGACAGTGCATAGTATAGTAGGGGAGGCAAAATTTTACCTCAACCCTCTTAAGGGTTTTGGATGAATCTGAGAATTAAATTTATATAAGAGAGCTCAGCAGGAGAAAGGCATACAAATGTATTTAATGAAAATTTTACATACCACAGGAGCCTTCCTAATGAGAAGAAAACCTAAAGAAGTAGTAAGACTAAATGGTTTTATAGAAGGGTGAACAAGTAAAGGCAATTTTGGACAAGTGAATAAATATGTGGGAACCTAAAGGAAGATAAGATTATTTTAACAAGGTCTGTTTGCATAAAATTCTCTCAGTTTTAACTTTTAATCTGTTATGATAAGAACTTACTTTCCCTCTGGTATAAGGATATCTTCTTTTGGGGGTTTTTATCTACTGTTTTCAAGGAAAGAAAAACTGTGGGGTGTGGTAGGAAAGAAAGTCAAGTACCCTTCTTTTTAAAAAAATATATTTTATTGATTTTTTACAGAGAGGAAGGGAGAGGAACAGAGAGCTAGAAACATTGATGGGAGAGAAACACTGGTCAGCTGCCTCCTGCACACTCCCTTCTGGGGATATGCCTGCAACCAAAGTACATGCCCTTGACTGTAATCAAATCTGGGACCCTTCAGTCCACAGGCTGTCGCTCTATTCACTGAGCCAAACAGTTTTGTCTCAAGTACCCTTCTTGTACCTGATGTTTTTCAAGTGCCTTTAGGTCAAACTAATTTTTAGGCCAATGTGGCATGTTTTGGGGAGACATATTTCATTCAGTCCATCACTTTTGCTATCAGGTATATATTTTTATTTAAAAGCCGATTAATGCAATGTAATTCATTTCCGTATACCATTTTTTTTTGTTGGTGTTGTTATTCCTAGAGTTTGCCCAAAGGCTTAGCCAGATCTCTAGAATTACTCTTTGTCTTCAATAATCTTGATTCAGTCAACTAAACTTTGTTATGTTCATTGATTTTTCTTTTGTCCTACTGAACAGATTCTTAGCTACTCTTTGTGTTTTAACACTTTCTGTGTTAAGTTTTCTTATTTTACTGGAACATGTCCAAAGTAACTGGTTAAAAATAACATAGTTTCTAGCTTACAGCGAAGCTCATTAAAAAAATGATCAGGCTGATTTTAATTCTTTTATAATAAATTGTTATAGTTAGTCTTGTTATTATCAAGGTGAGGATGGATTGTTTTTGGATTTGAGAGAGATTTTATTTGCTTTTTTATTATATGAGGTGAGTGAATCTTTTTATGCTTATTTTATAAATTATCTTATAATTTGTGATCATGAATGTTTTGTTATTATGAATTAATCCTCTAAGTTTATAGTTTCTAACTCACATTCTTTTCTTTTTATATTATTTTTTTCATTTTGTGATATTTTCCTTTTAAATATTCTACTGATTTTTTATAACTTAAAAGGCTTGCTGCTATCCTTAAATATTTCTCTTATGTAGCTTTCTATCCTTATATTATTGTTGTAGTATCCTTTTGTTTATTATATTTACCCTTAATTTTTTTATTTTATTACTGGTTATAATTTTTAACTGTTTTTTTTTTATGTTCTTATATTTGGGCTTATACAATATAGAATAAGTATAGCTTATTCTTTTATATATATAGGGATAAAATACTTAGAAAGCTGATTGGGAACAAAGTCAAGTGATTAGGCTTTTCAACTGTGGCTTTATCCCTTAAGATGCAAAAGCAGTGGAGAATCCACAGTTAAACATTGGAATGCCTTAATAGAATGTTCTTGTTATGGGACACTACTAAACTTTTTCTATTTATACTAGTATATCTTTTTTTTAATTTTTAGAATCTAACACTCTCTTATCAGCACACCCTTTTGGGGTGATGAATGCATTGGAGGAGAAATAATGCCTGTGGGAATGTGCATGTATGTATATGTGCGGGCGTGGGTGTTGTCAGTGAATCTTATTCTTCTCCATTTCACACACTGCTTCTATATACCCACAGTTTCTAATATCTGAGTTAATATGGTATTCTACAGGAATAATATGCTTCTATTTCTGCCCTAGTCCTTTTGCTATGGTTTAGGCTTCCTCATTCTTTTCTTGTTTCATTAGTCACTAATTCTCAACAGTTGCTGAAATTTATCTATTGATGTCATAATGCCAGTACCTCCCATTTTTTTAGTGCTTGCATTTTGGTTTTTGCTATAAGCTGTTAAGAGTGAGAAATAATATAAATGTTCAGTTTTTCAATCTTATAGCAGACAACACCAGTATCATTTCATTACTTCTCTAGATTTATATTAATAAAATAAGAAAACACATCAATAATATCACTCAGAAGTCTATACTCATTAATAACATAACTAATCACTATCCCATCATTTTGCAGCTAAGACATTTTTATTATATTCACTTTACTAGAATATTTGGATTTACCTAGGCTTATTTTTAAAAGCACAAAGCATGAATGCTAACTTTCAAATAAAAACAAAAAGGAAGATCTTGAGGAATAAACTATTTAACATGCAAAATATAGTTAATAACATTTATCTTGTTGGAGTATTATGAAAATTAATTATGTAACATGTATAACTTACCTGATAGTCTATCTAGCAAAATTTAGTGCTAACTCAAATTAGTGTTTTATGTCTTTTAATTTTAAATATCTATTCACTGAAATAATGTAAATAGAAATTGAATAGTTACTTATAAAGTTTATTTTAGAAATAGATCCTGCACTAGGTATAAAGATCAATAAAATTCTTGATATCTCTTCCATTTCATGATGTCTCTAATTTTATAGAAACTTTTCTAGAATTTATGACATATAGAATTTCACTGTAAAATGTAATGGTGATTGTGAACCATATCAAAAGTGAAAAAACAAATCATTTTTAGAGAGAGCTATAGATATCTGGACTTTAAGGACCCTTTCTTATGCATTTATCTATGTTGAAAAGTATTGTACAAAGAAAATTAATTTGCATTTTTCCAAGTAGGTTTTTTTAAATTTTTGTTAAAGGCTTTAGAACAATGGGTAACAGAACAATTTAAAGCAACATAAGTAAAGTTTAATTTAACCAGAACTACCATTTCAGTTTCATCTAATATGATGGATAATTAAGTAATAATTATTTTTATACGTTTTTGCCATGGAATGTTTTTCAAACTCACAATTTAGTATTTTTAAATATTTATAACAATTTTCACATATCAATGAGTGTCAAGGCATAAAAATACTCTCCTTTATCATGAATATAAAAAAGGAAGAATAAAGATGTGAGGTGGGATGAAGGGTAAAAGTTCTTTCAATAATATTAACTTTTGTAGAAGTAGCTGTTTGAAATTTAAGCTTATAATCATACACTATACCATAAGACTTTGAATTCATACCATGTCTCGATCATTTTCTTCCTAGATGCCATTAGTTGAATTTTTCTGAGCACTAGTTCTGTTATGAAAAATACTAGAGACCCAGTATACAAAATCTGTGCATGGGGGATGTGTCCCTCAGTCCAGCCTGCACCCTCTCCAATTGGGGATCCCTCAACTGGGATTGGGCCTAAAGGGGCAGTCAGATATGCTTCTCACAATCCAGGACTGCTAGCTTCCAACTGCTTGCCTGCCTGCCTTCCTGATTGCCCCTAACTGCTTATGCCTGCCAGATGATCACTCCCTAACCACATCCTGCCAACCTGATTGATGCCTAACTGCTCCCCTGCCAGTCTGTTTGCCCCTAACTGTCCTCCTTGCAGGCCTGGTCCCTCCCAAATGCCCAACCCTGCTGGCCATCTTGTGGTGGCCACCTTGTGTCTACAGGGGGCGGCATCCCCATGAGGGGAGCATCTTGTGTTTTGGATTGATGGTAAATTTGCATATTACTATTTTATTAGTGAGGATAGAAGCTTTTTGTATGGGTGGGGGTCAGCTGGTTTGCCCTGAAGGGTGTCCCGGATCAAGATGTGGTTTCTCAGGCATGGGGTGACCTGGGTGAGGGACCTGTGGTGGTTTGTAGGCTGACCACGTCCTCCCAGTGAACCAAGCTGATGCCCTGGTATCTGGGATTTATTTATCTTCTATAATTGAAACTGTAGCATTGAGTGGAGCCAAGCCTCTTACTTGCTCTGTGGCCATAGCCATTTTTGTTGGGATTTATTTATCTTCTATAATTGAAAATTTGTAGCCTTGAGTGGAGTCCATGGTTGGCTAGGGTGTGTGGGAAGCTTGGCTTCCTTCATTGCCAGGGAAACCCAAACCTCCTGCTCTCTCGTTGGCTGCAGCTATCTTAGTTGGGTTAATTTGCATACTTGCTCCTGATTGGCTGGTGGGCATGGCTTGTGGGTATAGTGGAGGTATGCTCAATTTTCATTTTACTCTTATTATTTAGTATGGCTAAACAGGTCTACTGTCCAGAATTATTAAATAATCCAGGAATATAAATTACCTTGGCAGAAACTATGAAATGGTTTCTAAAGTATTATTATTATAAAACATTATTGTAAAAATGTTTTATTATTTTATTTATCAACCAGTTAATAATCTATGGCTTATGTACAAAGTTAGGTGCTGTGATTCTACTGTGAATGTGAAAAGCATGATCTGGCTAAAATAGATTTGACACTATATTTAGCTGTAGACAATAAAGAAAATCAAATTAAAAATGTAAAGCTTTTGATGTGTTAAGATGTAAGCATTCCATTTCCTAGAAATAATAATGGGAAGCTAATTTTTGAACTGATTTGTCAGAGAATGATCCCTACAAAGGATATATTTACCTGGGATGTGTAAAATGAAGAATCTGCCATGTAGAGAGTAGAAGGCATAAGATTGTAGGCATATGGAAAACAAGTTCAAGTACACCAAAATCCCCTTCCCGAAAGCTTCTTTGAGGACCTGCTGGAAAAACAGTGTACCTGAGCTCAGCAAGTACACTAAGGGAAATGCAAGATAAGTTTTAAAAAGAGTTCACAGTCTGGATCAAGGAAGATTTTGCAAACTTTCAAAAATAATATATTTTTTTCCAGATCATTTGGAAGCTATTTAAACATGGAGGTCACAATATCAATTTTATGTTTTGATACATCCTTTAGGTAGTCAGTAAATGAAGAAATAGTAGGTTCAGTAAAGAGAAGAAATAATAGGAAAAAAAGAATAGGGATAATATTATATAGTGGGTTAGAATTAAAGGCAATATAGTTGGAGTTAGTGAAATGGCAGTTAAGAAGAGACAAGTGAACACATTTTATATACTTTGGATGTACAAGAAGTGGGTGCTTAACATTTTAGCTTATAACCACATACCATACTAGGTACTCCTAATGATGCATCAGGTAGATGTGAATGTTTATAAGCAATCACAGATAATTCATGAATGCTTGTTTTTGCCAACAGATGTAAGGTGGTATCTTTTACTCTGGTGGTGCATGCTCAATGAGGAATATATTAGAGAAAAAAAAAAGTCAAACTTTCTAACATGGTCATGCTAAATCTAAAGTGCCTAAAAGCATTTAAGGATGTTGGTCAAGTAGGGAGATAGTTACACACGTGTGGAGAAACCAGGAAGAGTCTGGGTGGAAATATTAATTTCAAATCATTTGTATTTAATTAACTATTATTATGGGTACAAATAAAATTACTGGGGAGCTGGGGAGCTGGTGAGGATGCAGAGGAAAAGAACCCTCATGCACTGCTGGTGGGAATGCATACAGTGCAGTCACTGTGGAGAACAGTATGGAGTCTCCTCAAAAAACTAAAAACGGAACTCCCATTTGACCTAGTGATCCCACTGCTAAGAATATATTCCAAGAAGCCAGAAACACCAATCAGAAAGAATACATGCATCCCTATGTTCATAGCAGCACAATTGATCATAGCTAGATTTGGAAACAGCCTAAGTGCCCATTAGCAGATGAGTAGATTAGAAAACCGTGGTACATCTACACAGTGGAATACTATGCTTCTGTAAAAAAAAAGAAGGAATTCTTACCATTTACAACAGCATGCATGGAACTGGTGAGCATCATCCTAAGTAAAATAAGCCAGTCAAAGAAAGATAAATATCACATGATCTCACTGCTTTGTGAAATAAAATGAACAATATAAACTAATGAACAAAAACATATCCAGAGACAGAGAATCATCAATCAGACCATCAAACCTCAGAGGGTAAATAGGAGAGGGTGGGAACAAGGGGGAGAGATCAACCAAAGGACTTGTATGCATACATATAAGCCTAACCAATGGACATAGACACCAGGGAGGTGAGGTCATGAGCGTGTGTGTGTGTGTGTGTGTGTGTGTGTGTGTGTGTATGTGTAGGGTATGGGAGGATAAGGACACATATGTAATACCTTAATCAATAAAGAAAAAATAAAATAAAGTTACTGGGGAAAATATATATAAAGAGTAATAATGCCCATGATATAGCCTTAAACCTCGAAATAAAATAGAGAAACAATAACTCAACAAAGGACACTGGAAAGTTGAAATCTTTGAATTAGGAAATAACATGCTTTATTATCTTAGAAGCCAAGAGGGAGAAAGATGTTTCAGTAGTGTTCAATAAATCTAAGGAGCTAGT
This sequence comes from Lasiurus cinereus, assembly GCA_011751065.1. Taxonomy (NCBI): domain Eukaryota; kingdom Metazoa; phylum Chordata; class Mammalia; order Chiroptera; family Vespertilionidae; genus Lasiurus; species Lasiurus cinereus. The sequence continues at coordinate 26,704,960 of JAAGEH010000012.1, forward strand.
TATTTGAAGACAGAATATCCAGTCTTTCCATAGAGAATATAAACTTAAAATCTCTCTTGCAGTAGAGATTCTTCAGGCACCAGAGAAGCAACAGTAAAGAGAGCAGGCAAACTTTTCTTCAATTAGGGAGAAAATATTCTGGAGAAGGGAGGCAGACAAGACACAAGAAAAATATAAAACATAAAAGCTTTGGTATGTTAGTGTATAGTTTTAAGAAGAAAAGTAAGGTAGGAAAAGGGTAAGGAAATCTTGGGAAGAGTTGATAAAATGTAGATACATTTCGCCATTACATTTTGAAGTTGAAAACCATTTTATGACTTGAAGGAACACTCATGATGAAAATCTGACTGCAAAAGATTGAAGAGCAACTGAATGATAAAGAAGTGAAGAAGTAAGGGTACACAATTTTTCAGAACTTTTATTGTTAATTAAAATGGATATGGGGCTGTAGGTGGAAGGAAATGTGACGAAAATACAAGCTTTATTAATTTACACATTACTGAATATCTTTTACTTACTTACAAAATCCCCCATGCCCGAAATCCGTGCACAGGGGGAGGGGTCTCCTCAGCCCAGCCTGCACCCTATCCAGTTTGGGACATCCCTCTCATAATCTTTGACTGCTGGCTTCTTTATTGCTCACCTGCCTGCCTGGTCACCCCTAACTGCCCCTTCTCTGCTGGCCTTATTGCTTCTACCCCACCTGCTGGCCAGGTCACCCCCAACTGCCTTCTCCCTGCCAGCCTAGTCACCCCTAACTGCCCCCTTGCTGGCCTGGTTGCCCCTACCTGCACTCCCTTGCCTTCCTGGCAATTTCTCCCCCCCACCACTCTTCTGGCCTAGTCACTACTCACAGCCCCCTCGCCGGCTTGGTCACCCCATGCAGCCTGCTGTTCAGTGGTTTGGTTGTCCCTAACTAACCCTCATGCTGGCCTGGTTGTAGGCAGCCATCTTCTGTTGGTCAATTTGCATATTACCTATTATATAGGATAAGTAGAAAAATAAATATCACATGATGAGACATACACTGTAGTAGACTGAGAATTTAGGAAAAGATACTAAGAAACAATAAAATATATACAGGAAAGGACAGAGGAACTGCCTGGCCTTTAACAAGAGGAAGGACCTTTGGACCATTTGAACAAAGGAGAATGAGAACAAATGAGTGATATTATCTGAGACTATAATCAGATGGAGAAAAGGTAAAGCAATGTAATTATCTGAGGTTGTTGATCACAAAAGGATTTTACTAGTAGTAGCTGCCAAATGATAGTTCAGTTCAATAGAGATTAAGAATGACAGTCAAAACTAACAGTGTTGAGAATATTTTTAAATGAATGATTAAAAAATGAACATGTGATACAAATAGGCAAAAATAAAATATGTACAAGAGAGAAACAATAAATAAAATGTCTTCATGAGGTGAAATATTTAAGTCAGAGTAATACAGGGACATGAAAATAGAAGAATAGGAGGTGCACATCAGAGGGTGAAATGTTTGAAAGTAAATTTCAATAAAGAACTCAAAGAAATGGGATGTTAGATTTTTTTTTTTTTTAAGTGAACTTCCCATTTTTCCTAAGCAGCTACCCTTCACTCACACATTTAAGTAACAAACCATTTGCCATCCAATGGGCTGGGTAAAAAGTATTACAGTGGAAAGTAAAATTTGTCTTTAAGGTTTTCTGAATTTCATTACAGGAAGTTGAAGATCTAACAGTGGTTCCCAACCTTTCTAATGCCTCAACCCTTTAATACAGTTCCTCATGCTGTGGTAACCTGCAACCATAAAAACAAAAATGATTTTGTGATTGGGGGTCACCACAGCAGGAACTGTATTAAAGGACTGAGGCATTAGAAAGGTTGAGAACCACTGACCTAAGGTCTAATTTTGTGTTGTAGAAGCAAGAAGTAGAAGGTGTGAGTGTAGCAGCTGATATTCTGGATGAAGGACTGAACTATAAGGCTTTCTTCAATTGCAGGGATAGATTTCCTTAGGCTTAGTGGGAGGCAGTGAAAGGTGTAGTCCCAGAAGCAGAATGGACCTTTATGCTACTGTATCTGCTAGTAAAGTAGAAAGATGCAGGGTGATGAGTCAAGGTATGTTGGGATAAGGAAGCATACAAAACCTTCCCATGGCTTTAGTGTGCTTGGAGGAAGCGTCTGCTGGAAAGCAACTGAAACCTTATTTTCATATGTGGACAAAAGTACATACCCTTTCCCTTATTCCATACATGAAATAGTGTACAGTGGTATGATATTGAAAGAAGATTTAGAGGTAAACTATGCAGGTTTAGGAAGTTTTATGAATTAGAGGATCTATGGGAAGGATTGCAAAGCTGAGGGCTTAGGGTTGCCAATAGACATACAGAGAGAGAGAGAGAGAGGGAGAGAGAGAAAGAGAGAGAGAGATGGTGCCACAGGATAAGGGGAGAGGAAGACATTAATTCACAGAAGATATGAAAAAGCCACAGGGTATGGGAAGAAAGAGGAAACAAATTTTCACAGAAGATACAAAATTGTACCACTAAAGGGGGAGAAAATGGGGGTCTCATATGGGGTTTTAGCTTGAAGCTGATATAGTGATCAATCAGAAGGGAATATCAAGGACAAAGAACAGCAGCCTTTTAAACCTTAGCAAAAAAGTGTCGGAAACCAAACATAGTTCTTACTAAATGGATGTAAACAGGAGGCCAGAAGGCTGGTCAACCTTAACTGCTCTGAAAGGTCAGAGCTAATCACTCACTGTTTAGTTGAAACATTGTTGGCTGAAGCAACCTCTACCTGTTTGTTTCATGTTAATTTCTCTTTTTGTTATTTCCTGCCTAAAGGCTAGGGGTGTGTCCCAAAGCCTTAATAAAAGGGAGAAAAAGGCCAGAGCAAGTGGCAGTCCTTTCCACTAGAGGAAGGCTCCCGCTTGGCCCCCCAATATCACCAAATTAATGTTTTCTAGTCTCTCATTTCATTTGCGTGCAGCCTCCATCAGAACCCGAACCTTGAACCGGGAACCCTGAACCACGCGGGACGTGGAAAGAGGTTCCCACAAAAAAGGAGCTTAGTATTCTGGTCATACCCTGTGTAGGATGTCTGTGTTTGTTTCCAATAAATTTCCAACCTTCTTCATCTACCACCTTTTGTTCATGGCTTTATTCTTCCAACCCACCTGGAAAAGAACCCAGGAAAGAAACCACCCTTGCATCCTGCTCAGGAAAATGCAGTGGACTCAATATAGCATTGAAAAATGGAAACTTAAAAGAAAAAAAAAAATCTTATTTTTCCTTAGATGTTAAATTATGTTGAATCAGAAAAAAAGTAATCCAACATTTTTTTTCCACCTTATATTGTGGATTAACATTCCAAATTTCTTTATGAACAAAGCTCCCCCCCCCCCCTCCCTCTGCCCAATTCAACTGGAAACTGAGCAATCTAGATAAAGGCTCTTCTTCATCTCAGGGGTCTTTTTTTTTTTTTAATTATTATTAGAAGCCTGGGACTTGAATATTTGCATGGGTGGCATCCCTCAGCCTGGCTGGCAATTGAGGCCAATGGGGGTGGGAGGAGAGAAGGGGATAGCCAGGGGGAGGGACTACTGAGGTTGGTCCACACAGGAGATTGGCTGAGGGAGCACACTGGCCACCAGGGGGCAGCTCCTGCATTCAGTGTCTGCCCCCTGGTAGCCAGTGCCCATCATAGCAACCAGTTGACTGGTAGTTCAGTTGTTTGGTCCCTTAGGATTTTATGTATATAGATTATAAATGCAACAATGCCCAAATACATGCAGAATGTACAGTGGAGGCAATGAGAAATTTAGGGAAGTTTCATTCTGTCCCCTCTTCAGAAGAGCACTTAGAAAGAATTGTCATTTCACTGTTAATGAGAATAAATGCAACCATAGAATATAACTGAAGAAAAAACAAAGAGTTTCAAGAAAGTAATTCTCTTGGGAAAGTGGAACTATAACAGATGCTATTTTTGTCCTCTCAAAATTTTGATGAAGAATGTGAAAACAAAATGTCATCAAAAACAGAATTATGCACTCAGTCTGAGTTCCTGAAAGGAATGTATACAAAGAAGACTTTCCTGGCTGGCATGGCTCAGTGGTTGAGCATTGACCTATGAACCAGGAGGTCTGAGTTCAATTCCAGGTAGGGGCACGTGCCTGGTTGTGGGATTGTTTCCCCATGTGGGGCATATAGGAGGCAGCCCGTCAATGATTCTCTCTCATCATTGATGTTTCCATCTCTCTCTCTCCCTCTCCCTTCCTCTCTGAAATCAATAAAAACACATTATAAATAAAAAAGAACATTTGCATACAATATAGGTGCTGGAATCAGACATAGTTGGACCCTGCTGAGCAGAAGAGAATCACAGCCCAAGTCAACTTGTAGAATCAAGATCTGTGTTAGTGAGCCATTGAGATTTAGGGGTCATTTATTGCAGAATGAAAGTTGAATACAATAGTAGGCAACTCAGTCAGTTATACAATTGGTAAGTAAACCTTTGACCCCCAGGAGCCTTACTCCAGGGCCACTGCTTAAAAAATACAATGTTCTTTGTTTTCTAGTTTCAGTAAAACTTGTTTGGAGGTCATTTATTTAAATAGTTTTTATTTATTTATTCAGCACTCAAATGTATTTTGAGAACATAAAATGTGTCCTAGCTCCATGAAATTCTAAAAAACAGCCCAGAAATAAACTTGTAGAAGTGAAGTGAATAAATTATTACTTCTGCCCCAAAAAGGTAAAACTAAAAACAGAGTGCTGAATTATACTTTTATAATGTATTAACTCATAAATTTATAACTATATTAATAATCTAAAATTACTACTTCAACTTCCTTGGCATTAATTCTGCAAAGAAAATGAAGGCTAATTAAAAATTGTTTTTTGCTTAATTTAAAAAAATAATAAAACTTAGATTTAAGTGTACTTGAGGCTTAACATGATAGCAGATCAGATGTTGTAAATATAAATAATAAATAATATTTATATTAATTACTTCACAGTGTCATAAATGAATTGGATTTTATAATTTTATTTAATCTATTATGCTAATTTGGTTACTAGATAAGGAATGTGAAATTCAAAATTGTTACCTACTATATACCCAAATTAACCAGTGACATAATCTAGAATCTGATTTAAGAAAGTCTAACTTCCAAGTCTGTATATGTGTTCACTGTCCACAATTCAGTCTTGTTTATAATAGAGGTTTAAGGAGTAGCAACTTGGTCTTCATAGAAATAAACCTAAAATCCCCAAAGAAATTCAATATTTTAGGAAAGCCTGGCATTTTTGTATGATTCACCAGAAACTGGATTTATTTTACTTTCCCTCTTCCATATCTGAGATAATATAACATCAACAGGATAATGTAATGGCAATGCTTGGTAATGTAGCCAGAGTGTAATCATTGACAAATTGTAAAGAACCAAAGCCCTTAAGATATTGTCTGAGACTTGTGTATTGCTTGATAAGTACTAACCATGTATTCATAGTAAGAATATGAAGTATGTTATATGGAAGCTTTCCTTATAAAGATGTGAATGTGTAGAAGAGAACAAATATTTTAAGCTCAATCAATGCAATATATACATATGCACAAAATTCACATAAAAATTTATATACTTATTTTGGTGAAAATAAATAAAGGATTACAAAAATGAGCTTTCCTTAAATGTAAATACTAATGTTTGTGATAGATGTGATGAGTTATTTAAGAGGGCTAAGAAATTGTAGTAAACTTTGTATAAATCAGAATGATATGTTTTTAAAATAAATGCTAAATACAATAATTTGCTTCCAAGTTACTTTTCCCCATACTTGTCACATTTTTGTAAAAATTAAATAGACTTCAAGATATATTATAAAGTCTTAACCATTATAAAAAGACCAAATATGCAAATAGTTTCTTTATCCAAAATCAGTGAACTTTGGTATATATTGTTTATTATATATTTAAAATGTGATGAAAAATTATTTTATTTTATCTACTTACAAATAACTCTTTCATAACTTATCTAAATATCATATGTGCTTTCTTGTTTGTTTGTTTTAGCTTGATATGAAGGATGTGCCTGGTTTCTAGGAAAATAAATAAAATCTATAATTTAAAACAAAACTCAAAATGTAAAATAGTAGATACTACACAGATAATGCTTTAATAAAATATGTTTTAAATTTATGTCCTGAATTAGTTTACATTAGTTGATATGATTTTGAAACTGCAACTAAAAATACTAATATTATATTAGAAGGAGAATAAAACTTGGTTTTTAAGTAAATTCTGAGAAAATTTTACACATACAACCAAGGTCTATGTAATTTTGAGATTTTACCTTAATAATTTTTCTGGTCTAAAATCTGTATCTATATTTCTTTCAACTCTTCAGGAAAAATTATACAAGTATTACCCATTGAATCAGATTTTAAAATTGTAAAGGCTCATGTTGCTTATAAATAGGATCAATTCACATTATTTGTGGTGAAAATGCATACATAAGATGCAGAATGTTGATACCTTTATGAGATGAAATTTAAGAGTTCAACAGGAAATGTTTCAACACCAGAAAATGAAGTCAGTATTTAATACACATAGAAAGCAATTTGTAACAAACTGTAATTATCCTGGGATTTTTACTAGCTCCTCAAACAAATGGTTGCATTTTCTTTTAAGCTTAAAATGTTATTAGTCAGTGAAGTGGAGGAATTTGTTTTTGATGACATGGGTTTAAAATAAAGCCATAAAATATGTGTTTTTGAAAATGTATGTCTCTTTTTTCTTTCCCCTTAAAGAAAAAGTCACCCTATAAAATATTCCCTCTAATTTTCTCACCTGTTCACAATTGGCTAGGATCTGATTGTATCTCATAAACATGATAGTTACATTTTAATTCTTTTTATTTAAAGTTTCGGTTAAAGCAACAGTCAATGTTGTTGTTTTTTTAGGAATAATTGAAAATAGTCTGGACTATCACAGAAATTAAAAGTAGTAGAAAATAGAGGCAGTTATCTGGCCATATTTCCTTAAAATTTTTAAAAAACAAGTTTATATATATGTTAACTTGAAGTTCGGGTCTAGTAAAGCAACTAATAATTTGTAAATTAATTTACTTTTCTTTGCAAGTGTGCATATATCTGTTCATATTTTTTTATTTAAGTTAAAGCAGATAAAGACTTTTATCATTGTTCTGTGAGGGCTGACATTATAGAAGATTCCTTACTTTGCCCTTTACAATTTATTGTTAAAGAAAAAATATTTTTATTTTTAAAAAGATAAAATAACTTAATTATTTTAGATAACTCTGTGAACTACTTGTCTAACAATTTAGTCTTTACACTTTATATGACAAAAAAAGATAAGGCTTTGTTCTTGGATTTCAATATAAAATTCTCATCCTTTAATGACTAACTGATTCTGTTGTTCTGTCAGCTATTGTTCACTCTTATATTTATCTTTAAATAATCTGTAACCTCAGACAAGCCATGTTCGCAAAGAATCATTTTTATTTATGTTGTTTCCATAGTATATCACACTAGAAATTAATTTTCTTAATTTCTTCACTAATTTAGAATGCTCTTATGCTCTTTTTTTAGTAAGTAAATAGTGTGTGTAATCTTTCCTGAATAATTCATTTTTGTTTATCCTACATATAAATATAGTGAAAGACAATGCATTTAAATAATGTATTTTTTGATCAAATTAATTGGCATCTATGATGCACTAAATGTTCATTAAAATAGTAGTACATATAAGAGAAGTAGAAATAAGAACAAAAAACCTATCTTTCAACTGACTGAAAAATCATACTATAAACATATAAACACAAATTTTGAAAATGCCATAATATTTAAAAATGAGACTTCTGGATCTACATGCATAATATATTTCTCACATTCTGACCACATTCTCTTTTATCTGTTAATTATATACCCAAAGCATGAAATTCATGCACTCACAGGGTCCCTTAGCGCAGCCTGTGCCTTCTCCAGTCTAGGAGCCATCTGCGGATGTCAGACTGATGATTTAGGCCCGCTCCCTGATGTCAATGGGGGTATTAAAGTCCCCTACTATGACTATTTTGCAGGAGTAGGCCTAAATTTTCAGTCAGACATCCTTAGCGCTGCTGCAGAGGCAGGAGAGACTTGCGCCATTGCCACTGCGCTAGACAACTGTGTGTCTTATTGAGGGCTTCTGGCTATCCGGTGCTCCCCTTGGGGGAGTGCACTGATCAACAGGGGGCAGTTCCTCCATTGAGTATCTGGCCCTGGTGATCAACATGTGTCATAGCAACTGGTTGTTCTGCAGTTGAGCAAATTTGCAAATTACTCTTTTATTATATATAGAATCTAACAAAAATTTTGAATGTCTCTACAGAAACATGAGAAAGATAATTTACTCTTTAAATATGCTCAATATTTTAAAATTATTGGTAATTTATAAAAGTGTCTTCAGTTGTATAATATAACTTATTATAAAGCTAAGTAGTTTTTGTGTAGTCTTATGTGATATAAAATTAATCTATATCAGATGTTAGCAAATAATTTTTGGAAAGGGCTATATCGCAAATATTGTAGACTTTATAGTCCATATGGTCTCTGCTATATCTACTAAATTCTGTCCATGTGGTGCAAACATGGCCATAGAAAACAGTTAAATTAATAAATGTGCTGTGTTCCACTACAATTTTATTTATAAAAACAGGCAAGAGGCCAGATTTTTCCCTGTGGCCACATTTTGCTAATCACTGGTATATATTAATTAATTCTCTGTGGTGATATATTTTATAAAACATATACATTACTTGCCCAGCCAACAAAACCACTAAGCTATTTAAATAAATTAAAAAGTAATGCATTTTTTTGCTAACCATTTTGCTGATTTTCCAGGCTGCACTTGATTCTTGGTGCAGTCATTTGTAAGAAGGGCCTGGAGATCAACAGTGTGGGTTTAAATCCAAGCAATATAATTTAATCAAAAGTATGACCTCAGGCTTGTATTTATATATTTATGCTATGATTACCTTCACCTATACATTGGTAATAATAAAAATATGTGCCACATCATATTTTTTTAAAAGATAATTCATATAAGTAGTGAAAAATAGTAAATTTAAAACGGGAAATAATGGGCACTCTATTAGCATAAAGTATTGTTTTTGTGGAATGATTTGCTTCTCTAGTTTCCCCAGAGAATAATATGTTAGAGGTCACAAAAATGCAGAGGTATTGTAGGGTATGAGAAATATGTTTCTGAAAGGGCAGATCTGAAGTATATATATTTTTTTCTGATACCAGTGACTTAAAGAAAAATTTTCAAGATATCAAGTTCTAAACAATTATTTTATACTAGAGTCCAGATGCACAAAGATTCATGCAATAGGTCTTCCTTCCCCCACCAATTTTCCTCCTGTACCCTGGACCCAGGCCTTAGCTCTGGTAGGAGGCTTCAGTCTTCACTTCAGTCTGAGTGCTGCTCCTGCAGCTCCTTCCCTGCCCTGCCCTCCCCCTCATAGCAGGCATCCTACCCCACCCAAACACTCCTCATTTGCATGCATGCTGCCCAGAGGCTCAGAGCAACTGGGGGATGGGGCCTCTACCATCTTTGTCGGGTTAATTTGCATACTCACTCCTGATTAGCTGGTGGGTATAGTGAAGTGACAGCCAATTTGCATGTTTCTCTTTTATTAGTGTAGATTCTAAAAGAGAAAAATATTGATGTCTCATATATTCTATTATTTTTTCTATCTAATTTTTGTTAAATACATCTACCTCAAAATAAATTGGCAAAGATAACATAATTAAAATATAATTTTACAATAACCAGTAATTCCATGGAATTAAAGTCACCAATGGTCAGAAATTACAGATAAAAACTATAAAACAAGTGTGCACTTGAATAAACTAAATTTTCAGTGACAATGTGGATAATTTTATATGCATGTGAGTGTGAGAAATATTTAGATTATTTTTATGGTTTAAAAATTATTGTACTTCAGTAACATTCATGCCAATGGAGTACATATAACAAGTCATGAAAATATCATTGTCAGTCATGACATCAATATACTGGAAAACTGTTTCTGTCAAGGCAATATGTGTGCAAAGTGTTCGTGCTTTTCCTTATGATGGACATAACACAAAACTCTAATGATATGTCCTGTGAATAAAGTGAACCTGCCAACAGCACATCAATATGGGGATGATATCAGTGCTGCAGTATTAACCAATGGCTATTTTAGGTCCTATTGTAGTGAAGAAAATAAAATTGTATCTTTTATAAAAAATTCTTTTTTTTAAATATATTTTATTGATTTTTTACAGAGAGGAAGGGAGAGAGATAGAAAGTCAGAAACATCAATGAGAGAGAGACTTCGATCAACCACCTCCTGTACGCCCCACAGTGGAGATGTGCCCGCACGCAAGGTACATGCTCCTGACTGGAATTGAACCTGGGAACTTTCAGTCCGTAAGCCGAAGCTCTATCCACTGAGCCAAACTGGTCTCGGCTATAAAAAATTCTTTATTGTTTAAAGTATTACATATAATATTACATAAGTCTCCTTCCCCCATTGAACTTTCACCAGCCACCCCCATCCACCCACACATGCCCACAACCTGCCTCCCCCAGTGTCTGTGTCCATTGATTATGCTTATATGCATGCATACAAGTACTTTGGTTGCTCTCTTACACCTCCTCCCTCTTCTGCCTTCCCTGTGAAGTTTGATGATCTTTTCAATGCTTCTCTGTCTTTATCTATTTTTGTTCATCAGTTTATGCTGTTCATTATATTCCACAAATGACTGAGATCAGGTGATATTTATCTTTCTCCAACTGGCTTATTTTACTTAGCATAATTGCTCTTCATTTCCATCCATGCTATTGTGAATGATAAGAGTCCCTTCTTTTTATAGCAGCATAGTATTCCATTGTGTATACATAACTCTGTTTTTTAATCCACTCCTCTGCTGATAGGCATGTAGGCTGTTTCCAAATCTTAGCTATGGTGAATTGTGCTGCTATGAACATAGGGGTTCATTAATTCTTCCTAATTGGTATTTGTGATTTCTTGGAATATATTCCTAGAAGTGGGATCACAGAATCAAATGGGAGTTCCATTTTTAATTCTTTTTTTATAAGATTCACCATTTTATTTTATTTTTAAATATATTTTTATTGATTTTTTACAGAGAGGAAAGGAGAGGGATAAGAGCCAGAAACATTGATGAGAGAGAGACATCGATAAGCCACCTCCTGCACTCCTCCTACTGGGGATGTGCCCGTAACCAAGATACGTGCCCTTGACCCAAATCGAACTTGGGACCTTTCAGTCCCCAGGCTGACACTCTATCCACTGAGCCAAACCGGTTTCGGCCATTTTTAATTCTTTAAAGAACTCTATACTGTTTACCTCAGTGTCTGCATCAGTCTGCATTCACACCAGCAGTGAACCAGGGTTCACTGTCCTCAAAACTGCCTGGTACTGTCACAAGAACAGGCATAACAGACCAATGGATCAGAACAGAGAACCCAGAAATAGACCCAGCCATTATGCTCAATTAATATTTGACAAAGGAGGCAGGAGCTTACAATGGAATCGAGACAGTCTCTTCAATAAATGGTGTTGGGAAAATTGGACAGACACATGTAAAAAATGAAACTAAATCATCAACTTACACAATATACAAAAATAAACTCAAAATGGATAAAGGAATTAAGCACAAGACGGGAGACCATAAGAATCTTAGAAGAATCCATAGGCAGCAAAATAGCAGACATATATTGTAACAATATCGTAAGCAATACAGCTCCTCTGGCAATAGAAACTAAAGAGAAAATAAATAAGTGTGACTATATCAAAGTAAAAAGCTTCTGCATAGCAAAAGAAACCATCAACAAAACAACAAGAAAAAACCCACTGTATGAGAGAACATATTTGCCAATGTTATCTCTGATAAGGGCCTAATCTCCAAAATCTATAGAGAACTCATACATTTTAAAAGGAAGAGAAACAATACAATAAAAAAATGGGCAAAGGACTGAAATAGGCACTTTTTAAAAGTGGACATACAGAAGGCTAAGAGACATATGCAAACATGCTCAAAATCACTAATCATTTGTGTGGGAACCTCTTTCCACATCCTGAGTGGTTCAGGGTTCCGGGTCAGGGTTTGGGTTCTGAAGGAGGCCGCTCGCAAATGAAATGAGAGACTAGAAAACATTAATTTGGCTATATTGGGGGGCCAGGCTGGAGCTTTCCTCTAGGGGAAAGGATTGCCACCTTCCTTTGGCCTTGCCATCCCTTTTATTTAGGTTTGGGATACACCCTTTGCCCTGAAGCAGGCAATTCCAGTAACAAGTAGATTATCTTATCAGTCAGGATTGACATGATTATTTGATGGGGAAATTCATTGTCTCAATTAGATAGGGAGTGGCTGGTTTTGACCTTTCAGAGCTTCAAGGTTGACCAGCCTTCTAGCCTCCTGTTTACATCCATTTAGTGAGAACAATGTTTGGTTTCAGACAATTTGAGAGATGCAAATCAAAACAACAATGAGATACCATCTCACATCTGTCAGAATGACTATCATCTACAAATCCACAAATGACAAGTGCTAGTGAGGATGAGGAGAAAAAGAAAATTTTATCTTAATATGAGTTACAGGTCAATGATGAGAGTGAAATACAGAGCATAACATAAAAAATTTCAAATGCATTTTTTTAAATTAATTGATTTTTTAAGAGAGGGAGAGGAATATAGATCTAGAAACATGGATGAGAGAGAAACATCCATCAGATGCCTCCTGTATACTCCCTATGTGGATTAAGCCCAAAACCTGGGCATGTGCCCTGACATGAAATAGAACAGGTGACCTATTGATGCATGGGTCCACACTCAACCACTGAGTTCAGTCCATTTTATCATGAAATTCAATCACTAAAATTTTATAAGATTGGTGGACTCTTAGTCTAATAATTTTTGTCTAATATCCAATATGTCATTGCATTCATAATAAAGTAAAAATAGATTATGATAATTTAATTGTTTTAAAATTTGATTTAGCAATAGGGCTTCTGCAATGTACAACTCCAGGGAACATCTCCCCACTGGAGTCTATATAACTGTATCCACTGAGAAACTTGGCATGGAACTTTCAAGGACTTCAATGTAGTCTCCCCATCTATTTAATGCTATTCTTTCAATGTGTGTAATTCAAAAATCCTGTCTGGTGACAAGATGAAGGAATCTTTCATTTAAAGTTGCTTATACATGAGATGAAGAACTGGTAGGGCACCTTTACAATCATCATAGACATAGGCTCTTTTGAGCTGATTGTCTTGTTCTCTAACACATGGTATTTAATTCATAATCTAGGGTGGCTGCTTCTGCATTGGGCATCATAACTCATATATTCATGTTTAATGAAAGATTTAATAATCAACTGACTATATTTCAGTACAATGTAAAAATGTATTTCCATATATTGGAGACTGAAACACTCCCAAAATGTCTTGTTGAGTATTATAAAATATTTAAAAATATAAATTAAAAATATAAAAGTGTATAACATTGATAGTCAAAATATACACTTTATTCTTATAAATGTTCCCTATAGATTTAAAAATTCCAATTTATTAATATTATTACGTAAATTATACTAATCTATAAGTAAAAAAAAAGAAAGAAAAAGAAAAAAACTACAACACACTAAACAGACTTCATAAAAATGAGGGGATTCATTAGTTAATATCACTGAAAATTCTTTAGACAGAAATATGATTAGCTGTAATGTGGTCATTAGGGTGGGTCCTTCCCACTATGAATGTTGTCCTTATAAGAGGAGAGAATTCAGATGTAGGTATGTAAAGAGAGAAGATCATGTGAAGAAACAGGGAGATGATAGCCATTTATGTGCCAAGAAGAGAGGCCTCGAAGAAATGAACTTTGTCAAAACTATTATCTTATACATATATTCTCCAGAGCTATGAGAAAAACATTTCTGTATGTAAGCCATATTTTCTGTTTAGTCTGACAGTTCTGGCAAATTGATATGGCTATATATTGCCTGTATATATAGGTGGAAAAATGTCTATACTTTTAGGCCTTCATCCAAGTATAACAATATCCCCTAAAGAACCAATTGTGTTTGCAGTGGATTTCTCTTTAAAGGGAAATTTTCCACCATTGCCCCCGCCCCCCACCTCTAGGAAGCCTCTGGAAAACTTCCTGTCAGATCTTACTAACCTCATCAATGCTGCATACTGTGTTCACTGGGATAGATACCAATAGGAGTTCAGTGGTTTAAAGTGGATTCGAACTATGGTGATTATTTCATTATTGCATTCTTATTTAGCAAATTTACAGTGAACATGTCAGACTGGCAATTTTCTCTTCTCCACAAGCTATATTCAGAGACCAAGGATAAAAGTACTTTTGCTGACTTTAACAGGTGACATTAAGATTACTCTAACTACACTCTTATTACCCAGATTACAACATGTAGCAAGGAGGAGAAAAGCAAAAATTCAAGTCCAGAAAAATACTTTAAATATGAAGAGAATTGCAATCTCCCTTCCTGCATATATATAATTGGCAAAAGTTTAACACCATGAACACAACTATAAGAAGCTTAGAAATGTAGTTCAGCCATGTGCCAAGAAAGAAATAAAATAATGGATTTTGTTTGAAAATTAGCAGTCTTATTACTTCAAGAACAATATCAAATATGCCTGTGATGTGTATTCCTTTGGTCTGTATTCTAGAATGAGTCATGTGCAATGAAAATGAAATTTTTCTTAGATAAATGAAGGCAATCTTTAAGGACACGGTATTAAGTTTGCACTGTAGCATATAGGCTATTTCAGGGCAGGGTAGACCCACAAAGAAAACTGAGGGCGGGGGGGGGGGTATTAGGAAGAATAAAAGGTAGCAGGTAGAGCAAATAAGAGTGCCTAGTATATAATTCTTTAAAAATAGGAATCTCAATAATTATATTGATTATGTATTCATGTTTAATATCTAAGGATAAAGAGATTCAAATACTATAAGAATAATTGTCAAGTCCCAATATAATTACATTGTCATTTCTTTGTAACAGAGAGTGGACAGGCAATTCTGGAGTCTTTCTATGATAATAGCAAAATGAATCCTTTAACTATAATGATTAAAGATTTTATTGAGAATAACTAGATCCAAAATCTTAAAGAAGACAAATTAGTTTGGCCAGTATTGCTCAATGGTTGAGCATTGGCCTATGAACCAGGAGGTCATGGTTTGATTCCCATTCAGGGTACATGCCCAGAATGCGGGCTCAATCCCCAGGAATGAGCATATAGGATGCAGTTGATCAATGATTCTCTCTCATCATTTATGTTTTTCTCTTTCTTCCTTTTCTTTCCTCTCTGAAATCAATAAAATATATACATATATTTTTTAAAAGCTACAATTTGGAAACAACCTAGGTTCCCCTCCTGGAGATGAGTGGATCAGAAAATTATGGTACATCTACACAATGGAATACTATGCTGCCAACAAAAAGAAGGAATTCTTACCATTTGTAGCAACCTGGATGGAACTGGAGAGCATCATGCTAAGTGAAATAAGCCAGTCAATGAAAGAAAAACACCACATGATCTCATTCATTTATGGTTAATAAATAACATTATAAACTGATGAACAAAAAAGATAGATATAGAGGCAGTAAAGCATCAAACAGAGTGTCAAACTACAGTGGGAAGGTTAGGGAGAAGTGGGGCAGACAAGAGATCAACCTAAGAACTTGTATGCATGCATATAAGCATAACCAATGAACACAAGACACTGGGGGGTTAGGACATGCCTGGGAGGAGGGGGAAATGAGAAGATATGTTTATATGTAATACATTAATAGAAAAAAAATTAAAAATGTTAAAAAAGCAAAAAAAGAAGACAAACCATATTTTACTTAATATGCTCATCATTTTAAATTGCCTATGTTCTATATATTTTTATTCAATACACATTTTTATTTTCTTCTTAATAATAATCACTATCTAAGCTAACCTCAATTCTTTATTTGTTTGGTATTTCTTTCTCTTATGAGAATATTAGTCTTTTGAGTATGGAGATATTGATTGTTCTGTGTACTGCTCTGTCTTTAACAATTGGAATATTTCTGAATTGTAACAACTCTCAATTAATATATGTTGAATGGATAAGTAAATGGATGAAGAAAGAAAATAGGCATAAAAAACATAAAATTGACAAAGGTCTAGACAATTAAAATAATGAATGGAGGAATGGACAGATAGAAAGGAAGAAACAAAAAGGAAAGAAGGAAGGGAAGAAGGAAGGAAGGAAGGAAGGAAGGAAGGAAGGAAGGAAGGAAGGAAAAAAGCCAAAATTAATTTCAGATTGGAGAATGCTAGAGAGAATAACTAGAAGTCTTAAACCTAAAGATGGGTACAGGTGTAGTAGAACAATATATGTTAGGATATGGTAAATCATGTAATCTCAATCCTCTACTTCTAACCTCTATCTAAAATAAGCAATATATGAGAAAATTATGTTATTGAAAGTAATAGAATCTCACATCTTCTGCACTATTTTAGGCATTAGTACATCATATGACACTGCTACTGATGAGAATATAATTAGCTAGTTGTTAATAATAGGAAAGAGCAAAATGGAGGACATCATAGGCATGTCATTTGGGCAGCTTCAACAAGAAGTGTAGGTTTACACTCTTCAGAGAAGTACTAGCCCATTTCCTGCAGAATCACTGGGGGAAAGTGCCCAACCAAGTGGAGATAGATGCTTGCTCAGTGAAGTCAGGGTGACTAGAGAAGGCATTTGCTGATCAGTCAAGCCTGGGGAAACATGAATTGGCCAGAATGAGTGGGGCCAATGGTAGCCCAGGATAAGTTTACAATACAAAACCCCCTAAACCAAGGAGTGACTGCCCTTGTTGTGCTTGGCTCTCTTGTGTCTTGTCTCTCTTGCATTCACCCGTATTGCTTATGGCCATGTGGACCCCACACACAATGAACTGACGGCTCCAGCAGGAAATACATGCTAAGTTAGCTTACTGCTGGACTGGACTCACCCCCTACATGGAAAGGGTCTCTGGACACTGGCTCTGATTTTAGCTCTACTGAAGTCCCTACTACACTTCTGTAACTGATGTAAGGGAAATTCGACCTTGGGAACACAGGGAATTAATTCCATGCAAATAAAAATCACTTGTTCTCCCATGCAAGTGTCAGAAAATTATTTTTCTCAGGATAACACAAGAAATCCACTCCCACAAGCAACTGTTGAAGATGAGGGCCTCTCCCCAAAGGTAACATATGAACAATAAGATGTTGTTTACTAGTAAAAGAAGTAACAAATAGGATCTAACAACTGAGGCATATATCAAATTACTTACTTTTATGAAATGTATGGGGAAAAACTGGATATGCAAAATTAGGATCCCTCAAATAATATTAAAATATCCTTAGCATATAGTATATAGTTACATATTACATATATTTATTTTACTATAATTATTTTTAGATCATGATATTGTTTCTGTATTACTTTTCTATTGATTCTGTTATAAATTACCTTAAGTTTAATGTATCAAAACAATAAAAATTTATTATCTTACATTTCTTTATAGATTTCATTCCTTGCCTTGTGACTTCTTCCTTTTTAAAAGGTGCAATTGTGCATTAAATTCTTCCAACCTGCACCTCTGCATCTTCTTATTCTTTTTGAGGTCCCTTGTGATTACACTCAGCTCACAGGGATAATTTGGGATAATTACCTTCTCTTAAGATCTGGATCATATGGGGTAAGAAAGCTGAATTTTATATGCAAACTTAATTCCACTTTCCATGTAAGATAACATATTCACATGTTGCAGGAATTAGACCACAAACCTCATTCAGGAAGGGACATTATTTAATTTACTAGTCATCATTTTTATATAAAATACTAGTGGCCCAGTGCATGAATTCATGCACATTGAAAAGAAATTAATTAGAAGAAATATTTTAATACAGTGGTACCTTGAGATACGAATGCCTTAACATACAAGATTTTTGAGATATGAGCTTTCGAGTGAGCAATTTTTTGCTTTGAAATACGAGCAACATTTGAGATACGAGTAATCGCGCGGATGAGCCGGCTGCACACGACTCCAGCATCACATAGTTTCCCACGCCTCAGTCAGTGTGCTTGTTTACCTTGTTGTCGAAGCATCTTTTGTGCATTTACATACTTTATCACATTTCTTTCTATAACCATGGGTCCGTAGAAAGCGAGTGGAAAGGTCAGTGCTCAGAAGAGGATGATGTCTATTGAATTAAAGCGTGAAATCATAGAAAAATATGAGCAAGGTGTGCAAGTGGCTGACTTGGCGAGGCAATACAGGCATAGTACTTAAATTATATGCACTGTGCTTAAACAGAAGGAGTCGGTAAAGGGCATAACGCCAGCTAAGGGCGTTACAGTGATTTCTAAGCTCTGTAGCTCAGTCCATGAAAAAATGGAGAATCTACTGATGGTGTGGGTGACTGAGAAGCAGCTTAAAGGAGATACATTAACACAGGGCATCATAGGCGAGAAGGCGCGAGCGATTTAAGGTGATTTGTTGGAGCAGACGAAGCATCAAAAGACTCATTTAAAGCCAGTAGAGACTGGTTTGATAACTTCAGGAAAAGGTCCGGCATTCACTCCATTGTCAAGCATGGTGAAGCAGCAAGTTCAGATGTGAAGGCAGCTGAAGATTACCTCAAAACTTTTTCCAAACTGATAGAAGCCAAAGGATATATCCCCCAGCAAGTCTTCAACTGTGACGAGACAGGGCTTTTCTGGAAGAAGATGCCGAATAGGACTTATGTAATGGCAGAGGAGAAGGCGATGCCAGGCCACAAACCCATGAAGGATAGGCAAACTCTCACACTGTGCGCCAATGCGAGTGGCGACTGCAAGAACAAGCCTCTGCTCCTATACCATTCAGAAAACCCCAGAGTCTTTAAGTCACATAAGATTTTAAAAGATAAACTGCAAGTTGATGTACAGCTTTTTAAAATTAGAAATCACCTCCTGATCCATGGGCTGCAGGATAGGAGTGGTGTTGGGAGGTAAGTAGACAACACCTGTTCCGGCGCTGCTTTGAGGTGATGGAGAACACAAACCTCACCCTTCGAGAGTTCTGCAAGTTATGTGGAGGGCAAACCTGAAGGCATGGGTCACCAGGCAGTTCTTTGTGGAGTGGGTAAACCTGGTTTTCGGCCCTTTTGTTAAGAAATATCTACAGGAAAACAACCTCCTCGTCCTTGACAATGCTCCTGCTCACCCACCGAACCTCGAAGATGAACTCCTCGAAGAGTTCAAGTTTATAAAGGTTGTCTACCTACCTCCCAACACCACTCCTATCCTGCAGCCCATGGATCAGGAGGTGATTTCTAATTTTAAAAAGCTGTACATCAAGCACCTGTTCCGGCGCTGCTTTGGGGTGATGGAGAACACAAACCTGACCCTTCGAGAGTTCTGGAAGAACCACTTTAACATTGTGATATGCCTCAGAATTATTGATCAGGCCTGGCTGGGTATTACAGAAAGGACTTTGACCTCTGCATGGAAGAAGCTGTGGCCTGAGGCCATAGCCGAAAGGACCTTGGAAGGATTCAAACCCGAGGTGCCAGTGGAGGAGGAGATAATGTCTTTGGGAAAATCCATGGGCCTGGAGGTGGATGAGAAGGATGTGAATGAGCTCGTCGAGGAGCACTCTCTGGAACTCACCACAGAGGAGTTACAAGAGTTGCAGTCTCAGCAACATGCGGAGGTTCTCAAAGAAAATGGTTTCGAGGAGGAGTCAGAGGTGGAGGAGATCTCTACAAGTGAGATAAAGGAGATCTTAGGAATGTGGGAGAGGGTGTCACACTTCGTGGAAAAGAAACACCCTGAAAAAGTTGCTACTGGTCGTGCATCAGAGCTGTTCAATGAAACTTGCCTCACCCATTTCAGAAACATTCTGAAAGGGAGGAAGAGGCAAACAACGTTGGACACTTTTTTTGAAATCGGCCAAAAATGCAAAGACCAGTAGCAATTAAGTTCAGTGAAGATTAGTTAAGTTACATTCAGTTTAGGGATAAAGTGTAGCATTAAGAGTATAACGAGTAGGTAAATACACTTTATAAAACCAGTTTATTCCTTTACATTCTCTTTTATTATGTTTTTATACAATATTTGTCATTTATAAATACATTTTTCATATTCAAAAACACGTAACAAGAACCACTGGGGTGGCATTTTGGGGGCTGGAATGGATTAACAGCATTTCAATTGATTTCAATGGGGAAATTTGCTTTGAGATAGGAGCAACTTGATATATGAGCAAGGTTAGGGAACGAATTAAACTCGTATCTCGAGGTACCACTGTATTGTTATTCACCCTTTGTCTATAATTGAAGTGTCAACCAAATTAACGATCAACAATGACAGATGGAAACACACACGTGCAATTGGTGTCAGCAAGAGCTTTATATATATCATGCCATGTGTGAGTCAACATAGCCTTTTATATATATGGAATAAACTAGCTTAGTTAGACTGGCTTTTTGATGTAGCTAAACTTTTTCCAGCCCAGTTAAGCACCCCAACTTCGCTTTCAGGTAATTGTCAGCAATATGAAGTAGATCACTCAGGAAGAACAAATGGTAAATTATTTAACTGCAGCAGTGTTTGCCTATATTCTGTGCAGTGAGAAAACCTGAAGTTATTTTTTAGGACTACCATTTCTCACTTCTTTTCAGAAGGGTCAAGCTTCTAAGCTTTCTAAATCTGTGTTTTCTGGCTAAGGAAAATAGGATTTCACTGAGTCTCTTATTTACCTATTACAGGACTTCTCTGAGGATCAAATAAAAGGAGGCATGGGAAAACACTTGGTCACAGACATTTGGTAACAGTATAAAATGTTTACACCTGGCTATAAAACATGTCATGTTTCTGGGCTGAATAAAGTGTAAGGAAGCTAGTCATTAGGGATAAGAAGCCAGGCATTGCTTCATTACCCAGTGCCCACAGTGATTGTTTCTGGGCTGGCCATAGGGTCTTGGTAGTGTAGGCTGCAATTTGGTGGGCTGTTGCTCCAGGGTGATGGTGGGGTCTGTGTCCCACTTGGGAGGAACCAAGTATTGCTTTGTCAGTGCCAGGTCTGCACTGCCATTTTTCTGTCACAGCAGCTTCTGCATTGAGTGCCTGGCCCCTGGTGGTCAATACACATCATAGTGACTGGTTAGACGAGCATAGGAACACTTAGCACATTAGCCTTTTATATATTTATATTTCACAATTTTACATTTTTACTCTATTTTATTCCAATGTATTGCAAAATTACTATGTAACTAATTAAGAAGAAACTTGGATTAATTATTGAAGTAGTTGGTAGAGATAAAACCACCTGGCATTGAACTAGCCTAAGATTTCATCATGATTATTATACCTTATTTTATTAATTGGGAATGGAAGGGTTGGACAAAATTGTCCTGGTTAAGTAGAAATATTTCCTATCACATTGCTATGCCTTGTCAAATTTATACTACAATATAATTAGCTTATTATTTTAATAATATTAATAGAGACAAAACATTTCATATGCTAACCTTTCCTATGTAGAGAAATCTTATCGCCAACAATGAAATCACTTAGAGTAAGTGTATTTGTCCAGGTTCTTCAGTAAAACAGAACCAATAATAAGGGGGTATGGGAAAGATTGTTAAGGACTAGACTTAATTGATTGTGGAGGATGGCAAGTCTGAAATTAACAAGGTAGGCAAGAGTTGATGTTGTAGTGTTGAGTTCAAAGTCAATATAGAGACAGAATTTCTTCTCTTAAACAGACTATAGTCTTTCTCTTAAGGACTTTAAGTAATTGAATGAGGGCTAAGCTCATTGAAAGGTTGCATCTTATATGAGTGTTTATTCCAATACTGCAGGCAGGATAGGAGAGCAGCAGGTCACCCATCTGCTCTGCCTCTTCCCATAAGAGTATAAACTGCATTTATTAAATTTTTCCCATTCAAATATTAATCATAATTAAAGAAATAAAAAAATTACAGAATATCTAGACTGATGTTTGACCAAAATCTGGTACTATAGCTCAGTCCCATTGAAAAGTAATATTAAAGATCACAGTAAGGTATATGGAGGTGGGGGAAAAGATGAGTATGGAGGCACCAGGAGTGGATATAACATGCTCTTCAGAATACAAAGAATCTTATGTGTGTGTGTGTGTGTGTGTGTGTGTGTGTGTGTGTTATTAAGAGCTTTTTATTTCAAAAATGGGTAGCGATCAAGAGATAAATACTTCTAAACAAAAATCCATCATCTAACTCATTCAGTCATCTACTTGATAATTAAGTGTCTTCCATAAGTAGCTATGTTGATATAAATTAATAATGAGACACAATATTTGCTTGCATAGGACTTATCTTCTAGTGGCTGGTTTATACATCCTAGAGCAAACCTTCAGGATTCAAACATATTCTAATTTACCTCAGCAATTCCTCTAAGTCACATTCCAGGTTATTACTTTACCAGGATCTAAATCTTCACAATTTAATGACAGCTAAAGCAATTAACATCTCCTAAAGGGACTCTAAATGCAAACAGCTTATGCAAAGCAATATCTCCAAAGGAGACTTAAAGCACCTAACACCTAAGGACAACTTATACAAACAAGTACCACTTGAAGTAGTTTACCCTTAATAAATATTTATTCAAACTAATGTCCTCAAGCAAATTCTAAAGTGTAGCTCTCAATACACACACACACACACACACACACACACACACACACACACACTCACACTCACACTCAAATACCTATATACATGAAAATGGATATACTAAATTCTCTCTTCAGATAGAATGGAGAGTATAAGATGAAAATTCAGACTTTCAACCTCTCCCCTTTTATGTTTTTGTTTTCATAAATTATTTTTGTTTATGCTATAAGTTTGTTTATGCTTACGCATACTTTTGTGAACTGCAGTGTTTTGTTACAGGTAGAATAACCCCCTTGAGTATTTCTTGTAATGGAGGCCTTCTGTAAATAAATTCTCTCTGCTTCTGTATTTCTCTCTTTCAGTAGTTGTGTAACCATACAATCAATGGTTCTGGGTTCCCTGACACTACTTGAGTCAATTAAACAGAGACAAGGTTGCATCTTATATGAGTGTTTATTCCAATACTGCAGGCAGGATAGGAGAGCAGCAGGTCACCTATCTGCTCTGCCTCTTCCCATAAGCCAGTTGTTTATATTGGGTAGAAGGACAAAGATAACATGGGGAATTAGGCTAAAGTGTATGCTAAATGGGCAGTTTACAAGTAGTGCAGGCTGGATATTTGTAAAGGCTTGTTGATAGGCGAAGGGCTGGGGGTCTTCAAAGGGTTGTTTGCTCTGGGTTCTGCAAAAAGGTTATTAATCTTTCCATGATAATAGGCAGCTTCCAAATAGAGAGGATGGGTTGCATTTCCAGGTGAGCTCCCAAGTCCCTAGTGTAACAACCAACCACGTTAGAATTTGCCTTATTTAATCAGAACAAAACAACCACTGTTCACAAAGTATGACTAATATTTCTTACAATTATAACTGGTCCCAATATTCTGCTTCTCCCTCTATCAGTTGTAATATTTGGTTCCACTCACTTTTGGCTTATTTCAGCTGAGAAGTCTAATGATAACCTAATGAACTCTCCTTTAAAGCATCAATTTTTAAACAGTATGGCAGAGCACAAGAGCATGCTGCAAGCATGTTTTAAAACATGCAATTCCTGAGTACTTAGTCAGGAGCACTGAACACTTTTCCCTTAGATTGTCAAATTAAAAAATGACACCAACCAACACGATATTACCTGTTGGGTGTGAATAAATCATTTTTTTTTTACCACAGTTTTCTGATCCACTCATCTGCTGACAGGCACTTAGGCTGTTTCCAAATTGTAGCTATTATAAATCATGCTGCTATGAACATAAGGGTGCATAAATCCTTTCTGATTTGTGTTTGTAATTTCTTTTTTTTTTTTAGTTTGAAATTGTAGGAGATTTTTAAAAAATTAAATCTTTATTATTCAGATTATTACATTTGTTTCTCTTTTGTCTCCTCCATAGCTCCCCTCTACCCAACTCCCACCCTTCCTTCTGCCCTTACCTCCCTCCCTTTGACCTCATCCATAGGTGTATGTTTTTTGTCCAGTCTTTCCCTGTACACCCCTCACCCCTTTGCCCCTGAGAATCATCAGTCCACTCCCTTTCTGTGCTCCTGATTCTATTATAGTCACCAGTTTATTCTGTTGATCAAATTTTTAATTCACTTAATTTTTAGATTCACTTGTTGATAAATATGTATTTGTTGTTCATAATTTTTTGTCTTTTATCTTTTTCTTCTTTCTCTTCTAAAAGAGTACCTTTCAGCATTTCATATAATACTGGTTTGGAGTTGACGAACTCTTTTAGCTTTTTCTTATCTGTGAAGCTCTTTATCTGCCCTTCAATTCTGAATGATAGCTCTGCTGGATAGATTATTCTTGGTTGTAGGTTCTTGCTATTCATCATGATGAATATTTCTTGCCACTCCCATCTGGCCTGCATCGTTTCTGTTGAGAAATCAGCTGACAGTCGTATGGGAGCTCCCTTGTAGGTAAAGAACTGTTTTTCTCTTGCTGCTTTTAATATGCTCTCTTTGTCTTTTCCTCTTGGCATTTTCATTATGATGTGTCTTGGTGTGGTCCTCTTTGGATTCCTTTTATATGGGGTTCTTTATGCTTCCTGGACTTGTAAGTCTATTTCTTTTACCAGATGTGGGAAGATTTCAGTCATTATTTCTTTAAATAGGTGTTCAGTATCTTGCTCTTTCTTCTTCTGGCACCCCCACAATTCTGATGTTGGTACCCTTGAAGCTGTCCCAGAGGCTCCTTACATTATCTTCACATTTTTGGGTTCTTTTCTCTTCTTGTTTTTCCAGTTGAGTGTTTTCTGCTTTTTTGTATTTCAAATTTTTGACTTGATTCTTGCCTTCCTCTGGTCTGCTGTTAGAACTCTGTATAATATTTTTATTTCAGTCAGTGTATGTTTAATTTCTAGTTGGTCCTTTTTCATCTCTAGTTGGACCTTTCCATTGCTAGCTGCTCCTTTTTCATCTCCTCTTGGCTCTCGCTAACTTTATCCAACTTTTCTAGGATATTCTTGAAAAACCTTATAAGCATGGTTTTGCACTCTATATCCAGTCGTTTTTTTTCCTCCATTTCTTTTTTTTTGTGATCCCTTCCCTTCTCTCGGCATTTTCACTATGCTGAGAGAACTTCTGTGTTGGATTCAGCCTTATGATGCCAGACTTGCAAAACCGCAGAAGCCTCTCTGTTGAGCTTGGGATGGGTTGAGTCTCAGGGCTTAAGGGACCGTCTTGCCTTCCAGTTGGCCCTGCCCACCACAGCCCCTGAGTCTCATGTAACTGGGTAATCACTGGAGAGGTCCTTGTGAGCGCACACAGTGCCTCTAGACCGCTGCCCTTTCCAGCTCCCCTGAGCTCCAGGACCACACTAGTCTAGGTCCCCAAGGTTTCAACCGAAACAGGGGCTTAGTGGAGTCAGAAGTGGCACAGTTGGGAGGGTCTGTCTCCTGCCCACTCGAGAAAGCCAGAGGCACAATCAGCAATCTGTCATCTGCAGGCAGTGCCATGTGCGCCATCAGGCTTCTGCTCTTTTGCGACTCCCCTAAATTTCTGTGCACCTCTCGCTTTTCACAGTGCAAACTCTCCCCGTATGAGTTTCAGCTGGATCTGGGGTTTAGTGTCGTAGGATAAGGGGTTCAATGCCTTTGAGAGTCTCCATTTCCCTCCTGCCAGAGAAAACCAGCCAGGTACTCCAGCACCCGCTCTCTCCATGCACGCGTCTCCATACCTCAGCTTTTTGCAGCTCCTCTGGGTCTCCGTGAGCCCCTCTCTTTCCCTCTAGTTGTAGAATTTCCACTCAGCCAGCTTTCCTGTGGTTCTGGATGATGTCTGTTCTGCCTTTTAGTTGTAGTTTTGAAATTGTTGTGCGAGGCAGCAGTGTAGGTGTTTACCTATGCCACCATCTTGGATTCCTCCAGGTGTTTGTAATTTCTTAGGATAAATTCCTAAGAGTGGGATTGCTGTGGTACATCCACACAATGGAATACTATGCTGCCATTAAAAAGAAGGAACTCTTACCATTTGCAGCAACCTGGATGGAACTGGAGAGCCTTATGCTTAGTGAAATAAGCCAGTCAATGAAGGAGAAATACCACATGATCTACTCATTTGTGGAGAATAAAGAACGTTATAAACTGATGAACAAAAGGATAGATACAGAGACAGTAAAGCATCAAACAGACTGTCAAATTATAGCAGGAAGATTAAGGAGAGGTGGGGTAGATAAGAGATCAATCAAAGGTCTTGTATCTATGCATATAAGCATAACCAATGAACATAGACACTGGGGGGGTGGAGTATGCCTGGGAGGGAGGGTGTGCAATGGGGAGATATGTATACATGTAACACAATAACATTTTTTTTTTACTTTTTTTTTATTAATGTGTTACAAGTATACATATCTTGCCATAGCCCCCCCTCCCCAGGCATACCCTAACTCCTCAGTATCTTGTGTTCATTGGTTATGCTTATATGCATGCATACAAGTCCTTTGGTTGATCTCTTATCTACTACCTCTCCCTAACCTTCCCTGCTGTAATATGGCAGTCTGTTTGATGCTTTACTGCCTCTGAATCTATCCTTTTGTTCATCAGTTTATAATGTTCTTTATTATCCACAAATGAGTGAAATCATGTGGTATTTTTCTTTTATTGACTGGCTTATTTCACTTAGCATAATGCTCTCCAGTTCCATCCAGGTTGCTGTAAATGATAAGAATTCCTTCTTTTTTATGGCAGCATAGAATTCCATTGTGTAGATGTACCATAGTTTTCTAATCCACTCATTTGCTGATGGGCATCTAGGCTGTTTTGGTTGAGGTCTCAAAGCCTCAAAACATAGGGCTATTCAAGAACTTGATTTTTTTTTTGTCAGATTGGCAAAAAACATTTATTTTGGTTTGCCAGAGAATTTTAGTAATTAGTTTATGTGTGCTATGAGATGAAAAAGGTTGAAAATCACTGCTTTATAAGTTACATTTTAAATTCTTGGTTGTTTTGAGCATTCTTTCTTTATCATTAATTTTTTTTTGTAGTTTTAATACAATATGCCTTAGAGAAGGTCTCTTGGGATTGAGGTAATTAGGTATTCTCTTTGCTTCTTAAATTTGAGGATCTAGCTCCATAGTGAAGCATCCATCTTATACAAAAACTGTTGTTTGAAATTTTAACTCTGCTATTTTGGCTTCTGTAAATATTTGTTTCCTTACATAATAAGGAAAAAAAGACTACTCCAGAGAGGCCATAAACCTTCCCCAGACACAGTTGTCAGTGCTGGTGCAAGGCCTCAAAGCCTCAGTACATAGGGCTCTTTAAGAACTTGCAAAGGTGCCGGGACCTGTTTGGCTCAGTGGATAGAGCGTCAGCCTGCAGACTGAAAGGTCCCAGGTTTGATGCCAGTTGAGGGCATGTCCCCTGATTGTGGGCACATCTCCAGTGTGGGGCATGCAGGAGGCGGCTGATCGATGTCTCTCTCTCATCAATGTTTCTGACTTTCTATCCCTCTCCCTTCCTCCATATTGGGTCAGAATTTGAAATACAGTTTCTTTGGCCCATGCATAATAATAAAGTGTAAGCATTATCATTCTGTCTCTCTAAGCATTTCTTGGTTCTTCTCTGGACTTCTGTAACAATAGATTTGGGAAGTTCTCATTAACTATTTGAATAGGGTCTGTGTTCCATCTCTTCTTCTTCTGGCATGCCTATTCTTCTTATACTACTCTTTCGGATAGAGCCAGGTAGTTCTTATCGAGGTTCTTTTGTTTGTTTGTTGTTTCCTTCTTAAAAAATATGTTTTTATTCATTTAGAGAGAAGGGAAGAAAGAGGGATAGATAAATAGAAACATCAATGAGAGAGAAACATTGATTGGCTGCCTACTGAGCACCCCACATTGGAGTTGGAGCTTGCAACCTGGGCATGTGTTCTGACCTGGAATAGAATATTCAACCTCTTGGTTCATGGGTTAACACTTAACCACTAAATCAGGCTATTTTTGCTTTTGTTTGTTTGTTTGTTTTAATTTGCTCAAGTTCTTCTCTTCTTCCCTCTGTATAATTTCCAGACTTTTATCTTCGATATCACTAAGTTTTTCCTCCATCTGGTCAGTTCTATTTTCTAGCTCCTTAGTTCATTCTTAATCTTTTTTTATTGAGTTCTTCATCTCCAGAATTTCTATTTGTTTGTTTTCTTAAGTTTCAATCTCTTTGCATACTACTCCTTTTATTTTTTCATTGATTTATCTTTGGAATTCATTAAACTACTTATCATGTTTTATTGTATTTTGTTGAGTTCTTCCATAACGGCTGTTTTAAATTCTCTATAATTTAAATCACATATTTCCATGTCTTTAAATTTATTTTCTGGAGATTTTGATTTTCTTTCTGGGTTAGCTTGATACCTTGTTTTTCACAGTATTTGATACATTTCCTCTATGTCCAGACAAATATGTATAAGTAGATCTTTTCCAGTAAATTGATAAGAAGGCTTTCTATTATTTTGAGTGCAGTATCAAGATTTTTAGCACTCTTGAACTTTTCTGGCTTTACATATCTCCCTTGGGTGATGCAGATGACCTTTGTTCCTTGAGAAGGTTGGTGCCCCACAGTAATCAGATCCCAGGAGAGCAACCCTACAGGGCAACTCAGTGGGTGATGGGGGTCTAAATATCTAAAATCTCAGTGTTGTTCCCTGGAGCCAAATGACTGCCAAAAGTGCAGTCTCAATGTGTCTGTGTGGAAAGAGCTGCGGAAACCCAATCTGTCTCCTTTGTTGCTTTGTCTTCCCAGTGATGGCGACCAGCAGACTTCTGTGATGTCCTTCTGGTGCCTCCACTTGACCTTCCCATTAGTTGCAGAGTATGTCTTTCGCTCAGGGAAAACATTTCTGTAGTACCGATTCTTTGACTTGAAGATAATATGTTCTGCTTCTCAAGAAGTGAGAGGAGCTCATGTAGTAAAGGGAAGGTGGACTGGCTCTGTGGCTTTGTTTCAGTCTGGAATGTCCATTGCCAGACAATCATGGCTGCACCTCTTCGCTCCATTTTCACCCATGTCATTGGGCTCAGCCCAGCCCATACTGCCCACCCTGCAGGAATGCTCACAAATATCTTTGGTATTTGGATGAAGGCATGCTGCCCACATCTGATTCCTTTCCTCTCCAAGTTTCAACCCTCAGTGAGCTCCAGGCTGCAGGTCTGCATCTGAGTCTTTTCTGCGCTCTTCTTCCTTCTCCCCTTTCTGGTTCACTCCCACTTACATAAATATGCAGATCTCTCAGACGTGTTTGTGCTTTGAGCAAGAACTCCTTTGTTGAATTACTGTTCAAACTGTGGAAATTTCGAGGAGAGAAATCAAGAATTTCTCTCACACCACCATTGTTCTGATGTCCTGGGACACTACATACATAATTGTTAATAATTTCTTAGATGCTTATATATTTTAAAAAGTATAGCACATTTATAATATGAAATGACATAATATAGTTTTCTAGGCTTCCTATGTTGTTTTTATAATTATTTTTTCCTAGTTAATGTCATCAATTTTGATTTAACTTATTGGAAGAAATCTTGTTTTATTAAAAACAGGTTAGGATAAAGAACTTCCATCTATTTATTACACTTTAGCCTAATTTGTCAATCTTATTTAGGTTATCTGGCTAATGACTGAGATCAGTGGTCAGCAAACTCATTAGTCAGCAGAGCCAAATATCAAGAGTACATGATTGAAATTTCTTTTGAGAGACAAATATTTTTAAACTTAAACTTCTTCTGACACCACTTCTTCAAAATAAACTCCCCCAGGCCGTGGTATTTTGTGAAAGAGCCACACTCAAGGGGCCAAGGAGCCACTTGTGGTTTGCGAGCTGCAATTTGCTCACTACTGACCTAGATTATAATTTATTATCGTACTGTGTTGATATATACTTCATTTTTTTCAGTAATATAATTCTATACTAAACTCTCTCTCTCTCTCTCTCTCTCTCTCTCTCTCTCTCTCTGTATGTATGAGTGGTCAAATTATTATGACCACCTGACGTTTGTAGGCAAATTAGCCATACTCTGCATGGTATGGGATATGGAAGCCAAAGGCCTGTCCAAACACCTTTGCTGTCTGCAGTTACCAAGATAAAGTATCTCCAATTTTCAGAGGAATACAATGACTGGAGAGTTGAGCATTGGAAAAAAGTCATGTGGTTTGATAAGTCACATTTCCAGTTGCATCATGCAGATGGCAGAGTCAGAATTTCATGAAAACAGGATGAAAACATGCACCCCATATGAATGAATACAACCCTTTAAGTTGGTGGGTCAGTGTTATGGTTTGGGCATGTTTTCCTGGCAAGATTTGGGCTCTTTAATTCATGTGGAACAACGTCTGAATAGCACAACATACCTAAGTATTGTTGCTGATCAAGTTCATCCTATCATGTTGATGGCGTATCACAATGGTGATGGCTTCTTCCAACAAGACAATGTGTCATGCCATGGTGCTCATATTGTGGAGGAGTGGTTTCAAGAATAGGAGGGAGACTTTATATTGCTTTGGTGGTCACCAGATCTCAATCCAATTGAGCATTTGTGGGATGAAGTTAAAAGAACTCTCAGGAAGCTGGTTCCACAACCTTCAAAACTCACAGAACTGGAGAGTGCTGCTCATCAGGCATGGTGACAGATCCTCGCATCACCTTTCAACATTTTGTGGAGTCAATGCCAAGAAGAATCACTGCAATATTGAAGGCAAAATGTGGCCCAACGAAGTACTGGTGGGTTGGTTATAATAATCTGGCCACTCAGTGTGTGTGTGTGTGTGTGTGTGTGTGTGTGTGTGTGTGTGTAGTTTAGTATAGAATTATGTTACCAAAAAATGTATATTCAGTGTATATTCACAATTTTATATAATATGTACTTCAACTCATGTATCTTCTTTGTAGCTTCCTACAATTCATTCTGGTGTTTCTCAATCCTATATAATAAAAGGGTAATATGCAAATTGATCCTAACAACGGGATGACCAAACAACTGCACAACCAGTCACTATGAGGTGCACTGATCACCTCTTTGTTCTTTTCTCCAGCCGGCAGGCTCTGATAAACCAATATCAAATGGGGAATTGGAGGTGGGTGGTGGCAGGGGGCAGGACCGACTGCGAGCAGCAGAGGAAAATGGCCCTGATCACAGGCTAGACATAGGGAAAGTACCCAGACATGAATTTCATGAGCTGGGCTTCTAGTTGGTTTATAAAAACATCTACTACTAAAGGCAGTTTTTATTAAGTATGAAAACTTTTTGATACCTTTATTTAGTAAATAAAATTTTATTTTCTCCCTTCTTGTTCCTCTCTCCCTGAAACATGTGGGCTTTTCATTAATCACATGAATGCATCAATTCTTTATCTGACTATAAGTTATAGATTAGATTTTCAAGTGTTTCAATCCTTTAAAAAAGTTTTCTTTTTCTCCTTGCCCAGTCATGGAAGCAAGAGGAGCCAGAACCCAGAGCTGGCTGTGGCCCTAATGCCTATGGTGTACTGTCAAAGGGGTGGCAAAAAATAAAGGGCTACTAGGACAATTGTGATATTTGAAATTATTATTATGGACAGGGTCATCTTATGATATCTTATAGAATCCACATGACCCATAACTTGATGCTAAGTTACGAATTGTATGGAAAAATGGAAATACACAGTCCCCAGAGAGGCACTGCTACACAAATAAGAAAATAACACAGTGATTAGCACATCAAAATTCTACATTCACAACACAAAGTACTAACCACTATACAATCAGGGTCATAAGCAGCAAAATCTCAGACATCTCACATAGCTGAATTTTCACCAATATATCACCTATGAAGAGAAACCAAGGAAAAAATAAACAAATGGGACTACATAAAAGAACAAAAAACAAAACAAAACAAAAAAACAACAAAAAAAAACAACAACTTCTGGACAGCAAAATAAACCATCAACAAAATGAAAATGGATTCCATTTTATGGGAGAACATACTTACCAATGATACATCTGATAAAGGGTAATTTCCAAAATATATAAAGAACTCATCAGCTTAACAAAAAAGAAGACAATACAATTAAAAGATGGACAAAGTTGCCCACCCAGTGATGTTCAGTGGTTGAGTATTGACCCATGAACCATCCAGGTTTGATTCCCAGTGAGGGTGCATGCCCAAGTTGTGGGCTTTATCCCCATTAGGGGGCATGCAGGAGGCAGCAATTAATGATTCTTTCTCTTCATTGATGTTTCTGTCTCTCTCTACCTTTCCTGCTCTTCCTCTAAAATCAATAAAAACATTTTGTTTAAAAAAAAGGGCCAAAGAACTAAATAAACACTTTTCCAAAGAGGACATACAGATTGCAAAGGGACGTATGAAAAAATGATCAGTCAATAATTGTCAGATATATGCAAATTAAAGTGACAATGAGATGTCACCTCACACTTGGTAGAATAGCTACCATCAGCAAATCAACAAACAAAGGACAAGTGGTAGCAAGGATGTGGAGAAAAGGGAACCCTAGTACACTGCTGGTGGGAATTCAGACTGGTGCAGCCACTATGCAAAACAGTATGGTGTTTCCTCAAAAAAATTAAATATGTAACTGCCATTTTATCCAGTGATCCTACTTCTAGGAATGTAAGAATCCTAAAACACCAAGCAGAAAGAAAATATGCACCTCAATGTTCTTAGCAGTGCTACTTATAATAACTAAGACCTGGGAATAGTTCAAGTGCCCATCAGTAGATGAGTGGATAATATATATATATATATATATATATATATATATATATATATATATATTACATTTACACCATGGAATACTATGCAGCTATTAAACACACACACACACACACACACACACACACACACACACAAAAGTATCTCTTACTTTTTGAGACAGCATGAAAACCTAGAGAGTTTTATTCTAAGGGAAAAAAGACAGTAAGAGAAAGACAAATATCACATGTTCTCACTTATATGTGGCATTTAATGAATAAAATAAACTGATGAACAAAATAGATCCAGAGACATGAAAGCATGGAACAGACCAAGGAATCTCAGAGGGAAGTGGGGAGGTGGAAAGAAATTAACCCAAGAACTTATATGCCTTTATGTCATGGATAGAGACAATAGGGTGATGAAAGGTTTGGGAGGTTAGGGTGGAGGACATCAATGTGGGAAAATGGGAGACTTCTGTAATACTTCTAACAATAAATCCACTTTTTAAAAGATGTATCTAAAATGTTGTTACATACAAAATGCTCAACAAATGCTTCTTGTTATTTTTGAAAAAAATCTTGGCCACATTCAATAAGACCAGATAACAAGTCTGACTATAGTAAGTATCTGCACAGATTTGATGTTGGAGAACATTGTCCCATGTTTGATGGACTCTTTGTTTGTCAGCTCTCAACTGGTGGCTCAATTGCTGGAACTGTAAATTTATACCTACAATAAACTGATGTGGCTGTTAATTGGGCTGGAGGATTACATCATGGTAAGAAATCAGAAGCACCAGGTTCTGTTATGTTAATGATACGGTGCTTGCCATCCTCGAATTACGAACATATCATCAGCGAGTCTTATATTGATACTAGAGGCCCAAAGCATGAAATTCATGCAAGGGGCTTGGCCCCCACCCACTGCAGCAGCAGCCTCTGCCTTGGCCCTTGCCGCCATGCTTCTGGAAGAACGTCTGGTGTAATTAGCATATTACATTTTTGTTATAGATTGACATATCCATTGTGGTGATGGGGATGAAGTAACTTTTCAAGAGATGATGTAACAAATGCATCATTCGTAGAAAGAGACTTGAGGGATATTGGTACAGGGAGAGGTAAACACTATGCTATCAATTTCCTAATGAGACTTGAGATGGATGATGAGTCATGTGGGCAGGTATTTATGCCTATTATCTGTAAAGTGATGGAGATGCATCAACCTAGTTAGAGTTTGGGGCAGACTCACTATCTGGCAATAAACTTGATTGTTTCAGTCTGATGCTCAAACATGTAGAACTTATAAAATCTTTCAATTTATCATTTCTGATGCTTTCAGAATGTAGATACATAATTTATAATGTTGTTCAATGTTCAACATATGAGATTACAGTTTGTCCATGATTGTGAGATTATCAATGAGTTGCCATATAATGATAACTTTCAGATTTTGGACCAGGCTTGAAACTCTGTTAGTCTTTCAAACACGACAAAACAAAACACTCCAAAATATATGGGAAAGGTATTTATTTGAAAATTTACAAATGTTCCCTTACACTTGGAGCCCAAATGCAAGCTATTCCCGAAGATGCTTTTCATAAAGACAGTGAATATGAAGAAGGAGAAAATGCAGACTAGAGAATTTGTATTTGAGCATAAGACAAGTTGATCGTTTGTGATGAAGAATTCTGATTCATAGAAAGAAGAAAAAAGATCATAGAAGTGTGGCTGATCATAAGAAAGGGGCAAGATGAAACAAGTAAAAAAAAAAAAGCAGATGCTAAGGAAGACAATAAAACCAAGAATAATAGTGGTGAAAAAAACAGGTACCAAAGGAGACAAATCAGAACAACTTAGTATTCCTTGAATTTAAATCTCAGCAATTTCAGAAAACATAAAATGAGATAGAGTAAGAGAAAATATGAGGAAGAAAAATGTTTCATATTTGAAGACTTCTGGATTCATTTCATACTACTTTGGCATAGATCATATTTTCAAACTGTTGGATTTTTTTGCAGCAAGTTTTAGTGTAAGTTTTCTAATTATGAAATAAAATTTCTTTTTACCATGCTTTATATGAGAGCTATTAAAATTGATGTGATTTACTATGTCAAATACCTGATAGATTAAAGAAGTAATTGGCTTTTATGAGCTGTTTTTAACATCTTTTGTAATTATCATTATTAAAATATTATACTTAGAAAAAAATAAGTTTATTTTTTAAGAATTTCTACAAAACACCCAGAAAGCCACACATTCTTGCTACTCTATTCTTTTTATTATTAAATTTGTTGAGGTGACATTGGTTAATATGCTTATGTAGATTTTAAGTGTACATTTCTTTGCTACATGATTTGTATATTACATTGTGTATTGACCTCCTAAGTAAAATCATCTTCCAACACCTTTACCCTTTATTACCTCCTTACTCTCCTTCCCCCGGCAACCACTGTACTGCTATCTGTGTCTATGAGTTTTTGCTGTTCCTTTGTTGCTTTCCATTTTATATCCCACATATGAGCGAGATCATATGGTTCTTAATTTTTTTCTGTCTGATTTATTTTGCTTAGCGTGATATTTTTAAGGTTCATCAATGTTGTTGTTATGACAGTATTTCATCTTTTCTTATAACTGAGTAAATTTCCATTGTGCCTGTGTACCAGATCTTCAGTATCTAATCATGTCTTCATGTTTTGGCCAACATGAATAATGTTGCAATGAAAATAGGGGTACATATATATTTGTAAATAAATGGTTTCAAGTGTTTTTGGGTCATATGGAAACTCTGTTCTTTTTTTAAATTCTCATCTAAGGATATGTTTAGAGAAAGAACCAGAGTGAAAGAGAGAGAGAGAGAGAGAGAGAGAGAGAGAGAGAGAATGAGAAAGAGAGAGAGATGTGCAGCATCAATTGGTTGCCTCCCAACCGGGAATAAAACCCTCAACTCAGATATATGCCTGACCAGGAATCAAACCAGAAATCTTTTGGTGTAGGAAATAATACTGCGACCAACTGCACCATCTGGCCAGGTGCTAATTCTATTCTTAATGTTTTGTGGAACCTCCATACTATTTTCCATAGTGGCATGCCCACCAGCAGTGAATGAGGTGTCTTTTTTTCTCCACAGCCTTAAAACACTTGTTATTACTTTTATTATTGATAATAACCATGCTAACCGTTGTGAGGTGGTATTCTGGAGTTTCAATTTGCATTTTTCTAACAGCTCATGAAGCTGAGTATCTTTTCATATGTCTCTTGTCCATTTGTATGTCTTCTTGGGAGAATTTTCTATTTAGGAACTCCACTCATTTTTTAATTGGATTGTTAAATGAATGGGACTATATCAAACTAAAAAGTTTTGCACAGCAAAAAGAAACTGCCGATGAAACAAAAAGGCAACCTACATAATGGGAAATGATATTTGCAAACAACAGTTCCAATAAGGAGTTAATATCCAATATATAAAACCTTACCTCTACTTCTTACCAGTAAACTTGTTTGCCGATCGAATTTTTAATTAAAAAAAAAATTCAGCCTCTTCCAATTTATTTTTAAAAGGCCTCTTAAAAATATATTTAAATAAAATAAATTATGTCCATTTTACCAATGTTTCACACGTGTGCAATATATATAATTCACAAATGTCCAATTTTAATTTAGTTATATGCAGGTGCATTCCACAACCGAAAAAATGCAGAAATCTCTCAGTATTGTGAAAGGATTTATTTTTGTCCTCTACACTTTAACTCTGTTTCAATTTATTTCCAAGTATATTTTCCTCGAGTTATTTACTTATTGATTTGGACTGAGTGTTTTGTTGGCAGAGTGAACTGTATCAGAAAAGAGACTTTATATACTGTATCAGAATTTGGCACAATATTTTTATTTTTTTATGACTAACAGAATATAACATTGGATGAGAACTAGACTCCTCGTGAAATTAAAATATAACACTAGAGCTCTAGTCATCAAATCTACCACGTTAGTTTTTTGTTTACAACTCAAGTCATTCTTTCCACCTTTTGGTGCTTTATGAAGTTTCTGCCTTGAACATATTAAACATGTTATTGTTTTGTAAGTTTCTGTACATAATCATTTCTGTACATTTGAGAGTTAATGTTCTCTTTAACACCTCATTGATTAGAACTCTTTCTCATTATTTCTATCTGTTTCATTGGGTTCTCTGAATTTTCTGTTTAAAACCCAAGCATTCCACTTTGCTGATTTCAATATTTCATGGTGTGCCCTTAAGAATATAGCTGACCAAGCAGATGGAGGGATATTGGACATTCTAGAGGCAGATGTATTCAGTAGAATGCTCAGAATGACCATAAGCAACTAATTAGATCTCCTGTGGGGAGTGTTATGCTCTTGAAATACTTATGTATCCTTATTGTTTTAAAGTCTTCAAAATAGTATTCTAACCCTTATTACAGGAGCTAACTTTGAATATATGTTCTCTATTTTTGAGAGAGTAGTTTGCAGAAATAGGAGATGAATAGTTGAGATTGAGAAGATTTAATATCATTGCTGAGGGTGAAATTTTAATTTATCCTACTTTATCCTCATTTAATCAATTCATGTCTATTTGACAGCCTCAGGCATTAACCTTTTAAGGGCTGAATGTGTCATCCTGTAATGTTTGTTAAATCATGTTGATTGTAGGATTTAAAAACACATTTAGTCGTTAGGCATCTCTTGTTTTGTTTTCTATGGCTGCTTGGATCTTAAAGCAAATTGTAGCCTAAAAAACCTTTTCTATTCTATTCATATATCAGAATTTAAATTTAACTCCTTGTATTAGTGTGTGGCAATGAAAAGAGAACACAGTAAAAGACTAGGTATAAGCAGAGTGAAAAATATATCCCTCGATGATTCTTTGGTTCCAATGGGAAGAAAGTTAGATCAAGCCTATATATAACCACTCCCAGTTTTCCAATCAAATAAATTTTCCTCGTGATAGTATAAAATATGGAATGAGGTTAGGGTGGTTCCCCCACTCACCCATTAGATCTCTATGCACTTATAAGGAAATATCAGGAGTAAGAGATTAATTCTTCCACTAAAAAATGGCTTTCAAATTTCTAAAAGAAAATCAAAATAGATATTTGGATAGATAGGTCTGGTGCTGAGAGAAGCATAGGGGATTGAGGTTAGCAGAAAACAACAATGAGCATAAAACCATACACAAAAGAGGATAGAATGTTGTGAGTTTACGAAAATGGGAGACATTGGAAACCATAGAAAAAAAAAGATTTAGACACTTTTAAATTCAAATTTTCTACTCTCATATGAAGGGCTCAAAAATAAGGTTTCCATAGTTTCACTTAGTCCACCATTGTTTCACTTACTCCGCTGTCAATCAGTATTAGCCTATAAAGAATTGGGCATTATAAAAAAAAAAAATATATATATATATATATATATAGGTGTGAATGGTTGTGTTAGATTACAGGATGTTTAAAAACAATTAAAATATCATTAAATATTGAATTATGTTACTAAAAAGGAAAATGGGAGACTTGCAACCTGGTTAAAACTGTAGTCTTATTTCCCCATTCTGACTAGCTCTGGGGAGCTGCAGAGCTTAACCCCAGGGCTCTACCACAGCTGACTTGGGAGGAGCTGTGGAGACACTCAGGGACCTGCCACAGGAGGAGATATATAGGTTAGAGCCTCCCCACGAGTTGAGTTCAGGCTTTAGATCTGGAATACCCCTGGACTAGCAGATTTACAAAATAAAAGTTAAACTTTCCTCCCTCAAAGTGCTGGCTGACCGTTCTCCCGTGCATTCTGCCACAACAGTATCACCACAAAATCTAATGAGAAATCTAAAGTAAGATCAGAGAAAGCTCCAGGTATTAGCAACATCTGATCAAGAGGGAAAAGAGTACACAATTTATTGTTCTCCTTGGAAGATGGGTAATTTCATCCTATTTTACTGCTCTCTCTTTTTTTTCTCACATAACTAGAAGGGAAACTCATACCCTTATGTGACTCTTCCTAGACTGTTGGATTTTCTGGTATTGTTACAGAGAACTGGAATAAATCAAGCAATGCTCAGAGAGTTTGGAGTTACATTTATTACATGCATCTGGAGGAAAATGTCTCTCAAATTCTGGGCCCCAACATGGAGGAATTTTTCCTATTTATATGTTTTTACTTTCTTTGTCTCCCAAATATGGGGTGTTTTAGGTCCCTTCTGCAAGTTCTTAAAGAGCCCCTATGTGCTGGGACCTTGAGACCTCAACCAAAGGCCTGGCTTGGTGCCAGCACTGATAATTTTATCCAGGGAAAATTTAATGGCTTCTCTGAGGTGGGAGTAGACTTTTTCTTTATTATTTAAGCAAGCAAGCATTTACAGAAGCCAAATAGCAGGGTTAAAATTTCAAACAGCAGTTTTTATATAAGATGGATGCTTCAGTATTGCACATTGTAAAAAGAGAATGAACCAGAAACTGAAAGGTAATGAAAAATAGTGAACTAGTATATAATAAAATAATTATATTGTATAGAATAAGACACAATGGCACATCTCCCAAAGGCCCCTGGGTTTCCAGAGGGATGTCTGACTGCCAAAGAGGCCAAATCCCCCAGAGATTGGGCCTAAGCTGGCAGGTGGACATTTTTGAGGGGTCCCAGACTGCAAGAGGGCACAAGCTGGGCAGAGGGAAACCCTGAGTGCACAAATTTTCATGTACCAGTCCTCTAGTATTAATATATTCTAAGATGTGAAAATGTTCTAGATTTAAAGAAAAAAAAAGAAGAAAGAAAGAAAGAAAGAAAAAGAAAGAAAGAAAGAAAGAAAGAAAGAAAGAAAGAAAGAAAGAAAGAA
>JAAGEH010000012.1:26744731-26771427 GCA_011751065.1 Lasiurus cinereus
GAAAGAAAGAAAGAAAGAAAGAAAGAAAGAAAGAAAGAAAGAAAGAACCACAATACAGCCTAGGGCAAATGTAGGCTTACAGTTGTGAGAATGAGAAATACTGTTTATTCTTTTATTATTAATAATTTATCATTGTATTATTTTTCCATATGCACAACTGTAAACCTCATCCCGTATCTGGTCTAAGACCCTTCTTTAGGCATAATACATTTTAACTAAGTGGACATTGATGTAGCTTATTTTTCACTAAATAATTACAGAAATGAGGACATTAAATTGGAGAATTTGGAGGCATGTCATAATTTGATAACCTGATCACTAAAGGTAATATCTTCTTTCAAACAGAATATTCTATGTAATACTTTCACCCCCAATTGCTTAGATATAAATCTTAGAAATCATAATATTTTGAGATATTAAGGAAATATATTTGGATAGAACTATATATAATAATAATCAAAATTGCATATTTGCTACAGATATGTGACAGTGTGATTAAATTTAGATTTTAGATCAACCTCAAAAAAATACATGCATGCCGAAAATGTGAGGAAAAAATAATTACACAAAAATTAGCACTTCTCAGCCTCCTAGATAATAACTATCTTGCTGAAAATTTAAGTCATTTACATCAACAGGAGGTTTAGCCAATGACGCCAATATTTGTTTACTTTTTTTTTCACAGTGATCTAATGTTCAAAAGAATATTTCATTGCATGACTTGTTAAATATGTATAATTTATTTAAAATACTTTTACTGCTAAGTTACTCAGTTATTTCCTAACTATTATGTAAGTGCTAGAGCAACTTGATAATAATCATGAATTTTATTTTCCTTAAATTAATGTTTCATTTTTTATTATGTCTATTTGGGACTTATTGTGACCACAATGGCTATGCAGAGCATATATGAGTTCTCATGCAATGTAGATCATCTCTGATGATTTCTGCTTGTCATTCTTCCTATTTAATAAGAAGATATAAAATAAATTTGACAGCTTTATAATATCTAATTGTGCATATATTTTCCAGGCAAAGTATGTTATTTAAGGTGGAAAAGAAAATATTCTCTAATTTGAGTAAGAAAACCATCAACTATAAGTATTTTTTTCTAATTAGATGACTACCAAGTTTTTCTAATCTAAGATATGCACAATATTTTATCATATTAATACGAATTGCATATATATTTATTCTATGGGTAATACTTGAGTTGAATATATCAATATGAGTTAAGTGACTTGTTATAAATGGGAAAAATTCTTATCACTTTGTATATTGAAGTTGGTGACATGAACACGGTCTGGTGACAATGGCAATTTGTAGGGTTGCTAACAAGGTATCAATTCTTAATTTAGTACAGTTTAAAATATAACAAGCTAAAATGAAATGATTTGACATGTTGTATAGATAAAAAACTTTATTTAATAAAAAGAACACAGTAATTAAAAATATATTGGACTTCCTGGCCAGGGTGGCTCAATTGTTGAGCCTAGAGGTCCCCAGTTTGATTCTAAGTCAGGGTACATGCTGGGGTGGTGTGCTGGATCCCCCGTAGGAGATGTGCAGGAGGCAGCCGATCAATGTTTTCATGGATATTTTTACCTCTCTATTCTTCTTCTTAAAAATCAGTTTAAAAATTTTAAAAATACATTGGACTTTACAGCTTTCTTTTCCTTTCTTTTTCTGAATATCTATTTTTTTCTCTACCACAATTTATAATGAGGTAACACCCTCAGGATTTTACTGTGCCTTTAGATGTACAGATAGACATTGTCAGAAAAAAAAATATTGCTTCTAGTTAAGACTTTGAAAATCAAAACATTTCCTTAACTACAGTGTTCATATAGATGAAAATTGAAATCTTTTAACCATAGCAGAATAGCAAATACCTTTGGTGAGCATAATGAAGATGTTATGGAGAGAACAAGGTAAAAGGAATTAGAGGTGCTAATCAAGGACAATAAATACCTCTATGACTTTGGCCAGATTAACTTTCTCTAATATGAAAGATGGTTTTTTTTATGAAAGATGCTACTGTTTTTTTCTCAGAGTCCTTACAACTTTAAATTATTTTTATTTGCTATATAACAATAGCTTGGACATCAGGACATCCCCAACAAATGTGATTTAACTATGGAAGGCTAAAATTAATTTAAAGGTTGCACTGAGTAAGCCAATGAGATATAAATACTTGTAAAAATTTTTGAAAATAAGTATGTTTTTTTCTAACATTGACATTTTTATAAATGTATCAAAGTTAAGAATAATAAATGTCATATACATTTACATTTTTCATATTTTTGTTGGTCTTTCTATTGTGTTTATATTTGAAGTTAGAATTATATTTAACTCATCAAAGGGAATTGCTATCTATTTTTATACATATTTACTATATTTCCTCATAAGGAAATTATCAATGGTGCTAAATACTTATAACTGGCCACATATAACTTCTAATTTTAAACCCCCTTGGGTTGTGTGTGTGTGTGTGTGTGTGTGTTCCTAAAGGCTGGTGATTAGGTAAAGGAGGGAGATTGTAAAAGAGTACTTTACAATCCATTTTTTTTTTTGCATCTACTTAAATGAAGTAAAATAAATACTTGATAAAAGGAAAATAAAAAGTATAAGCAGATGATCCCACAAATCAATTAAGCTTCCCATATCCTAACACATTGGTAAATTACTCATAGTGTTCTCAAATATAATTGAGATTTATATTACTATTCCAATGACTGATCCCATAATTTATTATACTAAATTTCATTAATATTTTGATAAGGATCCAAACTTCCCAGTACAGATATTATATTTTAATATGTATATTTATACTGTCTCATATATATCATTTTTAAATGTCTTAGGAATGCAATAGAATTATTATCTTTCTCTTTATGTTCTCTTTTGCTGTTTACTTTTAGATGTGAGGTATTTTATTTTTTTTCAAACAAGGTTGTCAGTGATGAAAAGGACTGAGTAATCTGTGTATTTGTATTAGGTTAATTACATAAGGGTTATTTTATTAATCTGTGATTGCCTTTGTAAGTACAATAGACCTGTATCTATTAGCTGCAAAACAAATTCACTAT
The DNA here is from genome assembly GCA_011751065.1 of Lasiurus cinereus. NCBI lineage: Eukaryota > Metazoa > Chordata > Mammalia > Chiroptera > Vespertilionidae > Lasiurus > Lasiurus cinereus. The sequence continues at coordinate 26,747,821 of JAAGEH010000012.1, forward strand.
GCTGTGACCCTGTCTCCAATTTATTTCTAAATAGTCCATGAAAAATTAGAGGAGTTTTTGTTTATTACTTTGGAAATAAATGAGGAATTTCTATTCTTCAAATAAACTGCACCCATGTCCACACAGCTGCTTATTATGCTCTGCTATCGCTTCCAAAAGTAAAAGGGAGACTAATACATCCTTTTAACCTAATTGATATCTCCCGTTCCTGTTTTCTAGGATTCCTGGTGACTGTGTTATCATAGTGAGTGAAAAATAAACAAGTCCTTCAAAATAAATTTAAAATTGTTCTTATTTTTATGCCAAAAACTTTCCTTATAGTTTGAAGGTTTATATTGGAATAAATTTGCACCTAAGATAGATTTTAGTACATATTGCTGCACTACCATTTGCAGAGTCAGTGACCTATGCAAACAGTAACTTTTCAATTTTATTTTTTTCTTTTTTAAAATAACAGTGTGATACTTATTTTCAATCATTATTGTGCAGATTTTTTTAGATACTGTTAAAGGCTGTTGTGAACATTGACACTATCACCACCACTAAATATATGTCTATGAATTCAATATCTCTTATTCCTATTATTAAATAATGTAATTTTTCATCTTCAGTTGACTTTGCCATTTTTTTTTCTAAATAAGTATTCAGACATCTAATACTTTACAGACAAGCAACCAAATAGCACAGAGCAACAACCAAACAAGCACTGAGAGGAGAGCCTCTAAATGAGAGGCCTACAAAGGCCGCAGATTAAACTCCATTAAAGAGGCATAAAACCACTCACATGCCTTTACCTGAACAATGAGGTAACTGATTAGATGCAGCAAGGAAGTGCTGATAATGAGTGATGACTCTTAACATTAAAAAAATTATAATTACTAGGAAGAACTTCAGAAAGCACAAGGATCTGAGATCCTCGGTGAAAAGACAAATAGACAGAAAAAAAGGCATTTGAGGATAAAAAAAAGTCACATGAAAGTTCCAGGGACTATAGTGTCTGATTATAGCAGAGAAGACAAATTAGCAGTGTGTGATAAGTTGCTAGGAAGAAAGATGGAGGCCTTTTAAATCAGAGAAATTTATCTTTATGCAATAAGAGGCATTGTAAATTTTAGTTAGGTAATATGGTAGAAAGCCAGTAAAACTAAACTCTTACATTGCAATAATCGAGGCCATGAATCAGCAGAGTAACTGTGGAAATAGTGTATGATAAGTATGGAAGATCGTTAGAGAGGCATGATGGACAAAGTTGAGTTAGATACCAAAGAAAAGTGACATTTCACCATATTATAGGCTCAAGGGATTAAAACAGTAATATACAAAATAACGAAAATGGAGCATGAGCTATTTTGGGGAGGAAGATACAGTACTAACTTTGGTTTGGACTGGTGAGAATTTTGGAAGTTTCACGTGAAAATTTTATCAACTAGATCTTAGAAAATCATGGGATGAATTCCTTTACATATGAAGGTCCTTAAGCAATTTATTTTGCAAGATGAAAACAACAACAGCAATAAAAAAATACTGGAAAGAAATATACTCAAATGTTATTTTCACACACATTTTTCCTTGATTAAATGTCATTTTTAAATTGAGATGGTTAACCAGATGAACTGTCTAGGTAGCTAATTAGCATTTTAAATATGTTTGGTTTAAATTTAGAAATAATGGAAAGTGAATAAGCAATAATTAGGTATTAATATATCAAGATTCTCAAAAAAATATTGGTTCTTTTAAGGGTTAGTGCTGATGTGACTCTCTCTCTCTACATAAGTAAATAAATATATTTTAAATATTAGTGACATTCTAATAGTACTTCTCTAATTTTTTATGTTAAATAATCAAAATTTAATATTGAATTTATTTTGTGAATGTGTACATGACATAAATTGACATGTTTTATGTTTTTACATATAAAATAAGTGAGATGATTTACATGTTCCACATTCACACACAATTCTCACATGCAAAAGCTAATCAATTTATAGCAGCAAGTGGTGAGATTATGAGAGCAAAGCACAAGTAATTGTACTGTGACAATAATAGAAAGTCAGTAACATGGACGAGAAACATCTGGGAAGGCTTTATACTTTATATATTTCAGCAAGGTCCAACATAATCAAATTAATATTTTTTTCTAGGTGAACATTTGGGGAAATTCATTTTAGGAAGGATAAAGCACATTAAGCTTTTTAGATAGGAAAAATATAGTTTCTAATATAAAAAGAAGTACTAAGAAATTAAAGTGGATTGACTAATTAAAATCCAGTCTGTATATTTGACAGGTCTTATATTTACCTTATAGTTATAAATCAAAAAACATAAAATTTTAAAATATATTAATTGATTTTTTTATATAAAATAAATCCAGAGATAGGCATTCTAGATCTGGTAAAATAGCTCCTTATTTGCCAGAACAAATATTCTCTTCTACTTTTTCTCTACTGTCCTTGGTCCAGTAACCCATTTTCAATTTGCGTCACGATCCTTCCAGATACTACGCAGGGAAGTAAAAAGTGGGAAGAACCAAACAGGGTACATGAGCTCTCTGCTGCCTTACTAAGGAGGAGTTTCAAGATTCCCACACAATCCATGCTGCTTTTTCACATATTAGCAAGACTTATTTTACATGTCACATCAATCTATTATGTTGACAGGGAAAAACTGTTTAAACTCTTTACACTGCTACCTGAATAAGATCAGAGTTCTGTAACTAAGAAAAAAAGGAAGAACTTATTTGGGGTAGAGAACCAGCAATTCACCATGTATTTTCAGGATAACTATGAGGTATTGCACTGACAAATGAAAAATATGTGGGAATGTATGTAAGTGTCATTAAATGTAATGGAAGGGAATAGAAAGAAACAAGTAGGGACACCTATGAAATCTTTCACTCAGTAGTCAATGCACTATGTTCAATTAAGGAGTTGGCATGATGGTCATTTTAAAAAAATATATATTTTTCTGATCCACTCATCTGCTGATGGGCACCTAGGCTGTTTCCAAATTGTAGCTATTGTAAATTGTGCTGCTATGGTACATCTACACAATGAAATTCTATGCTGCCATAAAAAAGAAGGAATTCTTACCATTTGCAGCAACCTGGATAAAACTGGAGAGCCTTATGCTAAGTGAAATAAGCCAGTCAATGAAGGAGAAACACCACATGATCTCACTCATTTGTGGATAATAAAGAACATTATAAACTGATGAACGAAAGGATAGATACAGAGGCAGTAAAGCATCAAACAGACTGTCAAATTATAGCAGGAAGGTTAAGGAGAGGTGGAGTAGATAAGAGATCAACCAAAGGACTTGTATGCATGCATATAAGCATAACCAATGAACACAAGACAGTGGGGGGTTAGGGTATGCCTGGGAGGGGGGCAATGGAAGATATGTATACATGTAACACATTAATAAAAATTTTATATATATATATATATATTTGATAATTTCAGAGAGGAAAGGAGAGGGAGAGAGAGATAGAAACAACAATCATTGATTGGCTGCCTCCTGCATGCCCCACACTGGGGATTGAGCTCTCATCCCCAGCATATGCCCTCCTGGTTCATAGGTCGATCACTGAGCCACACCAGCCGGGCAGCATGAAGGTCAGTTGACACCATTGTGACTTCATCAGTTATCCTTTACAGATATAATAGGTAGTGAAAGACCTGCAATCCTTCACCAAGTTTTTCCTCTGGATAGCTATTGGAGAACCAGTTCTTCAGAACCATAATCTGTACTAAGAGATTTAACCAAGGGTGCAGGGATAATATGAGCTACTGTGTAGCTTTTATTTTTTAATGGATCAATAAAATTGTTATATGTTATTTTCTTGAATCACGGCATCCCCCTGCACCATATTAGATTTCAAAACCAGACACTTTACAAGTTGTTTGGGGGCCCTCTTTTCCCTGCTGACTTACATTTTAAGCTTTGACTTTCTTTATGTCAGCTAAATGGATGTAATGACTGTCTTGAGCAAAGCCTATCTCTATTCTTTACCCATACCTTTGCTCCTGACTTCCCTTCAACCAGGTTTATTTGGTCCTCTAAAAACACAAAGTCTGCAGACTAATTTTTATAGTTAAAAGTCATACAACTCTTTTTAAGCAATGGAGACTCTAAATGAGGGTTCTCTTTCTCATATTGGACATTACAAGTCTAAGGAATATGAAACTACAATCTTCTGAATAGTTTTAAGAAAAGGGCTATTAAGTGTGTAAAAGTAGCATTATAGAACTTATTTTTTATGAATTTGTCTGTAAAATTTTATAGACAATAAAAGGTAAAGTTACAAACCAAGATTACAGTAATACTTGCTTTTTTTATTTTCTTGTCCATTTACCGTTAGTGGAGATATTTAGATCATTATATGCTTTAAGTTACTGTCTGGTGACCTTTCATTTGTACCTGAACAATTTCCTTTACATTTCTTGTATGGTAGATGTAGTCATATTGAATTAACTGGAAATGTCTTAATTTCTTCCTCTTTTTAAAAGACAGCTTTGGTTACTATAGAATTCTAATTTGACTTTACATTTTATTTTATTTTATTTTATTTTATTTTATTTTATTTTATTTTATTTTATTTTATTTTATTTTATTTTATTTTATTTTATTTTTCACTAGTCTCCAGGTTTCTGATGAGACATTGGCTGATAAATTTATTGAAGATGCCTTTAATGGGGCGAGTCACTTCTTTCTAGCTATTTTTAGCATTTTCTGTCTTTGGGTTTCAACAGTTTGATTGTAATGTGTCTCATTGAGGGGCTCTGGGTTTATCTTACTTTGCGTTCATTGACTTTCTTGGATTTGCAGTGTTTCATCAAATTAAGGAGATTTTGAAAGTTTTTATCCATTATTCTTTAAGTAATATTTCTGCTCTTTCTATGTTCTTCTGAAAGTTGCATTATGCATATCTGCTTTTGTAGAAATTCAGAGATAAAGAGTTAGAAAAGCTAAGTGAATTGAAGAATCCCGAAATGAGATGTGAAACAAAAACTTGTATATTATTTGAAATATTCTAACTGGAATAGTTACTCATTCCACCTTATTTCTCCACTGTCTGTGCACAAAGAACTCTCAGAAATAAACAAATCCCATCCTTCACCCCTGCCACAACCTCCCCAGATAGATGTGTAATTCAAGTGAATAAAAGAGATACCATTCTACATAAATGACATGAGCTGTGGTAACTTGTGTGAGAGCTGAGGGATTTGGGACCTTAGCTTATGTGGTCTTAAAGCATGATATCTAATCCGTGTAAAGAAATATATAAACCTCCAAGAACTGAAGTGGATTTCTAGACATGAAGACATCAACCAGGATCCTCAGACAATTTACAGAGATGGATTTAGCAGACTCAGAGAATATTGTGATGGCACAATGAGCTAAAAATGTCTTTGAAAACATGTAACACATATATAACAAGCAAAATTTCTCAGATTTTCCATAATCAAAGGATGCTTTTAATTTATGAGAATATGATCAAGGAAAATAATGAAATTAGAAAATATTTATTGAAGGCTCAAATAGAAAAAGTAATATTGCAGTAGTAATAAATATGGTGACATGTCTTTTATTGCATGAATTTTCTTTTTTTTATTCTTTATTGTTGAAAGTATTATATATGTCTCCCTTTTCCCCTTGACTTTTCCTCACTCACTCCTGCCCTCCCCCCCAGTACAGGATCTCACCCCCCTACTGTCTATGTCCATGCATATAAGTCCTTTGGTTGATCTCTTACCTCCCTCCTCAGAGGTTTGATGGTCTGTTCAATGCTTCTATGTGTCTGGATCTATTTTTTGTTCAGTAGTACAAATATTGTAATAGAAAGAAATGCAATTAGAGTCTTTAGAAAAATAAAATTCAGATAAATTATAGCAATCTTTAATTCTATTTTTATATTGTTCATATCATTTTGCAATCAGTTATTTTCTTTGGTGACAACCTCTATGAATTTGCATCTATATTAAATCTAAATGGTCACCCACTAAGAGAGTTACTCCAGAAATGTCATTTAGTTTCTTTTAAATATCCCCTTAATTTATGGGTTGCCTGGCTTCATTTTCTTGGTTTCTTATCTTCTTTTAACAATAGTTATAAAAATAATTTTAATTCAATTAGATTCACAGAAGTGTGTACTGGAGGTATATTTTCTGAACTCATATACAGGATGGGGCAAAAGTAGGTTTATAGTTGTTCATATGGAAAATAATACAGCAATTAATAAGTAATAATACAATGATAATCTCCATATTTCACATAGAACCATAAACCTGCTTTTGCCTAACAATGTATGCCTGAAAAATACCTTAATTTTTTTTCTCTCTCACACTTTATAATATCTTGACTGAATATAGAAATTCTAATGAACTAGGCTTTTTTGCATTACTTTCTCAATGCTCAAATGATACACACACACAAACACACACACACACACACGCGTATGTTACTTTTCTAGCACATTAAATAATATAGAAAACAAATTGAATGATTTACACTACAAGTCTCCTCAGAATGAGCTTTCAGCTAATCTTTGTTTCAATTTTTAGAAACAGTGGTGCGAGTAAAATGATGATAGAGAAAAAGTCCAAATAGCTTGTGACCCAGTGTTTCTCAATGATGGTGTTAGCTTGCCTGGCATTCTAAGGCCTTGAAAATGGATAATTCTGCTTATAAACACATGGTAAGAAGTGTATGTTTCTGGTTTGTTTGCACTGTCTCATTAGCCAATATGGAATTCTTGAATAATGCAGCAAACTTTTATTGAACACCTGCCTTACATATTGCACTATAATAAATGCTGTTGCTAAAGGCCAGAGGGAAGTATGTCCACCAATATGAACAATAGAACCTCAACCTAACAAAATCACTGGTTTAATTAACATTCAGTTGTAACTATTTATCTTTGTTCTTTTTTATAATATTTATTGGCAGATGCACCTGACACACTGAGAAATAACACATTCCTTTTCTTGCCGAAACCTATTTGGCTCAGTGGGTAGAGTGTTGGCCTGCAGATTGAATTGTCCCAAGTTTGATTATGGTCAAGGGTTTGTATCTTGTTTTCAGGCACATCTCCAGTGGGGAGCATGCAGGAGGTGGCTGATCTATGTCTCTCTCATCGATGTTTCTAACTCTCTATTCCTTTCCCTTTCCTCTCTATAAAAAAAAAAATCAATAAAATATTTTTTTAAAAATTCCTTTTCTCATGACTCCGTGTGCACTTCTGCTACAACCTATTAAGCTGTGTGCTCTTACATATAAGCTGCATTTCTTTAAAAGCCATGATATGCCAGTTATAATTGCTTCTATAATTCTGTTTTTAATTAAATATTTTAATAAGATAAAAATTTTAATTGCAAATGAATGATCATTTTCATGAAAAACTATGTTAACACTTTGTAAAATATTGCAAATAAGAAAAACTAAAATTATTCTGTCTTATTGAGTATTTAAAAAATAAAATTATAAATGACACTTTATGAGTGTTATTTAGGCAAATAAACAAAAAGAAGACAACTTTCTAAAGAAAACACTCTCCATAAGAATAGTGATTATATATTAATATATTTATATATTTAACATAAAATGTGTGGATTATGTAGGATTCATTATTTATAATTTCATGCTTTGACTATTTTAATTAACTGACATTGATGATTAAGATAGATTTTTTGTGTGTGATTTACCAAATTAAGTTGGGATATTTTCCTGCTGTACATTGATATCACCCTACAAACACTAAATATTTAAATACCTATTGCATTCAACATGATATATAGTAGATGCAAGTGGAGAGATGCATTAAGAACATGAATAATCTAACATAATATCATGCTACCGTTGTGATAAATTGAATCCTCATATACTTAAATTAACCAATTATAATATTTTATTAATGGAATTCTTTTTTTCTTTATATAAATTTAAAAGGAAATAGATTTTCAGTGTCATTTCTATTTAAAACATTACACAGATAATATACAAGACATCCTACCTATAGAAATTTAATTAATGCTGAGGCACTTCACAGTATATTGTCTTGAAGGTATTTCACACATGTAGGATGAAATTATCAATTCACTTGAACTAATGACTTATCTGTGTAGTTATTAGCAAATATCAGTGCCTTATACATCCAGATATATAGATAGCATAATGTATCGTGACAATATTGCTCAGTGGTTCCACACACTTTTCCACAAATTCCACACACTTTTAAGCACAAATACTCTTCTCAAAATATCAAGCTATGAAATGTACTTATTTTTTTTAATGTTGAAAATATAGGAGTTTATTATAAGCAATCAATTTCTAGTTGATTTTATAATCTCCTGGACAAGAACCCCTGGCTTTATCTCGCTTTTATTCTCTTGAGGGTAAACAAGATGCTGTGTAGGGCTATTGCCTCTTAATGTTAGTACTTCCAAATGGTTCATGTCTACATGCATATTGTATTACAGAAGAAAAATGGCAAGGTAATAGTCCACAAAGAAAAAAAAAAACGCAGAAAATTCTCCCTTAATGTATTGTGTTACTGCCACTTGGATAAAATTTTCCCACACAAAGTTTCAAATTTGAATGTCTCTTATTCAAATTCAAAGTTAGCAGCAGTAAATTTTTCATGTACAGTCCTGAGGCTTATAGTGAAGGTTAAAGAACTTTCATTAATTGGAAATAGAGTAGAATGTTTATTAATGCTGGACTTTGAAATAACTAATGATAACATAGTACATAGCAGGTCTCAAGCAAACTCCACTAACATAGAGTTCCAATTTACACTCTTATGTGGAGCATGGGATAATCAGAAAGAGGTATTTGGGGCCTTTTGGAAAATCAGCAGGTAAAAACAAATATTTTAACCAGACTTTACCAACACATGTTTAGGTATGTATTATAAAAGCAATTATCCCACTGCACTTTGGAAGATTAAAAAAAAAAATTAGGGAAACAAACCCAGGTAATTTTTGTAGAGTTTTGCTCACTTTTCTGAAAGAACATAGAATGTTATATAGTCCAGACAGTCTGCGTATCTGAGGGGCATCATTCATGAAGTGACAATGGTTGCTGGCTTCTTGAGGATCTGTGGGAGACAAAGCACATGAGGCTTTTTCACTCAGCTTTCAACTGAAGCACATTTGACAAATAAGCAGCAAGTGTAATAGAATTCTACTGATTATACTAATGACAGTGTTTATGATGAGTTCTAATCTCTTCTAAGAGGTCATTCACTGGGGAAACTCTGAGGTAGGGGAACTTAATAGTGTATTTTTTTTTCATTCAACATATGCACAAAGCACTGATATGCTCTTGATGAATGAGAGTGATGATAATGATAATGGTTACTTGATTTGTGTTCTGCCTGCCATTCACCTACCTTAAGTGCCAAGGCTGCGATAAATGATAGTCATTGTTAGAGCTTCTTGTGAGAAAAATGAGGCCTTCTCACTCAGAGAATACTTTTTATCTTCAGCTAACTGAGTATAAATCCATTGCCTTTATGCCTTTATTCATTACCGGTCTCTTGGTTTATTTGTCTTGATTCACCTTTAGTAAAAGTATACAGACTTCATGGAAATTATATTTCCACCTACGTTTTCCACCAGAATATAAAATTTTAAATCCTAGATCATCCAAATTTTCTAATAATTTTAGCAGACAACTTTTGGGCAAGCGGCTCATATTTCTGCTTTCTGAAACTTTCTTCTGGCCATAATTTCAGTATATTTTCACAGAACATCAGGAAATTATTAAAAAATGAATTAAAAATGAAGTTCCTATGTGCCTTTAAATCTTGGGTATGCACTATTTTCATTTATGCTTTACCATTACTGTCTCAAACCTTTAGCTAAACACTATGACTCCAGTTAGGTAGAATGAAGACTTTTGCTGGCAGAAAAGAAAAAAAAAAAACAACTACTTTTGTAATATGTATTAATATATTACCAAATACTTCAATGAAAACATTACACACAGCTTGTACTTTTATTAAAAATATGCACACCATACATACCTATAAAATTTCACCTCTATTGAAACTCATATATATATTTGATTTTCTACTTTTTACAAAGTAGCTGGTACTCACTTGGTAAAATGAAATTTTTAAGAGTAATTTGAGACTGTATATATTATTCTATGACTTTATTCTTAACATTAAAAATGTATCACATGACGGAAAATTTGCTCATGCTTCAATATATTCAGAAATATATATGCTTTGATTAAAGTAACTATTTTAATGCACAACATGCTATTTCGATAGGATTTTTATTTCTTTTTTTATATTTTATTGATTTTTTTACAGAGAGGAAGGGAGAGGGATAGAGAGATAGAAACATCGATGAGAGAGAAGCATTGATCAGCTGCCTCCTGCACACCCCTTACTAGGGATGTGCCCACAACCAAGGTACATGCCCTTGACCAGAATTGAACCCGGGACCTTTCAGTCCACAGGCTGACGTTCTATTCACTGAGCCAAACCGGTTTCGGCTAGGATTTTTATTTCTTATTTCTATAGAAATCTTATTTCTATAAGATTTTTCTCATTAGTTTTGAAATTCCTCATGTTCTTAGTATCTTAGTCAACTCATGGTGCTAGATGATGAAGATAGCATTTTCCAAGTATGACCACGCCTGTTTATATTCAATCCCACATACTCTTCTTTCATTATGATATTTATATACCTATTCCAAAGAAGGATTCCTCTTCCTACTTAAAACTGGACTGAGTAGAATATCTTACTCTATAAAATGTGATAGAATTAATCCTGCATGACTTTTGAAGCTGAAGGTAGTACAAGGTTACAAAAGGTAAAATCACTTCTACTCATCCCTCTTTCTCTCAGGGTACAGTTGTACAGACCCAGCCATCATGTTGCAGGAAGCATAAGTCTCCACAGGGTCTATGTGTATATACTCTAAAAATATCTCTGGCTAAGTCACTAAACCAACACTTTTTGTAGATACTAAAAATCTAAGTGGTAAACTTTCAAACAATTCCAGTACCCAGCTTTTCAAGTATCCTAAATGAGATAGTAGGCTTTGTGGAGCAGAGAAAAAAAACAGTGTTCACTGTGCTCTGCCTGAAATCCCATCCATAGAAATTGTTAGATTATTTTTAAAATACTAATTAGGGGTAATGCGTTACAAAGTGATAAGTAACTAACATACATTACTTATGGCTACAAAACTAAGAGTGTAGTTCTTCCACAAAAACAAAACAAAACAAAACAAAACAAAAATAACCCTGAAATTTAGGTCAATAACTTTGAGATCAAGTGGCGGTTAAAGTTAAAATGACCTTAAAGATAAAGTTAGCAGAAGTATGATGAACTTTGGATGATTCTATAAGTGTTATTATGTAAAGATATGAAATCATTAAAAAAGAAAAATAAGGGAAAAATAAATTATCATCTCAAAAAACGTGTACCTAATGAGAAGTTAACAAGATTTATGCTGAAAATATTGGCTTGATTCTCCTAACTGAATTTAGTAAAATGTGAATACAGAGGGATATGCAAAAGGATATGTGAATAAACATAAAGAACTATGGCTTTCTTTCTCTAAAATGAATTTCCTCATTCCTAGCCTCTTAGATGATCAGTGATGCTAAAATTATGAAATGGTTTCTGAGCTAATCTTACATCAAGGGTATTAATGACAAAAAATCTTAAAGTAAAGCTGACATTGTGATTGTAAAAATTTTCTTTTAAGTCAGTGCGTAAACAGAAAATGTGTACCCCCTCTAAAAACCTTTATAGTATTATCCTACAGCTGCTTTATAGGAAATCCAATGTAGAGAAGAGTATATTTCATCCAAATTTTTATATGTGTTTTTTTAATGGAAAAACACACCTAAGGCCCACAGAGGACTCAAGGATATTTTAAGAGACTTATATTAACATATTTTTAACAGATCGTCATCAGAGGTAAAGATAGTATAAAATACAAATATACCTTTAGAGTCCAAAGTACAAACAGGAGCAGCTTGAGAAAAATAGGCACTGCAAGCATTGGCCACATCTTATGGAGATGGAAAAATGGCTCACAAGGCAGCCAGGAAACCAGAGTGTACATCAAACAGCCATGGAAAATTATTCCCAGGAAATAGGTCCGAATCAAATAATCAGCATATATCATATACTCTGCTGAATTTCATAATTTCTATGGACCAGTCATATATGTGTGACTTCATTTTTCTCTCTCATTAAACAGAGCTGTCTGTTGTAAGGAAGCTATGTCTGCATAACTATTGCAAATTGAATGTGGAGAACATATTCATTTTTCTCTTAATTTTATGGATCTTTAGAATGCACAGAACTGTACTGAAAGAGTTGTATTCCAGGAACAGCAAGAAAGGAGATCTTGAACCTTAATTACACAATAAGATCCTGGACTAAGAACTGATATCATAATGGAATAAATCATAAAGGTTATAGGGGAGTTGGGATTATTTATATTTTTGTGGCTTAAAAATAAGTTATGCTAAGCTATCCCATCCTATATAATCTTATAGTAAAAAGTTGACAGTCCTCTGAAAAAGTGAGGTTTCTTTATTTCTCAAAACATATTCTGGACAGATTGATGCCACTGCCTAAGGAATCAAATGCAGTGTAAGTTATGCTGCCTTCACTTCTAAAAGTTGAACAAAAAAGAAAATATGGCTTCTACCCAGCTTTCTTTCTCTCACCTGGGGCATTAACCCTTGGAATCTTGCCAAGATGTTGTAAGGAAGCCCAGGCTATGTAGAAAGGGCACATCTATTTATTCCTGACCAAATTTCCAGGCTGGAGACAAAGTCAACCACCAGCTATGTGGTGGTTCATTCCCTTCAGAAGCCACTACTGTTGTGTCTAAACTGGCTTAACTCAATGGATAGAGCATCAGCCTACAGACTGAGAGATCCCAAGTTTGATTCTGGTCAAGGGCATGTACCTTGGGTGAGGGCACATCCCCAGTAGGGGGTGCGCAGGAGGCACCTGATCAATGCTTCTCTCTCATTGATGTTTCTAACTCTATTTCTCTCCTGTCCTTTCTGTAAAAAAAATCAATTATATATATAATAAAACATTTAATCTTTCTACAAGTTATTTCTGAGTATGACACACATCCAATAATGCTTATATTGTTGGTTTTCAAACGTTTTCAGTTGATTTGGAGTTCTTTGTTTTTCACTTTGAAATCATCACTTTTAAAGTATTTAAACTAGCATTCACAAGTATTTTGAGATGGCTCATGCTCACCAAGAGCTTCCCAAAGTATTCAGCAGCACTTTTCTTCAAAATAAAGTAATGAATTAAAATTTCCAGCAAATGCTTTTTTTTTTTGGCATGAAATTTGACACTTTTAAGTGTAAAAATATCCATGATGTTAACACCTTCAAAAAATTTGACATATGAAGTTTTGAAGCCTGTTGTCAATACAACACAATAGCATACATATCAAATCGCATATATTCCAACATATGTGTAACTCCATCTATTGAAAAAAATCAGCATTATTAACTGGTACACCTAGTATTATGTAACTTGAGATTTACGCCAAGTATCAAATGATTTTAATTTATGCATTTAAAGATAGTACTAAATTAAAATGTAATGGTTATATTTTAAAATAATCATTAAAATTATATAATAAGGAATGGTTTTCTGCTAAAATACATAGCCAAAATATATAAAAGTTCCAAATTTTCTAAAAGGGTACTGTTTTACATGTTTTTAAGTTAATTTTTACTTAAAGTTTGCATTAATTGTTTAGAAGTATAGCTTAAATTTAAGTTTAGAAAAGTGAATTGACCCAGAAACATATAAAATGTTGTATAAGTTGAAGAGAAAGAACTTTTCAAATATAAAATATATAGTAAGGAGAAAAAAAAAAGAAAAAAAAGGAAAAAAATCCAAAACTGTTCTCCCCAAACATTTCCAATTGATATGAAATATAGATTCTAAAAAAAATTGTATTTTATAGTATGATGCATGGTGTGATATCAATGCTCTATTACATTAAAATCAACAGTAAGACTACTAAAATAAATAATTTAGTTATTGTCACTCTAAAAATATTGCCAACTAGTTTCTAGTACAGTATTGGTATCTCAAGATTAAAAAACAAAACACTAATTCAACAAAAATTATAAAATAGTTCCCTATACTTTTAGATAAGCCATATGTCTATTTTTGTGCATTATATCTATTTCCCTAAAAAACATCCTATAGCCAAAACTGGTTTGGCTCAGTGGATAGAGCATCAGTCTGCAGACTAAAAGGTCCCAGGTTTGATTTCGGTCAAGGACATGTACCTTGATTGCAGGCCCATCCCCAGTAGTGGGTGTGCAAGAGGCAGCTGATTGATATCTCTCTCTCATTGATATTTCCAACTCTCTATCCCTCTTCCTTCTTCTCTGTAAAAAAATCAATAAAATATATTTACATAAAAAAAAGAAACATCCTATATAATAAAAGGCTAATATGCAAATCAACTGAATGGCTGAATGACCGATTGCTATGATGCATACTAAACCACCAGAGGGCAGATGCTCAACTCAGAAGCTGCCCTGGGTGGTCAGTGTGCTCCCACAGAGGGAGCACTGCTCAGCCAGAAGTCCTGAGCCAGGCTCATGGCTGGCAAGCACAGCAGCAGTGGCAGGAGCCTCTCCCCAGTCTGTGGCAGCACTAAGGATGTTGACTGCCAGGGGGAGTGGGCCTAGCCATCAGTTGGACTGCCCTTGAGGGCTCCCAGACTATGAGAGGGTGCAGGCTGGGCTGAGGGACCCCTCTCACTGAATCCACAAATTTTGTGCACTAGGCCTCTAGTTTAATAATAAAAGAAGTATATTTTTTAGCAGCTACTTCTTGTGACCTTTGAAAGTTTTACTGGATAAAATTTAAAAGCAGAAATTTGAAACTATGGTGGTTACCAGAGGGAATGGGTGGCAGATAGTAAACGGTAAAGGAAACCAAATATATGGTGATGGAAGATTATTTGACTTTGGGTGGTGGGCACACAGTGAGATATACAGATCATGTATCATAGAAATGTACACTTTATAATCTTATTAACCATTGCCATCCCAATAAATTTAATTAAAAAAACTTAAAAAAATAGAAACTAGAGATAGCTACATATTTTATATATAAATATAAATTTATGCTAGCCATCAATGCATTTGATTATTTAGTTTGTTTGATTAACCTGAGTGCTGTGTAAAATCATAAATTAACAAATAGTTGTACAGTAGCTAAATAAGATAATATAAAAGAACTGCATTAAAAGTTGGCATTCATGTATGCCAAAGTATATATATATATATATATATATATATATATGCAAGTGTATTATGGATATAGAAGATATATATATATATCCTTGAGTGTTTTACATCCCTCCTTAGTATATTTTCCTCCAAAACTTCCATTAAACATATGTTATCGTTAACATTCAATATTTTGTTCTTTGTGGGTGCTGTTTAAATTGTGATTCTAATGTTGAGATAATTTAAAAAGTCAGCATTTCTCCTCCTAAAGCCAATCAATTTCTACAACATATTAGTCTCATTTGTTATAATGCATACTTTACCCACAGATCAGTTTGACTAGAGAGACAATGGATTTTCAAGTGTGAAAATCTCAGGTTTCAGAAACCTGCTTTCTATTTATAATCAATAAGACTTTAGAATAATTATGTAATATTACAAGCCTCAATTTCTTCATCTGCATAAGAAAATATTAGCAGAATAATACCAGATTTCTGACCTTTTGAGAAGTGAATGAATGCATGTATAAAGCATGTCTCTTTTATGGCTATTACTTATCGATAGGAATTACTTGGGAAGGGTAATGTAATGCTGAGGGGTGGAGAAGCCTAACATTCTATGGTTGCTGAATTGTCAGCAGCAATTCTCAGTTTTAAGCTTCCAAGACCTCGGGAAGAGAAATTATGTCAAATATCTTTAATTAAGCATGTAAGCAGCAGAGCCACTTACTAATTGGATAATCACTAAGTTTTATTAGCTGAGCATAAAATTTGTAATGATTAAGTGTTTTCTAAGAAAGAAGCTGCCATCTTCCAGAAAAAAATAAGAGTTCAATCCATTTATTTGATTAGCTTAATGATTTGACCTGCCTTTCTGTGCTACTTTCTAGGCTATTCTTATTTATCCACTTCTCCCCTCCCTGCAACTTCCTCTGCTAGGTTTATTTAAGAGACACTGTCACCAAATCCCAGAAGGCTTACAATGCATGTTCCTTTTACCTATTTTTATTCAAGCAAATCATTGCTTACGTTATAGTGGAAAGAATGCTCAGGTTAGTAGCTAAGATTAAAGACAATGCTGTCATGAAGATGATTTGTATTTTCAGATTCATTGTTCTGTTTTTACATGGTGTTTTGGAGTTTCAGACTCATTCAGAAGAAAGGTGAAATCAGTACAATTCCTCACAAGGGATTGCTAAA
The DNA here is from genome assembly GCA_011751065.1 of Lasiurus cinereus. Classification (NCBI taxonomy): domain Eukaryota; kingdom Metazoa; phylum Chordata; class Mammalia; order Chiroptera; family Vespertilionidae; genus Lasiurus; species Lasiurus cinereus. Next base: position 26,764,288 of record JAAGEH010000012.1, read on the forward strand.
CAGATCACTCAGTTGTTCCGACCTTGGGCAAGTAAAGTTACCATAAGCAATTGGAACATTTTGCTTCCACTTACCATTTTGGGGTCACCAGGTGCTATAGTAAGGTGGATGTGCACTGGGAATTCAAGCTACAAGATGTAGAGGTGCTATTGGGCAATCCAGGGATGAGCATGAGCTTCAGCCTCAGAGGAATCTTTCTTGTGTGCAGCTTTTGCCAGAGGCTGAGATCTGTAATAGGAGTTGAAGAGAAATAATTGGAATGGGAAAAGGGGAAGGAGGAATCAGGTAAAATAAATTACACAGTGTTTTACTCTGAAAGTCAAAGTGATCGTCTGTGTGAGTCTCTTTCCTCCTACCTTGCAATGCTCACTTTTCCTTATCACAAATGATGCCATGTAATATGACCATTTGTGAAAAATATTTTAACATATTTACTATAGTCAGAGCATGGTTATTATGCTTTTATTTTATTTTACAGTTTTAGAAATGTTGCAGTTTTATAAAAAATAGAAAGAGCAATTTTAGTTTTAGAATTATAAATGTTTGGCAAAGATATACATGGATATATGTATATATATGGCATGAGACAATAAGTTATTAAACTAATCTTTAAGATATTCAAACTTTGAACATTGCAATACTTTTTTCTTTTAATTTAATTATAGTTTCACATGTATAGTTGCCCAAAAATATTATCAATTTAATTTTAATGTACTATGATCTTAATATTCTATAGGCATATAGTAGTAACTGAAAAATTATTGGTAAATAAATAACATAAACTAGCAGTTATCTTGCCCACTTCTAAAAGGAAATTTACACTTAATATGTTTTTAAATGTAACAGAATAAAATCTGTTAATAAATTGAAATTTCCTAAATCTCTCACACCAAATGCCCACCCACATGCAAACATCCATAACAACATTCTTCATGTTAATTTGAACTTCAAATGTTATAAATAGTCAAAACTGGTTTGGCTCAGTGGATAGAGCATTGGCCTGCGGACTGAAAGGTCCCAGGTTCAGTTCTGGTCAAGGGCATGTACCTTGGTTTTGGGCACATCTCCAGTGTGGGGCATGCAGGAGGCACTTGATCAATGTCTCTCTCCCATTGATGTTTCTAGCTCTCTGTCCCTCTCCCTTCCTCTCTGTAAAAAATCAATAAAATATATTAAAAATATTATAAATATAATACTTATAATTCAACTTTACTAAAACAAAGCTACACTATTTATTGAAATAAAATTTAACTTTATTTTAGGGTTTTTTAATTTCCATATTTATTAGAATATCATATAATTCTCAATAGATATTATAGTTTTTATTATGTGATTTTACATAAATATATAATACTAGAGGCCCAGTGCATAAAATTCATGCACAGAAGGAAGGATTCCCTCCACTCATCCTGCACCCTCTCCAATTGGGATGTCCAACTGCCATTTTAGGCCAGATATTAGGGACCGGACTTAAACCTGCAGTAAAGCATCCCTCTCACATCTGGGACCATTGACTCTTAACTGCTCACTTGCCTGCCTGATTGCCCCTAACTGCTTATGCCTGCCAGACTAATCACCCCTAATTGCCCTGATGTCGCCCCCAACTGCTATCTCTGCTAGCCAATTTGGTTCTGATTGGTTGGTTCCTATGTCAGTATCAAAAGCTTTACCCCTTAGGCAGCCATTGGCTACACACAGCATCGAGATTTGGTTCTCACTGTTTGGTTCCTATTCCAGTCAGCATCAAAAGCTCTGCCTCCTAGACAGCCATTGGCTCCCCATTGCACCTAGATTTGCTTCTCATTGGTTGGTTTCAATGCCAGTCAGCATCAAAAGGTCTGCCTCCTAGACAGCCATTGGCTCCCCATAGCACCCACCTTTGGTTCTATTGGTCAGTTCCTATGTTAGTGTCAGAAGCTCCACCTGCTAGGCAGCCAATGGTTCCCCTCAGCACCCAACTTTGGTTCTAATTGGTTGGTTCCTAGGCCAATCAGCATCTCCAGGCCTATATCTGGGCCTGATTAAGAGGCAGGGCTTAACAGCAGCCTCTGGGGTGGCCAGGAGAGAAAGAAAAGCCTGGCTGCTGGCAAAGATCAGAGAGAAGGAGGGAGAGAGAGAGGTAAGTACACTGATCAACAGCTTCTACTGAGGCTGCAGATCAGAACCTGACTCACTTTCTGGGTCTCAGCCCCTGAGCAGTCACTGTTGAGCTGCCAGGCTGCAGCTGGGCAACTCAGCACTGACTTCCAGATGGTCTATGTTTGGTCACAAACTCAGCCCTTTCCCAAGCCCCAGGATTTGAACTTGGGAAGCACACCCCAATTCCTCCAATCGCAGGCTTGGCCTCTCTGATGGCCTGCTGGGAGTGATGTGCTGAGGAGGTTCCCGGGACTCAGGTATGTATGCAAATCAACCGCCATCTCTGTTAGGTTAATTTGCATACTCACTTATTGGCTGTGGGCATAGCAGAGGTATGATCAATTTACATGTTTCTCTAGTATTGAGTAAGATTTCCATAATGTTGTAGGGTGGGGATAAGAAATGTTTTTCTATATAGTATGTAGAGTATATATGGTTTTCTGTTTTTCCTTCTATTTCTCACTCCTTTACCAACTACTGTGAAGTTCTACTTTGAAGTAGACATTAATAGTATTTCAGTCACTGCATTATGATATGATAAGATTATTTTACATACATTTCTAGTATCAGCATTTGTAGTTTAATGCACTTTTCTATAGTTTTGATTTTTGTCTATTTGTGTTGAATAATAAGCAAAACTTTTAATTTAAAATGTGTTTTTATGGGAAATAACAGTTTAAATTTATGACCAACACTATATACATGACTGTTTGGCACTATAATATTCATAATTTTAGCAATGTTATTTTTTATGAAGTGATTAATCTTACTTCTATTAAATGTGCATCTACTCTAATAAGATAATCATTATATATCTTAGTATAACTGATTCTGCTAAAATAATTAAAAATATGTGAGAATAATGTTTTTTTTGTTTGTTTGTTTTATTATCAATAGTTACTCATATTAAAAGTATATCCCCTAAGAACAGGAACCAGAAGAAAACATAAAAGAAATCCAAATGGAAAGGAGGAAGTCAAACTGTCATTATTCACAGATTACATGATATTGTACATAGAAAACCTAAAGACTCCTCCAAAAATTATTCAAGATTTAATAAATGAATTTGGAAACACAGCAGGACACAATTAACACAGAGAAATCAATGGCATTTTGCATTTTTATACACCAACTAGAGGTTTGATGCATGAAAATTTTGCAAGAGTAGGCCTTTCTTCCCCTGGCTGCTGGTACTGGCTTCCCTCTGTCAACCAAGACCCGGGCTTCCTTCTGGCCACCAAATGGAATCCAGGACCTGGGCTTCCCTTCAACCACCAGCAGGCACCCAAAACATGGGCTTCTCTCACAGCCCTGGCTTCATCCGGAAGGTTGTCTAGAAGGCTGCCCAGTCTAATTAGCATATTATGCTTTTATCATTATAGATATGAATTCTCAGAAACAGAAACTAAACAATCTCATTTACTATTGCAACAAAAAATTAATATACTTAGTAATAAATGTAACTAATGAGGTAAATAACTTGTACTCAGAAAAATATAGACATTGAAAAAAGAGATAAGAGGAAGAATATACTTGTTCATGGATTGGTGGAATTAACATAATTAAAATGTCCATATTAACCAAAGTAATATATAGATTCAATGCAACCTCTATTAAAATATCAACAGCATATTTCACAGATCTAGAACAAATGTTTCAAAAATTTATATGAAGCCATAAAAGACACAAATACCTGCAGCAATATTGAGAAAGAACAAAGTTGGAGGAATCACAATACCAGATATCAAATTATACTACAAAGCCATTTTAATCAAAATAGCCTGCTACTGGCACAAGAATAGGCATATAGATTAATGGAACAACCCAAACCATTGTGCTCAATTAATAATTGACAATGGAGACAAGAGCACATAGTGGTGTAAAGATAGTTTCTTCAATAAATGGGATTGAGAAAATTGGATAGAGAAATGCAAAAAAAAATTACATATATATATATATATATATTGATGACCAACTCACACTAGACACAAGAATAAACTCATAATGGATAAAAGACTTAAATATGAGTCACAAAACCATAAAATTCTTAGATGAAACTATAGGTAGCAAAATCACAGATATTTCTCATATGTTTGAGGATACACCTCCTAGGGCAGTGATTGGCAAACTGTAGCTTGCGAGCCACATGCGGCTCTTTGGCCCCTTGAGTGTGGCTCTTCCACAAAATACCATGGCCTGGGAGAATCTATTTTGAAGAAGTGATGTTAGAAAAAGATTACATTTAAAAAATTTAACTCTCAAAAGAAATTTCAATCATTGTACTATTTATATTTGGCTCTGTTGACCAATGAGTTTGCCTACTACTGTCCTAGGGCAAAGGAAACTAAGGAGAACATAAGTAAATGGAGCTACATGAAAATACAAATTTTCTGCACAACAAAAGAAAACATCAGCAATATGAAAAAGGATTCCACTGTATGGGAGAACATATTTGTCCACGATACATCTGATAAAGGATTAATACCCAAAATATATAAGGAATTCATACAACTTAACAAATAAAGATAAACAATCTAATTTAAAAATGAGTAAAGGACCTAAATAGACATTTCTCCAAAGTAGACATACAAATGACCAAGAGACATATGAAAAATGTTCAAAATCATTAATCATTAGAGAGATGCAAATCAAAACAATGAAATATCACCTCACACCAAAATGGCTACCATCAACAAATCAACAAATAAAAAGTGCTGGTGAGGATATGGAAATGAGGGAACTCTAGTGCACTGCTGGTGGAAATGCAGACAGTCACTGTGGAAAACAGTATGGAGTTTCCTCAAAAAATTAAACATGGCACTGACATTTGATCCAGTAATCCCACTACTAGGAATATATCCTAAGAAAACTGAAACATCAATCAGAAGGAAAAAAAAAAAAAAGGTATGCACCCCTATGTGCATAGCAGCACAATCTACAATAGCTAAGATCTGGAAATAGCCCAAGTGCCCATCAGTAGATGAGTGGATAAAAAAAAAAATCTGTGATACATTTCCATTTTGGAATACTATCCATCTATATTTATAAAGGCCTAAGTGACCATTGTAACCAAACAGACGACTGAACAGGCTGCATGGGGCAACCAGGTCCACAGGTGGATCAGTGAGAAGTAACCAAAGAACAAAGCAGCAGGCTGCATGGAGTGACCAGGTCCACAGAAGGGGCAGTTGGAATGACCAGGCCAGCAGGAGGAGGGGCAGTTAGGATGACCAGGCTGGCAGAGGGGGGTAATTAGTGATCTCCAGGCTGGCTGAGGGAGGCAGTAAGGGGAGACCAGGCTGGTGGAGGGGGAAGTTGGGGATGACCAGGCTGCCAGGGAGGGGCACTAAGGGGCAAGCAGGCCTGTGGGGAGTGGGCGGTTAGGGGCAACTATACTGGCAGGGGGTGAATTGGAGAGGATCAGACCAGGAGGGGGAGAAGTTAGGAGTGATTAGGCAGGCAGGCAAGTGAGCATTAGGAGCCAGTGGTCCCAGATTATGAGAGGGATGTCTGACTGCCAGTTTAGGCCCAATCCCCAGGACATTCCCTGAGGTGTCCCGGATTGGTGAGGGGGCAGGCTGGACTGAGAGGACCACCCACCCATGCACAAATTTGTGAACCGGGCCTCTAGTCTATATATATATAAAAGCCTAAGTGACCGTTACAACCGAACAATCAAAACGAACAGTAGACCAGTCTTTATGATGCTCATTGACCACCATGGACATATGCGCAATGCAAGATCTGCCCCCTAGTGGTCAGTGTGCTCCCAAAGACAAGCTCCTGTGGTCCCTCTCCCCAGCTGGCCAGCCCCCGGATAGGCCTCAATCACCAGCCACATCGAGGGACCCCATCCATGCATGAATTTGTGCACCAGGTCTCTAGTGCAATAATAATAAAAAAAAGAATTTCTTAACCTGTGAGAAAGAATACAGGGACTTGAAGAGCATTATTAAGGAAGTCAGAGAAAGACAAGTATATGATCTCACTTTTTTGTGGAATTTAATGACCAAAATAAACTGATGAACAAAATAGATCCAGAGACATAGAAGTATGGAACGGACTTTTGAGTCTCAGAGGGTAGGTAGAAGTGGGAGGGTTAGGAGTGGAAAGCACCTTAATAGTGATTCAGAGTGGGGAAAAGTCCCTTTTTAGGTTTTCACTTCCCCTTCTCTCTCCCATAAGAAGGCCTCCATAGAGGAACCTGAGTAAGACATTTGGCCACAGATAAAGACACCCACGATGAAGATACCTTTACCTGAGTCCTTGACTGTAACTCCCTCAGATTGCAATGTCCTCACTGGGCACCAAGTCTGCTGTGAGGACAGCTTTCCCAGTGAGGCCTATAGGCAAAGTCTTTGTAACTGTCTATGCTGGGGCTGAAAAGCACAGATTTTAAACCATGAGCTGGAACCTGATAAAAAGAAAAAAAAAGGAAAAAGAAATTAGAACAACTTCTTACACTATGTACAAAAATAAAGTCAAAATAGATTAAAGCTTAAATGTGAGATCTGACATCATAAAACTCCTAAAAGAAAACATAGGCAGTAAACTCTCTGATGTTGTTCTTAGTAATATATTGTTTCTGATATATTTCCTTAGGCAAGCAAAACAGAAGAAATAAAGAATAAATGAAATGAAAACAAAGTAAAAGAGTTTTTGCAAAAAGATGGATTCCTCAAAATACATAGACTCCTCAAATATATATATATATATATATATATATATATATATATATACACACACACACACACACACACAATACACACACACATACACACACATACTGAAAAAATATCTGATTAGAGAGTAACTAACTAGTAAGATAACTAGTAAGATACCTTTGCTCAGGGGCTTTGTAGAATATTAGTGCAACTGCTAAGAGCTATTATTAGTACAGAAGTAGCTTTTAAATTTTTTGTGTGTAGATATAATTTGAAACATTCTAAAATCCCCTGACTATATATATATATATATATATATATATATATATATATATAT
>JAAGEH010000012.1:26771827-26807852 GCA_011751065.1 Lasiurus cinereus
GAGAGAGAGAGAGAGAGAGAGAGAGAGAGAGAGAGAGAGATTCAAAAATGCATCCTAATTAATATGGTAATTTGAACTGAGACTTAGCACTTGGGTTCAAGTGAATGTCACCTATGCTTCCATTTGAAAAAATAAAAGTCAAAAGCCTGCCAAGACCTTTCCATTACTTAGTTAATTTAGAGTAATGCTTAGATCACATGTATTCTGAACTGGTCATGTAAAAGCAATCTACAGACAAACACTCTGGCCTGTCCACTAAACAGAGACCCATTAGTATCAATTAAATCTCAAGGATCAAATTGAGAATTATAAAATTCCTTTTTTTCAAGAAAGAAATGTGGAATGTCTTAAGAAATGTTCCACTAAGATGTTTTAAAAATTTAGGTATTATTTTTTTTCTTAGTTTTAAGGACTTCTTAAAAAGTAAAATTAATAGAATGTCTGATGAGGGAAAATATGATCCTAATGAAAAAACTAATCTGAATTACAAATTAATAGATACATTTATAGTATTTAATTATTTTTCTATGATTTTAGGTTTTTACCTAAAGTAGAATATTTCATTATTTAAAGTAACCATTGTGAAGAGATGACTTCAAATGATGATAAAGTTACTCTCAAATTTTATAAAATGTTTATCAGGGTGAATATGTTGTGGGTTTTTTAATTTGTTTCTGTTGTTTTTTCAAAAAGAGATTATTTAATATGATTTTTTACAAATTAACTTCCTTGAAAAAGAAACTCATAATATTGGCTGTTCCAATGTTTGCCTTACATGTCTGAATGTTGTATATCCTATGTAATAAAAGGCTAATATGCAAATCAACCAAAAGGCCAGTCTATATGACATGTACTGACTATCAGGGACAAATGCTCAATGCAGAAGCTGCCCCTTGGTGGTCAGTGTGTTCCCATAGTGGGAGCACCACTCAGCCAGAGCTGGGCTCATGGCTGATGAGAGCCGTAGCTATGGTGTGAGCCTTTTCTGATTCCTTGGCAGGGCTAATGACCCCTTGGGTGATATTCAACTCTGGCTTAGGCCCAGGCAGACAGCCCCCAAAGAGTCCCAGACTGTAAGAGGGCATAGACCAAGCTGAGGGACCCTTCCCCCAAGTGCATGAATGTTGTGCACCAGACCTCTAGTCTATACTAATGATAGAGTAATATGCAAATTGGTCAGGATGCCATCATAGTAACAACCAATCAGCAGGCTAGGCACAACATGCATGGGTGGCCAGGGACTTGCAGCATCAGGTGAGGGGCCATAGCAGGGGCCTCTCCATATCTGTTTTGGGGGTCCTGAGGCATGCAGAGGTCTATAGTCCTTCACCATGGCCCTGCCCAAGGGCAGGGCTGCAGCGGGGGCCTCTGTACACCTGCGCCTGCACCTGGGGAGGGCTTTATCAGCAACCACCATGGCTGCCGTGAGGCTCAGAGAGAAAGGAAGGGCCTGATCAGCAGCTTCTGTGGCTGCTGCACTGTAGGCCCAGATCAGGGCTCATGCAGGAGGCAACCTATCAATGTGTCCCTCTGACACAGATATTTCTCTTTGTCTTTTTCTCTCTCTTCCATGCTCTCTAAAAATCAATGGGAAAATATGCTAAGGGAGGAAAGAAAGAAAGAAAGAAAGGAAGGAAGAAAGAGAGAAAGAAAGATGTCATATCCTATGAAAGAAACATCTTGAAAATGCCTAAAGAAAGTTGTAATTTTTTTTTTTTTTTGTAGTGAAGAGACTGTAGTCCATGTTGATGAAAACACTTTTGTGGCTGTGAGGGCCAAGGGCCAGCAGCAGTAGTGGCTGGCAGTGGCAGTGGCAGCTGCAGTAGAGGTGATGGGAACAGCATCTTCCACTGATCAGCCTGGTGGCTTCCTGCAGAGGATATCCCCTGTGGGATCTTGGACTGTGAGAGGGGGCAAGCTGGGCTGAGGAAATCCCCACCCCCAGTGCATGAGTTTTCGTGTATTGGGCCTCTAATTTTATTTAATAAAAGAGAAATATGCAAATGTACTGTTACTCCAACACACAAGATAGCTGCTCTTATGTGGACACAAGATGGCCAGCAAGGGAGGGCAGTTGGGAGGTACCAGGCCTGCAGAGAAGGGCAGTTGGGGAGAACCCAGGCCTGCAGGGGAGAGCAGTTGTGGGGACCAGGCCTGCAGGGGAGGACAGTTAGGGACAGAAAGGGGAGCAGTTGGGAGCTAGTAGTCCTGGAATGTGAGAGGGATGTCTGACTGCCCATTTAGGTCAGATCCCAGTAGGATAAGAGATTGGAGAGGGTACAGGCTAGGCTGAGGGACACACCTCCCGTGCACAAATTTTGTGCACCGGGACTCTAGTATAATATAAAAGAGAAAGTGTGAGGGGTAACTGCTGTAGTCCAGGGTGAAAGTAGAAGAGGCCCAGAACAGTGCTAGTGTTCTGCACTTTAATGTTTCCTTCTTTTTTGTTGTTGTTGTTGTTGTTTTTTAAATATATTTTATTGATTTTTTTAAATTAAATCTTTATTATTTGGATTATTACATTTGTTTCTCTTTTTTTCCCCGCCATAGCACCCCTCCACCCAGCTCCCACCCCTCCCTCTCCCATTGATCTCATCCATAGGTGTATGATTTTTGTCCAGTCTCCCTGTACACCCCTCACCCCTTTCCCCCTGAGAATTATCAGTCCACTCCCTTTCTGTGCTCCTGATTCTATTATATTCTCCAGTTTATTCTGTTGATCAAATTTTTAATTCACTTAATTTTTAGATTCACTTGTTGATAGATATGTATTTGTTGTTCATAATTTTTTTTATTTTTTACCTTTTTCTTCTTCCTCTTCTAAAAGATTTCCTTTCACCATTTCATATAATATTGGTTTGGAGTTGATGAACTCCTTTAGCTTTTTCTTATCTGTGAAGCTCTTTATCTGCCCTTCAATTCTGAATGATAGCTTTGCTGGATAGATTATTCTTGGTTGTAGGTTCCTGCTATTCATCACGTTGAATATTTCTTGCCACTCCCATCTGGTCGCATTGTTTCTGTTGAGAAATCAGCTGACAGTTGTATGGGTGCTCCCTTGTAGGAAATAAACTGTTTTTTCTCTTGCTGCTTTTAATTTTCTCTCTTTGTCTTTTGCTCTTGGAATTTTAATTATGATGTGTCTTGGTGTGGTCCTCTTTGGATTCCTTTTATACGGGGTTCTGTGTGCTTCCTGGACTTGCAAGTCTATTTCTTTTACCAGATGTGGGAAGCTTTCAGTCATTATTTCTTTAAATAGGTGTTCAGTATCTTGCTCTCTCTCTTCTTCTGGCACCCCCACAATTCTGATGTTGGTACGCTTGAAACTGTCCCAGAGTCTCCTTACATTATGTTCACATTTTTGGATTCTTTTCTTTTCTTGCTTTTCCAATTGAGTATTTTCTTCTTCTTTATATTTCAAATTTTTGACTTGATTTTTGCCTTTCTCTCGTCTGCTGTTAGGACTCTGTATAACATTTTTTATTTCAGTCAGTGTATGTTTAATTTCTATTTGGTCCTTTATCATCTTTAGTTGGACCTTTTCCATCTCTAGTTGGCTCTTTTCATCTCTAGTTGATCCTTTTTCATCTCCTATTGGCTCTCGCTAAGTTTATCCAACTTTTCTAGCATATTCTTGAAAAACCTTATAAGCGTGGTTTTGAACTCTATATCCAGTCGTGTTTTTTTTTTCCTCCATTTCTTTTGTTTGTGATCCCTTCCCTTGTCTCGGCATTTTCATTATGTCGGAGAAACTTCTGTGTTGAATTCAGCCTTATGATACCAGACGTGCAAAGCCGCAGAAGCCTCTGTTGAGCTTGGGAGGGGTGGAGTCTCAGGGCTTAAGGAACTGCCTTGCCTTCCAGTTGGCCCCACCCTCCACAGCCCCTGAGTCTCACGTGAATGGGTAATCGCTGGACCGGTCCTTGTGCACGCCCGCCCGCAGTGCCTCTAGACCGCTGCCTTTCCAGCTCCCCTGCACACCAGGACCACACGAGTCTAGGTCCCCAGGGTTTTGCCCGAAACAGGGGCCCAGTGGAGTCAGAAATGGCACAGTTGGGAGGGTCTGTCTCCCGCCCACTCGCGAAATCCAGCGGCACAATCAGCAATCTGTCCTTTGCGCAGTGCTGAGCGCGACCAGACCTCTGATCTTTTGTGACTCCCCTAAATTTCCGTGTACCTCTCCCTTTTCACAGTCCAAACTCCCCCCGTATGAGTTTTGGCTGGATCTGGGGTTTAGTGTCATAAGATACGGGGTTCAATGCCATTGGGAGCCTCCGTTTCCCTCCCGCCAGAGAAAGCCAGCCAGGTACTCTGGCACCCGCTCTCTCAGCACGCGTGTCTCCATACCTCAGCTTTTTGCAACTCCTTTGGGTTTCTGTGAGCCCCTCTCTTTCCTTCTAGCTGTAGAACTTACACTCGGCCAGCTTTCCTGTGGTTCTGGATGATGTCCGTTCTGTCTTTTAGTTGTAGTTTTGAAATTGTTGTGCGAGGCAGCAGTGTAGGTGTTTACCTATGCCGCCATCTTGGATTCTCTCCTAATGTTTCCTTCTTCATTTAACATTTGCCTTCTGTAAGATTAAATATGATCTTTATGCATCTTTTGCATTGCTCACTAGGATACATACCAAATGAAAAAAAAACAACTACTTGCATTAAAAAAATTAATTAATTTAAAATAGCCATTTATTTTATTAAACTACATGATTAAAAAAGTCAATTTAACAGTTTAAATTAATAAGGTACTTTATAAATGAATATCATATTAGAGTTTTGAAAATATTCATTAAAGAATGTTTTAAAAATAAATTTTATTTCTAAATATCTGGCTAAATTGTATCCAGCTTGTATAAATATCAACTTCACAATATGCAGATAAATTTGACTTCTTCTAATAGTAAGTTAGTTGAACACAGTCTTAAGAAAGAATAGAAATAACATATTCTGCTTTTCTGTATTACTATTATGAGTGATATAGAAAATGTCGATGTTCTTACCGAACTAAACTGTCCTTGAAAAGAAACCAAACTTTTCAGATGTTAGGATGCCATGTGTAAGTGACTGCTCCAGAGCACTAAACAGATGGGAGATAATTTATGTAAATCATTGTCTTCCTTTTTAGCTTTAAATAATCTTAATATAAGTACTTTAAAAAAATGTTCCATCCCAGCCAGTTTTTCTCAGTGGATAGAGCATCAGCCTGTGGACTGAAGGGTCCTGGGTTCAATTCTGGTCAAAGGCACATGTCCAGGTTGCAGGCTCAATCCCCAGTAGGAGGCATACAGGAGGCAACTGATCAATGAATCTCCCTCATCATTGATGTTTCTATCTCCCTCACCCTCTCTGAAATCAATAAAAATATTTAAAACAAACAAACAAACAACATATTTTAGGTTGTTTAAAAATATGTATCTGATATGAAATTCTTATACGTAAAATTTTTACAAATAAAATCCCTGTAGGTGAAAAAATATGTATATACTAGAGGCCCAGTGCACAAAATTCATGCATAGGAGGAAGGGTATCCTTCAGCCTAGCCTGATCCCTCTCCAATCTGGATTTCTGATTGCCCGTTTAGGCCTGATTTTACCTGGATCGGGCCTAAACATTGGATAAGTAGTTAATGCTCCACAAAATAAATAAATGTAATAGTGTATGCTTCTACTTAGATATACTCAATGCTAAGTGATTTTGTAATATGTGAAAGTAAAATTTTAAATTTTGTAGGAGTAATTCTACCTGCATCAGGCCTAAACTGTCAGTCATACATCCCTCTCACAATTCAGGACTGTTGGCTCCCAACTGCTCACCTGCCTGCTTTCATGATTGCTCCTAACAGCTTCTGCCTACCAGCCTAATCACCCCCTAACCACTTCCCTACCAGCTTGATTGATGCCTAACTACTCCCCTGCCAGCCTGTTTGCCCCTAACTGCCCTACCCTGTGGGCCTGGTCATCCCTAACTGTTCTCCCCTGCAGGTCTAGTCACCCCAAAACTTCTCTCCTCTGCCAGCCTGGTCACCCTTAACTGCCCTCCCCTGAAGTCCCTCTGAACTGTTCTTCCCTGCTGGCGTGATTGCCCATGACTGCCCTCCCTTGCAGGCCTGATCCCTCCCAACTTCCCTACCCTGCTGGCCATCTTGTGGTGGCCATCTTGTGTCCACATGGGGGCAGGATCTTTTAACAACATGGGGGTAGTCATCTTGTGTGTTGGAGTGATAGTCAATCTGCATATTACTCTTTTATTAGATAGGATAGAGGCCTATTGCATGGGTGAGAGACAGCTGGTTTGCCCTGAAGGCTGTCCTGGATCAGGGTGAGTGTTCCCTTGGGATGTGGGGTGGCCTGGGTGAGGGGCCTATGGTGGTTTTCAGGCAGGCCATGCCCCCCTGGCTATCCAAGCAGAAGTCCTGGTATCTGGGATTCATTTATATTCTATAATTGAAACTTTGTAGCCTGGAGCAGAGCCAAGCCTTCTGATTGCACAGCCATTGAAACTTTGTTGCCCTAAGCGGAGGCCTGCCCACCAGGGTGTGTGGAAAGCTTAGCTTCCTCCATCATCAGGGGCAACACAAACCTTACTCCTATTCTCTCTGTGGCCATAGCCATCTTGGTTGGGTTAATTTGCATACTTGCTTTGATTGGCTGGTGGGTGTGGCTGTCAGGTATAGGGGGAAATGGTCAATTTGCATATTACTTTTTTATTAGACAGGATAAATTTTATCTTTCTTCACTTTCCCTACCATGCTAATAACTATTAACCCTATGCCCATTGGATAAGCAGTTAATGCTCCACAAAACAAATAAATGTAATAGTGTATGCTTCTACTTAGATATACTCAATGCTAAATTATTTTGTAATATGTGAAAGTAAAATTTTAAATTCTGTAGGAGTAATCACTTAAAACTAGTTTGCAATTTCAAATTCTCATGTATATTGAGCTATATTTACATAGCTATAAATATAGACACACATTTTTTAGAAGGGCACATCTGTATGTTAAGCAAAGCCATCATGATCACAGAAATGTGTGTGTGTGTGTGTGTGTGTGTGTGTGTGTGTGTTCGCATGCAACCTTCTTTTCATAGTCAGAAAGTCAAATTCTGCCATATGGTGACCAAACCCATTTACTGAAATTAGATGGACATAACCAGTCATTAGCCATCATGATTATAATTAGTTAAAATAAATTCTGTAATTTTATTTAGTGTAGCTCTGCACCTGTTTTCTATTTCAATGATTTTACCCATGCTTGAGTCCACTGTTACCAGAATTTCCTTACCATGCAAAACATTTATTAAATGTCTGCTTGTTTCAACATTCTTTTTAAGGTGTGATGATAGTTAGAAAGAAATCAAATGATGGACTCTCTTTTCAGGGAATTTTATATATAATAGTAATGATTAACTATTATAACTATAATCTGCAGAGTACTGTTAGGACAGCCACTACAATTTAACCAATAAAAGAGGTGTAGAGACAAAAAGATCATGAAAAATTATACCAGGATCAAGAATTAAGAATCAAGAGGAAAGCCATTCTCTGCAATGTATATCCATTGCATATGAAAGAAATTTCAGCTGGACAGAAAGAAATTTACCTAGGCTTTTAATTCATGGCCTCTTATACTTAGCCTCATGATGTCAGAAAGAAATTACATTGAGTGGAGTGAAATAGACAAGGAAACTTTATTCAAGATTATTGAAATAGATACTAAAGTCAACTACCTTGATAGGCAGGAGAGTTTATAAGAGAGGGATAATGAAGACAACAGTCTGAAGGTTAGTGAAGTTGAGGATATAATTAAGGTTATCTCGGTTAGGGGCATACGGAGACTTTACTATCATATATAATACTTTTAATATTAAATTATTGATATTAATTCTATATGTGTATTTATCATCTATCTAGTTACTATCATCCATTTATCTATTTGCATATCTACCTATATAAATGAAAGAATTCAACTTGAAAAAAAGCAAACCAATAATTTATGAAAAGCATATAGACTCCTAGAGTCTCTGTGCACAAAATAGGTTTGTGGGGAGGGGTGTGTGTCCCCAAGCCCAGCCTGCATCCTCTTCAATATGGTACCCCTCAAGGGATGTCCAACTGCCCAATCCCAGTTGGACATCCCTCTGACAATCCAGAACTGCTGGCTCCCAACCGCTTGCCTGCCTGATTGCCTGATTGCTCCTAACTGCTTCTGCCTACCAGTCTGATCACCCCCTAACCACTCCCCTGCCAACGTGATCAATGCCTAACTGCTCCCCCACTGGCCTGATGTCCCGAACTGCCCTCCTCTACTAGCTTGGACACCCCTAACTGCTCTCCCCTGCCAGCCTGGTTGCCCCTAACTGCCCTCCCTGCAGTCCTAGTCCCCCAATTGGCCTCCCCTGCTGGCCCAGTCACCCCTTACTTCCCTCCCTTGCTGGTTTGATTGTCCACAACTGCCCTCTCTTGAGAGCCAACTTGTGACAGCCATCTTGTGTCCACATGAGAGCAGCCATCTTTGACCACATGGGGGCAGCCATTTTGTGTGTTGGAGTGACAATCAATTTGCCTATTACCTCTTTATCATATAGGGATAATGAATGTTTAAAAATAATGATCTTCTTATAGTATCTTATTCATTTTGTCAAAACCAATCTTGTCGGAAACCAAAAATTGTTCTCACTAGATGGATGTAAACAGGAAGGCAGAAGGCAGGTCAACCTTAATTGCTCTGAAAGGTCAGAGCTATTTACTCACTGTTTTGTTGAAACATTATTGGTCGAAGCAACCTCTATGTTTGTTTCTTGTTAATTTCTGTTTTTGTTATTTCCTGCCTAAAGGCTAGGGGTGTGTCCCAAAGCCTTAATAAAAGGGAGAAAAAGGCCAGAGCAAGTGGCAGTCCTTTCCACTAGAGGAAGGCTCCCGCCTGGCCCCCCAATATCGCCAAATTTATGCTTTCTAGTCTCTCTTTTCGTTTGCGTGCGGCCTCCTTCAGAACCCGAACCCTGACCCGGGAACCCTGAACCACGCGGGACGTGGAAAGAGGTTCCCACACAATCTTTTTTTCAAAGATTATAGGAAGCATGGGCAGGGTGGCTCAGTGATTGAGCATCAACCTATGAACCAAGAGGTCATGGTTCTAGACCCAGTTGGGGCACATGCTCAGGTTGAAGGCTTGATCCCCAGTGTGGGAAGTGGGGGAGGCAACCAATGGATGATTCTCTCTCATCATTGATGTTTCTATATGTCTTTCCCTCTTCCTCTCCTATCCTCTCTGAAATCAATAAAAATATATTTTTGAAAAGATTATAAGAAGAAAGAAAACAAAATACAACTATCTGTAAGTCTCTTTTCCCCATGCTTATAGGTCCGCACTTCAGAATTGCTATATATAAGAAACTTCCAACTTCAACTTGTTAGCAAGTTCTAGACAGTTGACCCTTGAACAATGCAGAGGGTAAGGATTCTGACCTATCATTTAATTAAAAATTCACATATAACTTTTGCTTCTCCAAAAACTTAACTCTTTATTATCTACTGTTGACCTTAACAATAACAAATAATTAACACATATTTTATGTTATATGAATTGTATTATAGTCTTACAAAAAATTAAGCTAGAGTCAAGACTAGTTTGGCTCAGTGGATAGAGCGTCAGCCTGTGGACTGAAAGGTCCCGGGTTCGATTCCGGTCAAGGGCATGTACCTTGGTTGCAGGCATATCCCCAGTAGGGGGCGTGCAGGAGGCGGCTGATCAATGTCTCTCTCTCATTGATGTTTCTAACTCTCTATCCCTCTCCCTTCCTCTCTGTGAAAAATCAATAAAATATATTTAAAACACAAAACATTAAGCTAGAGAAAATAAAAGGTTATTAAGAAAATCATAAGGAGTATACATTTGCAGTATTTATTGAAAATAATTCACATATAAATGTTCCCACGCAGTTCAAAGTCTTATTGTCTAAGAAACAACTATATATTTTTGGGAATGATGTAACCATCACCTAGCAGGACTACAGTTCCTTGAAACTTTATGGATCTCTGTCTTAGTAAATATTGGTCCATTTGGCTTTTACCTCTTTTTTGGTATATATGGTAGGAGATTATTCATAATTTATAACCTCATTCTAATGTCAATACTTTCTTTAAAATATTGCTAAAATATATTACTTTTTATACAGATTATCACTCTTCTCTGTTAGTATCATATCCTCTGAACATAATTCTCTCATTACACTGCTTGCATTATGCATTCTGTCTCCTATAGGGTAATTATTATCTATTATTTATCATTCAAGAGCAACTAGTAGAATTCTAAACATGCAACATTTTATAAATATTTGTGAAGTGGATGAATGAATGATCATTAAATTTAACATGGAGATCAAATATAATACAAATATAAAATTATTTGAAAAATAAATGTAATTTATATCTTCATGTCATAATATATTTATAAAAACATAGCAGAACTTCAGCCACTGGATCTAGAGACATAATTATAAGGAAAGCATATTGTCTAGGATTCTTTCTGATGAATGTGGGAATGAAAATCAAAATTGGAATCTCTTATGAGAAACATTTATTTGAATAAACCCCCAGGAATAAAAACATTGGGAGATTTCTACTTGCAAAGAAAGATAACTGTTAGGATATTATTCAATGTGGCATTTTATAAATAAAAATTTGGCCCTCAAATATATATTTTATACATACCAATGGGACACCATTTCAATGCA
This sequence comes from Lasiurus cinereus, assembly GCA_011751065.1. Lineage (NCBI taxonomy): Eukaryota > Metazoa > Chordata > Mammalia > Chiroptera > Vespertilionidae > Lasiurus > Lasiurus cinereus. The sequence continues at coordinate 26,782,558 of JAAGEH010000012.1, forward strand.
GAGGAAAAAGAAAGCAAGACTTAAGACTACTCTACAATAACTATGAGGTTATTAGGTAGAGTACTTCTTACAACCCAAAACAACGAGAGAAAATATCTTTTCATTTCTGAAAAATATGAACTATACTAGAAGCCCAATGCTTGACATTCATGAACCATTGGGGGTCTCTCAGCCAGGCCTGTACCCTCTCTCAGTCTGGGAGCCCTCAGGGGATGGCACAGACCTACTAGCCATGAGCCCAGCTTCTGGCTGAGCAGTGCTCCCTCTATAGTAATGCACTGACCACTAGGGGGCAACTCCTGCATTGAGTGTCTGCCCCTGGTGGGCAGTGTGTGTCATAGTGACTAGTCATTCCACCATTGGGCCAAAAGAGGCTCTCTAACATCTCCCAAGGGGTCCAGGATTGCAAGGGGGTGCAGGCCATGCCAAGGGTCCCCACTGGTGCACGATCAGGCCCAAAGAGAAATGTGGGAAGTTAGCGAGCTGGGAAGGGACTTCAGGAGGACTCTAGGGCATGTCTGGCCCATCTCACTCTGTTCTGATCAGCTGGACCCCAGCAGCAAGCTAATTTACTAGTCAGAGCATCTGTCCCCTGGTGGTCAGTGAACATCATAGCTAGCTGTTAAACAGCCTTAGCATATCATTAGCATATTATGCTTTGATTGGTTGAACATATGACTGGACGACTAGACACTTAGCATATTATGGTTTATTATATAGGACTAAAGGCCTGGTTCATGAAACTTGTGCACTGGGGAGGAGTTATCCCTCAGCTCAGTATACACCCTCTCTAATCTGGGACCACTTAGGGGATGTCTTACTGCCCTCACCTGCTGGCCTGATCTTGCCTCCAACTCCCCCCACTGCCAGCCCAGTTACTCCAACTGACCTCCCCTGCTGTCCTGTTCACCCCAACTGCCCTCCCCTGCTGGCCTTCTTGTGGCAGCCATCTTCGTGGTGGCCATCTTGTGATAAGATTCCACGGCCATCTTTTGATGGTGTGGGGAAGCCATCTTGTGATGACATGGGGGTGGCCATCTTGTGGCAGCCATATTGTGATGCAAGGGTGAGATGCAACCTAGGATTTTATTAGTATAGATACAGTGGTACCTCGAGATATGAGTTTAATACCTTCCGTAACCTTGAGGCGTGGGAAACTATGAGACGCTCTAGTCGCGGTAAACTGGTGGGTCGTGTGCAGCCGGCCGATCCGCACAATTACTCGTATCTCAAATGTTGCTCATATTTCAAAGCAAAAATCACTTGCTTGACAGCTCGTATCTCAAAAATCTCGTATGTTAGGGCACTCGTATCTCGAGGTACCACTGTATGTGTTTTTTGGTCTCTGCCAACACCAGCCTTAGTCTCCAAACTCAGAATGAAGGATGATGTGATTCATTTTTTGCTTTCTCATTGCTATCTGGCAATGCTATCCTTACTACATTTGCCAACACTAATAGGCCATGAAGAAAATTTATACCAACTCACAAACCTATTCTTTTAGACCTCATTTCAAATTCACAGCTATAATCTGTAAAGTACCTATCCCGAGCACTTTTAAAAACTATTGAGTTGCCGAAACCCGTTTGGCTCAGTGGATAGAGCGTCGGCCTGTGGACTGAAGGGTCCCACGTTCGATTCCAGTCAGGGGCATGTATCTTGGTTGTGGGCACATCCCCCGTAGAGGGCGTGCAGGAGGCAGCTGATGGATGTCTCTCTCATGGGTGTTTCTAACTCTTTATCCCTCTCTCTCCTCTCTGTAAAAATTCAATAAAATATATTAAAAAAACAAAACAAAAAACTATTGAGTTTAATTTTAGCTTGCCTAGCGTCACTATTTGGTATTATTCGTTATTTTCCAGTTAACATATAAGTTGCTTTTTTAATCTATGAAGTATTACATTATTACACCCTTGCTTACTTCAACTATTCTCTTGTCACTTTATATTTCATTACTACTTTTCTTCTCTAATTTTTAATTAATCTCTTGAATATCTGCTATGTAGTCATTCAGCACTATATCCATAATTCAGTCTTTGAACACTTCCTTCACTTTATTTCTTTAAATGGAATCTGCCCATTCCCAAAGGACACTAATTCTCCTGCAGTCACAAAGTAAAAATAATTATTTATTTATTCAAAAATCTTCCTAATTCAGAGCAAGAGTGAAAATTCTATCTGTGACAGTCACAATGGCTCTCATATGATTTCTTCTTCACGCAGATCATAGACAAAAATAAAAATATTTCAGTACCATATTATTAATATTGGATCAGTCAACTTCCCATCTTTTAATTCATCATTGACTTGAGTATAAATGACACATCAGACCCTGACAAAAGTGTTGTTCCATTTTATCTTCATTCATAAATCTTAAATACCCTGGACTCTGGATTTTGGCACTTAGGATTTTTGACCTATTTTTCAATAGCTCTTTTCTCACTTATCCTCAGTAATTTCAGCAATCACAATTTGTATTTTTCTTCAGAAAAATTGCCTGCAAAAATAATCAATATTTAAAAATTATACTATGAAGTTACCTCTCTTCATTTTCCTTTCCATTCTCTTACTCAAGTACTTCAAATCCTGTTTAACTTCTTCCTTATTATACATATAATGATTGATGTTCACAGGTCCAAAACAATCTTTAGTGTTTACCCCAACCCCATTTAGCAAATATTATATGCTTTAACTTTTAAATTGCTTCCCCAGGTGATTTAATTTTATTGTAACTTTGATGACACATCACATGAACCTGCCAAAATTCTGACCTGTAAGAGTGCAAGGTCAAAGATTTTGTTTTTAAAGAATTCGGACTACCTGCATTCCTATCTTGATTAATCATTAAATGGAGAAGTAGCCAAATATTTGTAAGCTTTGGTTTGCACAAACACCATATGGTAATAATTTTAAATATTTCATAGAATACTATTAATATAAGGAAATAATCCAGTAAGTGTATTTATCACAGTGTTTACAAAGTTAGTATTCATAGCTTCAGGAATCATTGTTGTCATTAAATTTCTCTGTCTACGTGTATGATAAAATAGAGGCAGAGCTTAAGTTTATTATAATTTTAAATTATAGTCACCAACTTTAACTAGATTTTCAACAATGATTCACAGTTAATTTGTTTTCATTTTTTATCCTTGCCTTCTCAAAGAAACTAATTTTCCAGTTATCTCTACTGTCCTCCAAGCCTTTGTCTTGGAGGACCACTAAATCTGCCCCTCGTCATTCTCATTTCCGTACCTTGCATTTTAGAATGAAAATAAAAGCCAGTATGTAAGAACATCCTTATCCTGAAATCTAATCCTATAGGAATAAACACACATATCAAGATATTATTAAACTTGTTAAAAAAAATGTCTCCTATCAGACCATTAGTTGCAAGATATCAATAAATTTTCTGATTTTTCCTGTACTTTCTTTGACAGCATAGTATCTGATAACCAATAGAATTATTATATTTTTAACAATTAAATTGAGTTTTTATTTATATCACCACACTCATAGAAAACAGGAAAATCATATATAGCTCTTATGGACTTAATTTTATTTCTTCAAAATTCAAATGTTGAAGCTCAACCTCAGATTGCTCCATTGGGGCAAGATTTTTCTTCACTGTGCATAATAACCCTGTTCATGGTGAGGTGCTTAGCAGCATCTCTGGATTCTACCCACTGGTGTTCAGTAGAGCAGTTCCTCATATATTGTTGAAATCTAAAAATGTTTCCAAACATTGCCAGTATCTACTGGAGGACAAGTTCATTCTTGTTTGAGCACACTGTATTTGCTCCTAATTTGCTTTTAATAGAAAATAATAATTATTAAAATTTCACATACACATGAGGGATCTATTTGAATGCAGTTACTATTCATTTTATTAGAACAACATAAACAGGTAAAATAATTATTTTTTTCTGTATTGGGCACATATTAAAAATAATACATAATAATGACAGACTGATAAATCTAAGCACATATACTTTAATTTTACCCAAAGGTCAGCCATTCTTAAAAAAATGTTAGTCTTAATTTTAAACATTATGTCTTCATGATACTAGGTAATATCACTTGAAGTCATATCCCATCTGTAGTGGCTATGTCTTTTTTTTTAATTTATTTTATTGACTTTTTACAGAGAGGAATGGAGAGAAATAGAGTTAGAAACATTGATCAGAGAGAAACATCAATCAGCTGCCTCCTGCACACCCCCTACTGAAGATGTACCCTTGACCAGATTCAAACCTGGACCTTTCAGTCCGCAGGCTGACACTCTAACCACTGAGCCAAACTGGTTTCAGCAATAGTGGCTATGTCTTAATGTCAACATAAATTTTTCTAATTTATTGTATATAAAGTATATTTTAATATTATTACATTTTTTGGTGTGGCTATTAATAAGATTATATGAGTTTCAAGTATACATTTCTATAATGCATCATCTATATACTGCATTATGTATTCAACACCCAAAATCAAAATTTTTATGACTATAGAAATACTCATTACACACCCACACACACATACCCACACACAAACCTCTCTGATCATTTGAGCAGCAGATATCACTGGCCAGGACATGATTGATGTATTGTTGCTCAGTTGCATCTAACCTTGCAGATATTCAGTTGATTTTGTGGGAGCCATTACTGTTGTAAAGAAAGCTAGATAAATCAGAAAATGGTTTAATCAGTTCCAGAATGAAGGTATCTTAAAATTGGAAAAAATTTAATTATTTACTCCAAACATTTTTATTGTTACATTTACTCATTGATATTTAATTAGCATTAACCTGAGTATACCTAGACATGATTATAAAAATCTTCACAAAATTAAAAATATTATCTATGTTCTTAACAGGTTGTAAATTCAGGGATCATCTTACTCTCTCTAAGACTAAAACATTCTTACTCATTTCAAATAATTTTGCTGATATAGAAGTATGAAGACAACTATGTTGAAGATGCCCCTTATATCTTTCCATCACAAAAATATACAGGATACTTTCAATGAAATATTTAAAAAGGTGTTCACATAAAACATGAATTTGTATTACCCCTGAACCCTCTCTGCAAAACAAACCTACATAAAATAAATAAATATTCTCATGTATCGTGAATCACTTTTAAGCCTGCCTGTAGTTTTGTCAAGTAAAAGAAGAAAAAAAAGCCTATAAACATATTCTGAGAATGTTCAAGCATTTTTATTTCTACAAGCAGAAGTACACATTTGAAGTTCAAACTCTGTTCCTAAGAGCTTCTACAAATTAACTCTGAGAATATTTACAGTTTTGTTAAAAATACTCACCGACAAAATAACTATTCAAATAGTTCAGTCAAGATTTCTCTGACTTTTAGACATGTTTAACAGATAAAATGAGTTTAAAAACTATTAATATCTGTGCATATCAGGTGAAATAAACATTATGCATTTGCTCCCAAAACAAAGAAGCACTTTGGAAAAGGGCAGATGAATGTCTATGCAGTATCTCAAATACTAAACAAATATTTCTAGAAAAACTGAAGACAAAAGAGTTTTATATCTTTGCTTTCCTATGTCTTTCACTTCTTAGTTTTCTGTTTTGTTTGTTGTTTTTTTTTTAACTCTCTAGGATTTCTGTTATCATAATATAGAAGTGGTGATAGTGTCTCTCCTTGTTCTCAGAGAGAAAGCTATTCCATACACTTTATCAAATAGCAAAAGTATGGCTAAATTCTTTCTCCCATCAATAATGGATGCTGGCCTACTCCTCAGGCTTTTATGTCTCGGTGATCATATAACATTTCTCCGTTTACCTGTTAATGTAACAAATTACACAACATATTTTTATATGATAAATAATAACTTATTTTTTACTTATAAAGAACAGATTTTTAAAATCTTCAACTGAGAATATATTTTTAATGACTTTTAGAGATAGGAGAAGGGAGAAAGATAAAAGAGATAGATAGAGACATCTATTGATTGCCTTTCAAATGTGCCTTGACAGGAGAGGGAGCCAAAAACCAGGTATATTGCAATCCAGCCTGTTATCCATTGGTATTCACGACAACACTCGAGCTACTGAGCACCCAGCCAGAGCCTACAGAACACGCTTTTTTATAATCACATGTTATTCTTGTTACATGTTATTTCCTTTGATTTGTTAATACATTGTTAAAGATTCTGCATCTATGTTCATAAGCTATGTTGATCAGTTTGTTCTTTCTGGGTTTTGTAAAGTTATTTTAAGCTTTTGGTATGAAGGTTATGTTGGCCACATAAAATTCACTTTATCTAAAATTTGAAAATCACATTAAAGCTACTTCTCTCTGTGAAATATGGAATAAATCTCTTGGAAGCCATCAGGGCATGAAATTTTTATCTTTAATTTTTTAAGAAAATAATATTTACTTTTATACTATAATAATTCAAATTTCCTATTTTTTGTGTGAATTTTAGGATTTTTGAGAAGTTTGTCTAATAGAGTTAAATTCATTGGCAAAACAAGATAAATAATTAGGTTCATGTCTAGGATCTTTGGAGATTATAATTTTGGTTCTTTTTGTATCAGGTTTTAAAAGAATTTTATCAATTTGATTAACCTGTTCGCATTGTCATTGCTCTCATTTGTATTTTATCTTCTATTTCATTAATTTCTTCTTTTATCTTCATTTTTTTCTTTATGTTTTTTTTTGGCTAATGTTCTATTTAGAGCTTTTAAAAGGAAGTATAATGTATACATATTCAAAACCATAGTAATTAAAAATAGTGTGAGTTGATTAGTCCAATTTTCCAGTTCATTAAGGGATTAATTTATACAAAGAACATATGCTATTTAACAAAACTTCTACAAATTATAATTAACATAACCACTACAAAACTATGTTATGAAATTATTAAAAATTTTCATACCTCAATGCTTTTTCATTTAATATGAGAAATTAAAAAACTTCACTGCAAATATGACTTATCTAAGTGTCCATGGGTGCTATATTTGATTCAAAGTGTAAAATGGATGCAATACTAGAGAATCTATATGAAATAATACTAAACATCTGGATTTGTGTTTGACAAATCAAGGCCTACAGTACATAAGTGTGAGTCATTGCTCAATTTAGAAAAAGAAAGGAATTACAGCTCTGATCATAATTCTTTATTGACTAGCTGATGAGATAGCATAAAAATGGCATGAAAGCTCTGGTTGAAAAAGACTAGTACCTTTAAATAGAAAGAAACCATCAAATAGAAATTCATTTCCATTGAAATTTAAACACTTTTTTTCTATTTAAAGAAAAATAAGGTAAGACAGATATTAAACAGTACAGCTCTCTTGGAGAAGCAAAGTCCATCTCTTAATTCTTATCTTTAATTCTTTTTAAAAGATATATATATATATATATATATATATATATATATCTTTATACATGTATATATACATGTATATATATAGTAAAAGTTACTTAATACATTATACTCTAAAAAAGTGTAAACTGGGAATAATTTATCAGAATATTATTTTAGGAAAAGTTATAATTTTCTCATATGATAATAGTTAATGACCACATATTGTGAACTATGAAATTGATTAACATGACATGACAAATTTATATAGGTAGAACTAGTGTAAATTACTTGCGATCTGTTTTTAAATATATGTATTTAATTTCATACTTATGAGCTATACTGAGAGTCAGATTTATTTATAGTAAAGCATTGAAAGGGAAAATAAGACATATGGGGGGCTAGCTATCTGATTCTGTGCCCATAACCAGCATTCTGATGCACACTTACTTGCAGACAAACTCCATTCTTATCTCTGATGTCTGTCCTGCCTTGCAGAATCTGTTTCCCAGAACACTCCCATTTTACATGGACCATATATAACCCCCTGAGGGGTTTGGCAGTGCTAGCACCAGACAGGCTTCTGAGGGTAATCTCACTTCCCCCATCCCAACTCACAGGGGGCTGCAAAGCCAGTGAAAAGTTCTGATCCATATTTGGCGGATAAAGAAAACTAAGGGCATAAAGGGAAAGCTTTGTCCATATTCATTGCTCAGGATTTGGAGATTGACTCCCCTGAGTCACAGCACTAATGCATCTGCAAATAAAGGCTACTTTTCTGAATATCCTCTGGTATTTGCATGATGAATCTGAGTGCCTGGTTGATTAATTCTCACATGCCACCTGGCAGCTTATAAGCAACAACATGATATAAACTTCATATTTGGGGAAGTGTTTGACTAGAACCAATATTATGTCTTTCATTGAAACTTGAAAATATTTTAAAGAAAGGTAAAGTAGCCAGCTGCTAGTGCTGTATTATCCAGTAATATTTTATTCATTTGCTCATTGATTTGACCAAACAATTTCCCATTACCTTAGTACTCTTACTTATATTAAAGAGTGCAATCAATAAAATACGAATAATAATCTATATCGCCTATCAATTCATTAACATTAATTTGAAATAATATGTTTATTGCTTATCTCACTATTTTAATCTTGTTTCCTTATAACAATTTCTATATTATTGCCTTACATTGTTATTAACTTTAAATGTGTCACTGTGCCATGATACCTCTCTTGATTATACATCATACTAACAATGCATAAGAACATGCTTTTTTTTTTTAAGTCTCAGTTATAAAATGACTAAGTAATAGGGATATAATGTATAGCATGGTGACTATCCTATATAATAAAGAGGTAATATGCAAATAGACCATCACTCCAACACACAAGAAGGATGCCCCCATGTGGGCAAAGATGGCCACCAAAAGATGGCCAGCAAGGCGGGCGTGGGAGGGGCAGTTATGGGTGACCAGGTCAGCAGGGGAAGGGAGTTGGGAGAAACAAGGTCTGCAGGGAAGAGCAGTTGGGGGAACCAGGCCTGCAGGGAAAGGCAGTTAGGAGTGACCAGGCTAGCAGGGGAGGCAGTTGGGGGGAACCAGGCCTGCAGGGGAGGGCAGTTAGGGGTGACTGGGCTGGTGGAGGAGGACAGTTTAGGGCAACCAGACTGGCAGGAGAGGACAGTTAGGGGCAATCAGGCTGGCAGGGGATCAGTTAGGTGTCAATCAGCTTTACAGGAGAGTGGTTAGAAGGTGATCAGGCTGGCAGGAAGAAATGGTTAGGGGCAATCAGGAGGGCAGGCAGGTGAGCAGTTAAGAGCCAGCAGTCCAGGATTGTGAGAGGGATCCCAGATTAGATAGGGTGCAGGCTAGGTTGAGGAATACATGCCCCTCCCCATGCACAAATTTTGTGCGCTGGGCCTCTAGTAGTCAAAAATATTGTATCTCATATTTGAAAGTGACTAGGACAGTAGATCTTAAGAATTCTCAATACAAGAAGAAATATTTGTAACTATGTATCATTGTTGTAGGCAGTTAGACAGACATGAGCAGAGTAAGGAGGATGGGCCAGGTACAGAAAGTCACCAGGATGGAAAGTCCTCACTGCCTAGTAAAATACAATTGTAGAGTGGGACATTGTTCCCAAGGTGACCTTTCCTCCCTAGCATATCACTGACCAACTAGTTTGGACCTTCTGAGATTTCCTCCCTATAGAAAACATCTAGGCCTCAGTTCTATTTCAGTTCCAAGCCTGGGAAAACCAGACAAGTGATGCTGTGGCTGCCTCAGGACCAGCTGCATTGAATAATGATTCCTTGAAAGGACACATTGGAGAAACTAAATATTCTATTAAGATCTTCTCCTGGGACCTCCCCTGAGGTCTCTACCCTTAAAACTCTTAGGAGGGAGGGTCCAGTGTGCTCTCCCCCCAGAGAGCTAGTCCTTGGCTTTCCCTTCCACTTCCCCCATCCTCACCCATCAGGCACATTATCATTAACTTTGAAGCCCATGCTTCAAAGGCCCTTCCTTTATCTCTGTTTACTAAGCCCATTTCTTCTAAGAAGTATTTTTTCTACCTCTGTGATTTATCAAAGAAATGTTCTCTTATAGTTTGAGTCTTGGATTTGAATTCTTTCCTAGCCACAACACAAGCACCAAGTTTGCTGAACTCAGGTCTGGTCAGACCCCACTGGTCTAATACCTGGAGCAGAAACTGCTGTCTACAATTAAACTTCTCCAGGTTATTTCAGCTAATAAACATGTGACGAGTTAGCAAGAGAAAATAATGCACACATATATATGGCAACCCTGCCACACATGAAAGAGTCAAAGACCCCCATGTGCAGGAGAGGTTCAAAGACAGAATGGTTATGCAAGACATCCTGAGCTGGGGAAGAGGTAAGGGGCCTGGAGGCTTCAAGCCTTTATTTGGTAAAGTGATTTTAAACTTTTATTTGGTAATTAAAAGTTTGTCCTGCCCTACAGAGGTTCTGATAATCTCTAATTATGGTCAAGGTCTTTAATCCCAGTTCTTCCCTAGAGTTGAGGGAGGGGAAGACATTTCTTCTAATCCTACAGCTAAAGTTATCCTCAGCTCAAAATATTCTACATACCACAAAAGCACATGTTAGGGTGACTAGATCTAAACCTCCACAAATATATATATGACAGAGAGAGAGAGAGAGAGAAGAAACAATAAATACTAATATTTAATGTATTAGTATATCATGATATTAATATTGATAATAATTATAATAATCTCAGGTTGGACACAAATGTGCTAGTTAAAATCTCTCAGGATTTTAAGATTGCATTCTTGCATCATATGAAAGGAATATGTGAGAGCATCTTTGGATGACAAGCTCAGGGAAGGCCTACATGGCAGCTTTTAAAACTCAAATACCTAAAGTAACCACAAAGGATGGTCTGAAATTAAACTTTAACTAAAAGCAGTTATGGTGGGTAGTCACCTCCTAGGCCTGTATCTTCCCTGACAAGGTCAATCTTTCCCTTAACTGAGCTTATTGTCTTTTTGAATCTATGATAACATATAGTTGAAATGTCTGCTTAACTTGAAACTTCCCTTTTTACTGGACCTCTCAGGGCACAACTGAATGCTCTGGGCACCAGGACAGATACCACAAATTCCTTCATTGTTATTATTATTATTATTTTTAATTTCTTTATTGATGGTGGTATTACATATGTGTCCTTATTCCCCCATTACCACCAACCCCCTCATTCATGCCCTTACCCCCCTGTTGTCTGTGTCCATTGATTAGGCTTATATGCATGCATATAAGTCTTTTGGTTTGTCTCTCCCCTTACCCCAACCTCCCCTACCTTCCCTGAAGTTTGAGGTTCCGATCAATGTTTCTCTGCCACTGGATCTGTTTTTGTTCCTCAGTTTATATTGTTCATTATATTCCATAAATGAGTGAGATCATGTGATATTTATCTTTCTCTTCCTGGTTTATTTCACTTAGCATAATGCCCTCCAGCTACATCCATACTATTGCAAATGGTAAGAACTCCTTTTTTAATGCAGCATAGTATTCCACTGTGTAGATGTATCACAGTTTTTTAATCTACTCATCTGCTGATGGGCATTTAGACTATTTCCAAATGTAAGCTATGGTGAATTGTGCTGCTATGAATAAATGGGTGCATATATCCTTTCTAATTCGTGTTTCTACTTTTTTGGAATATATTCCCAGAAGAGGGATCACTGGGTCAAATGGGAATTCCATTTTAGTTTTTTGAGGAAACTCCATACTATTCTTCACAGTGGCTGCACCAGTCTGCCTTCACACCAGCAGTGCATGGGGTTTTATTTTTCTTCACATCCTCACTAGCTCTTGTCATTTGTTCATTTGTTGATGATAGCAATTTTGACAGGAGTGAATGCTATTTTGGTTTGCTTCCACTAAGATGATTTAGTGACTTTGAGCAGGTTTTCATATGTCTCTTGGCCTTCCTTTTGTCTTCTTTTGAAAAGTATCTATTTAGATCAGTTGCCCATTTTTTGTTTGGATTGTTTAACTTCCTTTCATTAAGTTGTATGAGTTCCCTGTGAATGTTGGAGATTAAACCCTTATCGTTGATATCATTGGCAAATATGTTCTCCTGTGCAATAGGCTTTCTCGTTTTGTTGATGGTTCCTTTGCTGTGCAAAAGCTTTTTATTTTTATGTAGTCCCATTTGTTTCTTTTCTCTTTAGTTTCCATTGCCATAGGGCCATGGTCGGGTAACTGCGGCTTGCGAGCCACATGTGGCTCTTTGGCTTCTTGAGTGTGGTTCTTCCACAAAATACCGTGGCCTGGGTGAGTTTATTTTGAAGAAGTGGTGTTAGAAATTAAAGTTTAAAAAATTTGGCTTTCAAAAGAAATTTCAATTGTTGCACTGTTGATATTTGGCTCTGTTGACTAATGAGTTTTCCAACCATTGCCCTATGGACAGTATCAATGAAGAAATTGCTTTGGCATATATCTGAGATTTCACTTCCTATGGATTCCTCTAGTATTTTTATATTTTCCCATCTTATGTTTAAGTCCTTGATCCATTTTGAGTTTATTCTTATGTATGGTGTAAGTTGGTGGTCTAGTTTCATTTTTTTGCATGTATCTGTCCAATTTTCCCAACACCATTTATTGAAGAGATTCTCTTAACTCCCTTGTATGTTAATTACTTCTTGGTTAAATATTAATTGAGCATAGTGGTTTGGGTCAATTTCTGGGTTCTCTATTCTATTCTATTGGTATTTATGTCTGTTCTTGTGCCAGTACCAGGCAGTTTTGAGAACAGTGGCTTTGTAATACAGCTTGATATCTGGTATTGAGATCCCACCTACTTTGTTTTTCTTTCTCAGGATTGCTGCAGCTATTTGGGATCTTTTTTTTATTCCAGATTAATTTTTGGAGAGTTTTTTCTAGATCTGTGAAATATGCTATTGGTATTTTAATGGGGATTGCATTGAATCTTTAGATTGCTTTGGGTAGTATAGACATTTTGATGTTGGTTCCACCAATCTATGAACACGATATATTCTTTAATCTGTATATGTCTTCTTCTATCTCTTTTTTCAGTGTTCCGTAGTTTTCCTGGTGTAGGTCTTTTACCTCCTTAGTTAAGTTTTTTCCTAGGTATTTTAATTTCTTTGGTGTGATGGTAAATGGGATTGCCTTTTTAGTCTCTCTTTCTGTATGTTCATTATTGGTGTATAAAAATGCCATAGATTTCTTGGTGTTAATTCTGTATCCTGTTACATTGCCAAATTCATTTATTAAGTCTAATAATTTTTTGATGGAGTCTTTAGGGTTTTCTGTGTACAGTATAATGTCATCTGCAAACAAATACAGCTTTACTTCTTTTCCAATTTGGATTCCTTTTATTTCTTCTTCTTGTATGATCACAATGGCTAGTACTTAAAGCACTATGCCAAAAAGGAGTGGTGAGAGTAGACATCCCTGTCTTGTTCCTATTCTTAGGGGAAATGGTTTTAATTTTTGTTTATTGAGTATGATGTTGGCTGTGGGTTTTTCATATACAGTGGTACCTCAAAATATGAGTTTAATTCGTTCCATAACCTTGCTCCTATATCAAGTTGCTCGTATCTCAAAGCAAATTTCCCCATTGAAATCAATTGAAATGCAATTAATCTGTTCCAGCTCCCCAAATGCCACCCCAGTGGTTCTTGTTATGTGTTTTTAAATAAGAAAAATGTATTTATAAATGACAAATATTGTATAAAAATCATTAAAGAGAATGTAAAGGAATAAACTGGTTTTATAAAGTATATTTACACTCTTAATGCTGCACTTTATCCCTAAACTGAATGTAACTTAACTAATCTTCACTGAACTTAATTGTTACTGGTCTTTGCATTTTTGGCCGATTTAAAAACAAAACAAAGCAAAAAAAAACGTGTCCAACGAGGTTTGCCTCTTCCTCCCTTTCAGAATGTTTCTGAAATGAGTAAGGCAAGTTTCATTGAACAGCTCCGATGCACAACCAGTAGCAACTTTTTTCGGGGTGTTTCTTTTCCAGGAAGTGTGACACCCTCTCCCACATTCCTAAGATCTCCTTTATCTCACTTGTAGAGATCTCCTCCACCTCTGACTCCTCGAAACCATTTTCTTGGAGAACCTCCGCATGTTGCTGAGACTGCAACTCTTGTAACTCCTCTGTGGTGAGTTCCAGAGAGTGCTCCTTGACGAGCTCATTCACGTCTCTCATCCACCTCCAGGCCCATGGATTTTCCCAGAGACACTATCTCCTCTTCCACTGTCACCTCGGGTTCGAATCCTTCGAAGGTCCTTTCAGCTACGGCCTCAGGCCACAGCTTCTTCCATGCAGAGGTCAAAGTCCTCTTTGTAACACCCAGCCAGGCCTGATCAATAATTCTGAGGCATATCACGATGTTAACGTGGTTCTTCCAGAACTCTGGAAGGGTGAGGTTTGTGTTCTCCATCACCTCAAAGCAGCGCCCGCCGGAACAGGTGCTTGATGTACAGCTTTTTAAAATTAGAAATCACCTCCTGATCCATGGGCTGCAGGACAGGAGTGGTGTTGGGAGGTAGGTAGACAACCTTTATAAACTTGAACTCTTCGAGGAATTCATCTTCGAGGTTCGGTGGGTGAGCAGGAGCATTGTTGAGGACGAGGAGGGCTTGCATGGTTAGGTTGTTTTCCTGTAGATATTTCTTAACAAAAGGGCCGAAAACCAGGTTTACCCACTCCACAAAGAACTGCCTGGTGACCCATGCCTTCGGGTTTGCCCTCCACATAACTTGCAGTTTATCTTTTAAAATCTTATGTGACTTAAAGAGTCTGGGGTTTTCCGAATGGTATATGAGCAGAGGCTTGATCTTGCAGTCGCCACTCGCATTGGGTTTGTGGCCTGGCATCACCTTCTCCTCTGCCATTATATAAGTCCTATTCGGCATCTTCTTCCAGAAAAGCCCTGTCTCCTCACAGTTGAAGACTTGCTGGGGGATATATCTTTTGGCTTCTATCAGTTCAGAAAAAGTTTTGAGGTAATTTCCAGCTGCCTTCACATCTGAACTTGCTGCCTCTCTCATCCAGGATGGAGTGAATGCCGGACATTTTCCTGAAGTTATCAAACCAGCCTCTACTGGCTTTAAATGAGTCTTTCGATGCTTCATCCGTGGAAGTGTGCAGGGTCTGCTCCAGCAAGTCACTGTGAATCGCTTGCGCCTTCTCGCATATAATGCCCTGTGTTAATGTATCTCCTTTAAGCTGCTTCTCTGTCACCCACACCATCAGTAGATTCTCCATTTTTTCATGGAGATAGCTATGGAGCTTAGAAATTATTGTAACGCCCTTAGCTGGCGTTGTACTCTTTATCAACTCCTTCTGTTTAGGCACAGTGCATATTGTTGAAGTACTACGCTCGTACTGCCTCGCCAAGTCAGCCACTCGCACATCTTGCTCATATTTTTCTATGATTTCACGCTTTAATTCAATAGACATCATCCTCTTCTGAGCACTGACCTTTCCACTTGCTTTCTTCGGACCCATGGTTATAAAAAGAAATGTGATAAAGTATGTAAATTCACAAAAGATGCTTCGACAACGAGGTAAACAAGCACACTGACTGAGGCGTGGGAAACTATGAGATGCTCAAGTCTCGGTAAACTGGTGGGTAATGTGCAGCCAGCCAATCCGAGTGATTACTGGTATCTCAAATGTTGCTCGTATTTCAACGCAAAAAATTGCTCGCTCGAAGGCTTGTATCTCAAAAATCTCGTATGTTAGGGCACTCGTATCTCGAGGTACCACTGAATGACTGTTATTATGTTGAGGTATGATTCTTCTATTCCCACTTTGCTGAGAGTTTTTATCAGGAAAGGTTGAGGATTTTGTCAAATACTTTTGCTGCATCAATTGATATTACTATAATTGATAATTGACATGACTATGCATCATGTTAATTGTTGACTGTTAACTATCCTGTACCCATCTAAGTTAAAAGAAATATTTTTCTATCATTTTTTATCCAATTCCAGAGGTTTCCCTGCTTTGTTTTTTTCTGCCTCTCTAATCTGCTACCAATGGATTTCTTATAACCCACCCATGTTTCCTTCTTTGTTGTAATAAATAAAAATAGGTGAAAAAGCACCATTCTCTGGAGTGAAACAATTTTTTTTGGACTGGAACTTGGATTCTTTGTCCACTGAATCAAAGATTGAATCCACGGACAGAAAGTAGTATAGCAAAGGTTGGAGATTTATTGAAGAACAAGTACAGATTCCCATGTGGGGAGAGGGAAAGAGTCCCACTGAGTTCTTTTTCCCTATGGCATATAAAGGCTACAGATCCTGGTGCTTTGATATGCCCTCTGATTGGTCACCATTTTCTTAGTAACTATAATAACTGGTCACCATTCTCTTGATTACTATAATATCTCCTGAACTCAAAGGTCAAACACCACATGGGACATGTGATGCCCTCCTCCCTCATTGTTCTTTACTTTCTGGGCTTTCTTCCTTCTTCTTTATTTTATTCTAATAAATATAGACCTTTTTGGCTACTTCCAGCTCCCTTGTGTAATGTGAATGCAACTGTTGCTGCTCCCTGCACCTGGGTTCCTTGTGTTATAAAGATGTACCTTCTCCCAATCTATGGTCCTGTGCTTTTCCATGGACCCCAATTCTACAAATTCCCTAAGGCTGCTATATTCCCCTAAAATTCCTGTTTCAGGAGCATTATTCCAATCCTTTGAGATTCTTTTTCTCAGCAATTTTCTATAAAAATTATTTACAGTTTTGAATATTTTTACAATAACAGATCCCTGTACAAAATTTCTATGGTCTCCTATATCAGATGTATTGCACAACACTGTGTACTAAGGCAACTTGACAGTGATGGCATGACTCATTAATATGTCTCAATCAGGTATGACTTATGCTTTATCAAATCTCTTACCAAAATAAGTTAAAATAGGAGTGTATGTGAAAACTAATTTATAAAAATAAATCAGGGAAATGAGAGCTTTCTCTTATAAAATCAGTCACACTCACTTGACTTCACATATGCTCACTTAAGTGAGAGAGAGAAATGTAGTTAAAACAGGGAGATTGAAGCAAAATTTATCTCTCTTACTGACATTAATGCAAATCCACAAAGACAAGAGTCAAATGTGAATTACAGTATTCCTCATTGACTTCAATAGAAAAGCATACATAAGTTGCGATCATATTTAGAGATATCTATGTCATCTAAATACATGGAAAATGTCCACAGGCCTGTCAGGGTCCTGCCCTTTCAGCTCCTTGATGCAAGAAAATTGGAAGCTCCACCTTCAGGTAGCAAGGTGGAAAGTGAGGCATTGAATATGCGGCTAGTCTGTTCCGGGGGGAAACCAGAGGCAGAGTGTTTTTGCTCACCCACTCTGTGCCTAGCCAGAGGGAAGAGTGGCTAGAAGTGTTTTGCATCTGAATTACAAGTAACTTCTTTTGGTGTGGACCTGAGCAACTCATGAATGGCGAGCCCTATCAGCTTCTAGACCTAGGTGATTTGGGAGCCAGTCCCCTCAGGTGACAACATAATTGGGATGTCAGATAGATGGACAACTTCTTCCTGGGAGAAGATGGAGACTTGGTTTCATTTTTGGGGCTAGTTAGAGGGAAACAGCCAGGAATAAGCTCACCAGTCCTATACGGCTCCCATGAGGATTCCAATCCGATTCCACTTGCCAGCTGATTAAAAGCCAGAAACAAGGGAAGCAGCTGAGAAAGTCTGCAGTCAAATCCCTTCCAGGGAAAAATGAGAAGGAGGTAATTTATATCTGTTTCCTCTGAATTGAGCATGAACCATAGCCATGTGGGTGAGTGCTCAAACACCTGCTTAGCCACTGCTTCTTTGTTTGTGGCATCCATGAACACAAACTCTATTGGCTATTGGAGCTGGATGATTTGAGGGTCTTTCCCTTCTGTGGGAGTCTTAAAAGATAGGGTGCTAATTTGACCCCAAACCTTCCCTCCTCAAGGGAAAGCTGGGCATTGAGGGTTCTCTCCAAATTATAGAGTGCTTGGGTGGGTGGATGGTGGGTGGGTGGGGTTTATAGCTAGAGCATCTCTCAGACTCTTATAACCACATTTATGTTAGTATTATCTCAGTTTACCAATGTGTAAGGACTATCCAACTAGTTTCTAGATTTCTCTCAGAGGATATTAATCCATGAGTATCTATATATTAGTACAAGGAGCTCAGTGCATGAATTCATGCACCTTGAAAGGTACTCTGGGCCACAAGGCTGCGGTGGGCACAGGGGTGAGTCTCAGTCCATCCTCCATGCCCCTGCCCAGCCCCTCCCGCAATGGCCCCTGGTCCCCTGTCTTCCAGCACCACCACCCCCATGTGCTGACAGTGGCAGCCCTGTTTGCACCCCCTGACAGCAGGGCTGGTACCATCAGTGGGTGCAAGTGGTGGCTGCTGCCATAATCACCCCTCAGGAGCAGGGAGAGGTGGAGAAGCCCTGAGAGGCTATCTGGGCTGGTAGCTGCTAACAGCACTGGGCACTGACAGCAGGTGCGAGCAGCAGCTCCAGCACCAGCAGTAAGTGCAAGCAGTGGGAAGAACTGCGGCACAAGGGAGCAAATAATTTTCTGTAACCACTAGAGGCTTTGCTGCAGTGACCGGTGCCCTACCTTGGTGTGGTTGGGTGCTAGTTTACCTGCTCCACCATCCTGCTGTGTCTTATGCCCACCATGTTCCATGTTCTGCCACCTGCTACCCATGTTCTGCGTCCACCCCCCTGGTGGTCAGCACATGTCATAGCAACCAGGTTTTCAGTTATTCCACCATTTGGTCTATTTGCATATTAACCTTTTATTATATAGGATGTAGTGTGTCCATGGCAGGAGAAAAATGCAGGAGCCTCCTATGTGGCATCTTGGTGACATCTGTCACATGTTCACTCCTGTGAGATGTTTAGTTTGCTTACAATTCTTTTTTCTAATAGCTAAAGAAATTAGATCACCACTCATACATAAATATGCACTTCACTATTCTAAAAAGTATTCAAGATCAGTGTGAAAATAACTTTAAATGTACTAACAGAGCATGACTATCTAAGCAGACATATTTTTCTTGCCTTTTACTTCAATATAAATTTTGAATTAAAAAATATCAAGAGCACAATTGAAATTGTTGTAAAAAGGGACATAATGTACATTTAAATTACACAAAATAAAACTGAAAACCTAAACATCAAAAGACAGTTATAAACCTTTAAAGGAGCTTCATTATATAAGAAATCCATGTTAAGTATGTTTATCAACTCATTAAATATGTTTTAATTCTGTATTTACAAATTTAAGGAATAGATTTTCTTTCTCATGTTTGGTGCTTTGGGAAATAACAAAGCAATAAGATAGTGTTTGAAGAAAAGTTAATTTAAGAAATTAAATTATCCAATACAATAAAGTTCACACCAAGTGACATTTAAGCAATATAACATAGTATTTATTGTGGCATGTATTTACTGTAAATTAATTTCCACTCAAGTTATTTTGCTAATTTATCTTGTTTAGCAAAATAAAAGTAACATACCAGAAAACTGCTAAAACATTTGTCATTGATTGATAGATTGATATTTAGATAGGCTGCAGTTTTTACATCAATGTATACCTTTTATAAGTGTTGCCATTAAACTTTGTATGCACATGGGTACTTCATAACAATTTGGTAAATAAACAGTAACTTTAAATCAAAAAGAGTTTTATCATTTTGTTCAGGGTATATTCATTTCTAATTCTGTTTATTTTTCTATTTACTCCAGACAAGTTATTGAAGAAGAAACTCATGATTATAAGAAGTTTCTTGTTCCATAAATATGACTCTATCAGTATTCAATAATATCTTAAATATACATATTTTCTAAAACAATATAAAACTAGAAAACAAAGTGACATTAAATTTTAAGAATTCTAAGAAGTTTATTGTTATTATGAAAAAACTAGAAGCTTGGTGCATGAAATTCATGCATGGAGGTGTCCCTCAGCCTGGTCTGCACCCTCTTTTATCTGGGACCCCTCAGATATCCCTCTCACAATCTGGGACTTCTGGCTCCTAACCGCTCACCTGCCTGCCTGATTTATGCCTAACTGCTCCCCTGCTGACCCAATCATCCCAACAGCCCTCCCCTGGCCTGATCGCCCCCAACTGCCCTCCCCTGCCAGCCCACTAGACCCCAACTGCCCTCCCCTGCAGGCCTAGTTGCACCTGACTGCCCTTCCCTCCAGGTTTGGTCATCACCAACTGCTCTACTCTGTCAGCCTGGTTGGCCCCAACTGCTTTCTCCTGCAGGCCTGGTCACCCCCAATTGCTTTCTTCTGCTGGTATGGTCACCCCCAACTGCCCTCCCCTGCCAGCCATCTTATGGTAATCATCTTGTGATTATGTCATACTAGGGCATCTCACCACCTAGGCTTTTATGATATAGGATGAGCCTCCTTCCTTTTTTTGTTCTGTTTTTTCTTATTTGTTTGTTATTTGTATAATGCCTCTACAAAGTTAAGTCTTGTCAGCTATTTCTGTTTATTTGGCATATCATATAAAATATATTATTTCTAGACACACTACTATTTTGCTTGAGTATACCTTCTGAGTATGCTTTGTCTTAATATATCTTCTGTCCTATAATTAAATAGAATTGCTATTTAATCTGTTTAAGATTGTGATGTATTATTGGTATATCAACACTGAGACAGTATATCAGTGTAAGACATGATGAAACACTAGTGGCCCAGTTCACAAAAAATCATGCACTTGGGGCAGGCAAATCCCCCCCTAAGCCCAGCCTGTGCCCTCTCAAAGTCTGGGACTCCTCAGGAAATGCCCACCTACCAGCTTAGACCCGCTCCCCAGGGGATTGGGCCTAAGCTAGCAGTCAAACATCCCTCTTGCAATCGGAGACTGATGGCTCCTAACCACTCTACTGCCTGCCTGCCTGATCACCCCTAACCCTTCTGCCTGCCTCATTCCCCTAACCACTCTGCCTGCCTGCTGGATTGCCCCTAACCACTGTCATAGCTTTGTCTAGAAGGACGTCCAGAATAATGTCTGGAAGGTTGTTCAGCTGTCTGGTATAATTAGCATATTATGTTTTTATTATTATAGATGACAGAGTGTTAATATTTCTCAAAATAATGGAGAAAACAATTTCTGAGTAGTTTGACTTTATTATTGACATATGAGAAAATAGGGACTTGCAAGGACAAAATATCAGCAGTGAAACTTTTTTTCTTCTTATCAAGAACTAGTATTATTATCATCATAATTACCTAGTTTATTAATATTAATAATGAGAAGAGAGCAAAGGGGAGACTGGACATAAGCATAGTTATCTGGGAAACTTCACCAGGAAGCTATAGCTTCACACTCCCTAAGAAATCACCTGTTCATTCTCTGTAATTCACTGGAAACAGGAATGACACAGAGGGGAGATGGGCACATGCACAATGGAATTGCAATGACTAGAGTTCCCTCTCTCCTGCTTCTTGTTAATTCTTGTGCTTTCTTGCTGCGTGAGCTGCACTCACTGGTTCCCTAGCCTGCCACCTGGTCTTAAGCAGCCACAGGGCCAATGGTCATGCAGTTTGTAGCTGGGAAAATAAGCTAAGCTTGCCAGATGCTGGGCTAGACTGGACATTAACATGGAACAGATATTCTGCTCAGTGGCCTTAAATCTCACTCTGCTGAAGTGATGCCTGGAGTTCCATGATGAGATAGCAACAGATGAGACCTGGGAGGAAAACACCTTAATTTTACATCATCAATAAAGTTTTCTGTGAACATTTCATCCTGTAGGTGCCTCAGGAAATTCTATTTCCTGCAGTACCTCCAAGAACTCTGCTTTCATCGATAAGAGTACCTTTTGCCAATCAGTCTAGAAATAATAAGTCAAACAAATTATACTCTGCCAGTGTGACTCAGAGGTTGCGCATTGGCTTATGAACCAGGAGGTCATGGTTCAATTCCTGGTCAGTACACATGCCTGGGTTGTGGGCTCTGTCCCCAGTGAGGGACATGCAGGAGACAGCCGATCAATGATTCTCTCTTAACATTGATATTTCTATCTCTTTCTTCCCCTGTGAAATCAATAATAATAAAAAATCAAATTTTGCAATCAAAATTTAGCTTGGAACCTAAAGAATAAAACAGACTTGACATTGATAATGACCTATATTGTCTTTAAACTTCACTTCCAAGGATAGTGAACCTTGTGACAATAAACAAGAAAACTTTAAGTACACAATGATCTTAATCTTTCAAATTATATATATATTTTTGTTTTTACTAATATTAGCATTGTTTTGACATGCTTTTGGTGACAATACCTAATTTACTTTGAAACTCAAATGACATTAATGGAGAACATAAGAGTTTGATATTTACCAAAATGGATCATAGGTTAAAATAAAGTTGAGACAGACTCATTTGAACATATATTGAAACTTTAATTATAGAATTATTTTCAAATATTGAATGAAGTAACATTTTTTTCTTAGCTGGCTTACTGAGAAAGATGAATATGTCCAATGTAATTGTTTATTTTACATTGTTTAATGTATAGGAATAAAAGTAATAGAAAAGAGGGACAGAGTACTGGTGTGTTATCCAAGATTCTTAACTTTCTTCTATCCATCATTTCCAAAAGCAAAACTTTGGTACTTCCCCTTATTTTTTTTCTCATTTGTAAATAATAGTATAAATAATTTTGTAATTTGTCTTTCAAATTCCAGAATTTTATTTGATTTACACATTGGTGCTTGATTGATTTGCTATAGTTTTAATTATATTTAAGGAATGTTAAATTATAAACTAAAATGGATACAATTACTTATATTTTTCAAATGTACCATATTTTGCAAGTGTGAGTGTGTTATTCTGAGCCATTATACCTCAAGGTTAAAACAAGGACTTGAGCTGGGATGGCATGGTTCAGTGGTTAAGTGATGACCCATGCTCCAAGAGGTCATGGTTCCATTCCTGGTCAGGGTACATGTCTGGGTTGCAGGCTTGATCACCAGTTGGAGGAGTGCAGGAGACAGCCAATCTATGATTCCCTCACATCATTGATGTTTCTATCTCTCTCTTCCTCTCCCTTACTCTCTTAAATCAATAAAAAATATATTGAAAAAAATTAAACAAGGACCTGGGTTCAAACACACTCAATCTAACAGCTATCAATTATTTATTTCTCTCAGCAAGCAAAGTGGCAAGTGTGATCAAACAAGAGAGGAAAGAGGGTAGACGTATCTTGCTCCCTGCATAGCCAACATTCACTAGAATATAATCATCTAGTTGTGATGTTGAGCTGAAGGAACATTGATGTTCCTTCAGCTCAACAAAGTCTTATACACAAACAAAATTGATGTGTCCTTGAACTGACACAAAACACTTCTACTAATGCCTTTGGAATAAATTAGGTGTAGGTACACTGCCTGAATGAAACAGGGCTAAAATAATTAGTGTTTTCTGACTAAAAGGGATAAGTCGATATGGATAAATACTACTAATATTTATCACATTAGAATAATATTTGCATTCAAGATTTTCTGATACAAGAGTGTTGGAGTTGCCTTATAGTTAGCATGTAACAGTTCACAATTGAGTTTGGTGCATTAGGAGGGATTCAGAGGGTTAAATCTCACATATAATTAAGAAGTACGAGTGTTTTAGGTGAACTTTGTTGTTTTTGAAATTTTCAGTTGCATCATCCCAAATCGGTTATTCCCAAAATTACATAAAACACTACATCATCTATATGTAAAAGCCTAAGTGATCATTACTACCAAACAACCAGAACAACCAGAACAACCAGTCAATGAGTCGCTATGACATGCACTGATCACCTGGAGGCAGATGCTCAATGCAGGAGTTGCCCCTTAGTGTTTAGTATGCTCCCACAGGCAACCTCCCATGGCCCCTTCCCCAGGTTGGCCAACCTCCTGTGGCCCCTCCCCCTCAGCTGGCCAACCTCTCAGGGTCCCTACCTGTATCAGCCAGCCCTCCAATAGGCCTGGATCGCCAGCCAGGCTGAGGATCTCCACCTGTGTATGATTTCGTGCACCAGGCCTCTAGTTTTTTTGTAAGTTAATTGTTTTTACTATTTTTTTCATCAATAAATTTCTGGTCTTTGCAGTACTTTCCAAAATATTTATAATTTTAGGGTACAAAAGGTGCTTATCTTTTGGGCTACTTGCTTCTATTTGTACCAAAAGTTCTCATAAGTTGCTCTCTTCATCTATTCAGGCATCTAGTGATCTTTTTGGGAGTACCATCTTTACAATAAGATTTCCTTTACATTCATTTTGGTAAGAAACAAGAACAAACTGAAAAGGCTTATACACAAACAAAATTGATGTGGCCTTGAACTGACACAAATCACTTCTACTAATGCCTTTGGAATAAATTAGGTGTATGTACACTGCCTGAATGAAACAGGGCTAAAATAATTAGTGTTTTCTGACTAAAAGAGATAAGTCGATATGGATAAATACTACTAATATTTATCACATTAGAATGATATTTGCATTCAAGATTTTCTGATACAAATTTCAAAATTTTAAAATACAAGGATATTTGCAGTAAAATAAGTTCTATGATTAGAAGGAAAATATATTAAAAATGTATTTGGCATGGTAGCCTAAACAAAAAATAAAATTCTATTATTTATTTAC
Source organism: Lasiurus cinereus (assembly GCA_011751065.1). Classification (NCBI taxonomy): domain Eukaryota; kingdom Metazoa; phylum Chordata; class Mammalia; order Chiroptera; family Vespertilionidae; genus Lasiurus; species Lasiurus cinereus. Next base: position 26,807,105 of record JAAGEH010000012.1, read on the forward strand.
TGAACTTATATAAGTTGAAGGTTTTTTTTAAATATATATCTTTATTGATTTTTTACAGAGAGGAAGGAAGAGGAATAGAGAGTTAGAAACATCAATGAGAGAGACATCCATCAGCCACCTCCTGATTGCCCTGCAACCAAGATACATGCCCTTGATCAGAATCAAACCTGGGACCTTTCAGTCCACAGGCTGATGCTCTATCCACTGAGCCAAACTGATTTTGGCAAGTTGAAGTTTTTAATCATATAACATCAAATATACTTAACAAGATTGATGAAGATAAATTAATTAAGCATATTATATCAAATATACTTAATTTAGTTTATTTAATTATTTAAAAAATGTGTGATTGTTTGAATCCATGTTTAAAAAGTCACAATAATATAGGTTTTTTATTTATAATCTGAAGTCATTTAATACCTATATCTGTGATTAATAGTGACTATCTCGTAATAGTTTTTGTTGGGTTTCATGAACATTGGTAAATAGCACCAATAAATTAAAAGCTTTATAGAATACATTAAAATAATGCTTTAAAGTATGTTCATATTAAAGTTATTTCTTAAAAAAGCTTTAATACCTGCTTTACTTATTTCAAATTATTTCAGTTTTGCCAACATTTCTCTGTACAACTCTAGGCTTTAATTTCCCTTTCCTTGTTAATTGATTATACTGATGGAATTTACATTCTCTGACAAAAAATGTCAATTCTTTCTTCTATATTTTTTGTTTTTATGTGATATATATA
>JAAGEH010000012.1:26807952-26857221 GCA_011751065.1 Lasiurus cinereus
TTCATCCATTGTTCATTTCTCAGGTGACCTTTGTGAAATGTTAAAGTTTTATTAATTGGATTTTTTTTCTATAAATAGCTAATTATGTGATTACATATAGGAAGTATATGTTATATATAACAAAGTAGATAATTTGTTTCTACTTTTATCATGCAACTATTAGCCATTCTTATGTGATTCTAATTAATCTTTTCAATTATGTAATCTTTAACATGAATTAGAATCAATCATAGTTAGAGATTACAAGATATAAATAAATGAGTTTTAGTATTGATATTAACCTTATTAACAAAAATAGTCTGTCACAAATTATGGATATGTCTTGTGTTCACTGAATTATCAGTAAAACTAATGCTTACTATTCTCATTCATCGTGTTAGTAAGCTATGTGTAGCAAATCTCTGAAAACCCAGATATTGAATAAACAAAAAAGGAGGAATAAAACATCTTATATAATAAAGTGGTAATATGCAAATTGTCGTTACATCGTGATGTGTAATAACCCATCACCAAGAGAGCAGCAGTGGGCTATGAGCACTGCTATAGTGGTGGTGGGCGGGGCGGCCATCTAAGGCAAGTGGCAGCGAGCTACTCGCACACAGATTCATATGCAGGGCCATTAGTATGGCTATGTATTTATTGTAATATTCCATTGTGCATGTGTACCAATCCAATACTCTAACATAGGATACTTTGATTGTTTCCATATCTTGGCCATGGTTAATAATGCTGCAATGAACATAGGGGTGTATATATCTTTGTGAATACATGTTTTCAAGTTTTTTTGGGTAAATATCCAGAAGAGAGATTGCTGAGTTGTATTATAGCTTTATTCTTAATTTTTTGATAAATCACCAACCTGGTTTCCATACGTGGTTGTACCAGTCTACATTCCCACCAACAGTGAATGAGGATTCCTATTTCTATACAACCTCTCTAACACTTGTTATTGCAAGACAATCAACAAGACATGTTCTTTATTTTTAAAAAAGAGTTTCCTAAGTCATGATGATTATTCTTCCCTCCTGAATGGCCATGATATAATGCAGCTCACCATTTCATTGTGTTTATATTTTCACATACTACACTGGATTGTGAGATTATGCATGGCTTAAATTCTGCCTTATGTATCTGTTCATTTCTAAAATTTGTAAAATATTAAACTTGTTATTTTTATTGAATTATATATGCTTTGTAATTGAACCTCAGCCTAGATGGACATTGTTTGAAGATTAAAAGGCAAAGAAATGTATGTAGGATACCATTTTCTTTGACAATTCTGAAAGTTTCTAATATTTCTGTTTTTTGTTGCTATTTCAAAATATTGTTTTTTTTTCTGATAATTATATTGTATAATATTAAATAAAAAACATTAAAAGTTAATGTAAGATACCCAGAATCCTGTCTTAATCAAAGGAGAAATTTAAGTAGCTGTGTGCGTTCGAGTGCATATACCTGAATATGTAAAATAAATCCTAAGAAAATTACCTGTAGATAAATTGTAAATTATAGTCAGGTTCTTGACTATACTAAAAATATGGTTCTTATATATTCCACATAGAATTTACTTAAAAAAACATTCTTTTTGTATTTTGTGGAATGATGGCTTTAATATTTTATAATATTCATAACAGTTAGAAATGTTGAAATTATCTTCACTACATATTAATAAATTAGAACAAAGTGATCATTTTTAAAACAATTGTCAATGCACAAAAATGTATTTGAATAGCTTTTGTTTTTCATATTTAAAAAAAGATTTTATGAAAAAGCCAACATTCATTAAGCTATGACTATAAAATAGATTCTATCTGAAATGATGAAAAAATTGAAAGCTATTCACAATGTTAAGACAACATAAAATAATACATTAAAGTAGGTTCTGTATTTAATCATGAAGATTGAAAGAAGTTGGTATTTTGTAACTTTCCTTCTTTACTCCCTTCCTTCTTTTCTTCTTTCCTTCTTTCCTTCCTTTCTTCATTCTTGTTTCCTTTCTTTTAGAAATAGTTTATTTTTTTTTTAATTTGGTGAGATTGTATTTAACATAAAAAACACAGTATTTTATCTCTAGTAGATGCATTGAAATAAGCTATTATCTTTTGCAATGTATTGTTTCTGAAATCTCATTGGTTTATAATAAAATTATACTATTTATTTTGAATTAAGGACAGAATTGATTTTCAAATTGAAAAAAAAAAAGAATAAATAAACATGGTTTCAGGATTTTTCTGTAATGAAATTTTGCTTCTGATTTAAGCATTTGTTATTTTTTCTGATGAGAAGCTTTCCATATGTAAATGATTCTGTATTCATAAATCAGAATTTTCAGTACTGAATTTATTTTTTAATGATATTTAACGTTGTTAATATGTTGAAATGTTTACAATACCTTGAATGATTTTTAACACTTCTAGGTGCATTTTTTTTTTCTTGAAAGCTTCTTCTGAGGATTTTTAAAAATGTTCTGGTAAATTAAATAATACTTTGCAATCAGCTTAGCATAAAATGCATTTTCTTCTCAAAATAATTGATGTATATCAACATTATACACAAAAAAAATCATTATGACTCTGTAAAAACAATAGTCTACATTTTAGAGAATAAAAAAACACAAAAGAAAATAATACATTCTTCTTTTAAAGCAATATTCCTAATTTACGCAAATGCCTTCCTTGTATTAAGTAAATCCTAGAAGCCCACTGCATGAATTTCATGCACGGGAGTGTGTGTCCCCCTAGCCCCGCTTGCACCTTCTCCAATATGGGATCCCTCAGGGAATGTCTGACTGCCTGTTTAACCCTGATCCCAGTAATATCAGGCCAAAATGGGCAATAGGACATACCTCTCACAGTCCAGGACTGCTGGCTCCCACCTGCTTGCCTGCCTGCCTTCCTGATTGCCCCTCACCACTCATCTGCCAGCCTGATTGATGCTCCCCTGTTTGTCCCTAACTGTCCTCCCCTGCAGACCTGGTACCACCAAACTGCTCTCTCCTACAGACCTGCCCCCCCCGCAAATTGTCTTTTCCTGCAGGCCTAGTCACCCCCAACTTTTCTCCTCTTCCAGCCTTGTCAACCCTAATTGCCCTCCCTTGTAGCCTTGATTGCCCCAACTGCTCTCCCTTACAGAAGGTCCCTCCCAATTGCCCTCTAATGGCTTGATTGCCCATAACTGCCCTCCCCTGATGGCCATCTTGTGGTGGCCATATTGTATCCACATAGGGGCAGTCATCTTTGACCACACAGGGGCAACCATCTTGTGTTTTGGAGTGATGGTCAATTTACATATTATTCTTTTATTAAATAGGACAGAGGCCGGGTGCTTGGGTGGAGGATGACCAGTTTGCCCTAAATGGTATCCCGGATCAGAGTGGGAATTCCCTTGGGGCATGGGGCAGCCTGGGTGAGGGGCCTGTGGTAGTTTGCAGGCTGACCATGCCCCCCAATGACCCAATCAGAGGCCCTGCTATCTGGGATTTATCTTCTATAATTGAGACTTTGTAGCCTTGAGTGGAACCAAGACTACTCCTCACTTCGTGGTCACAGCCAGTCTTGTTAGGATTTATTTATCTTCTATAATTGAAACTTGTAGCCTTAAGCAGAGGCCAAGACAGGGCTGGCAGACGGAAAGCTTGGCTTTCTCCATTGCCAGGGAAACCCAATCCTCAGGCTTTCTCTGTGGCCACAACCATCTTGGTTGGGTTAATTTGCTTACTGACTCCTGATTGGCTGGTGGGTGTAGCAGAGGTATGGTTAATTTGCATATTGCTCTTTTATTAGATAGGACAATAAAAAAATAATACAATAAAACTCTCCAGTCAGGAGTTTCTGTCTATCTTTGCAATCATATAGGACAATATATCACCATATGGTGTAATGATTTACTACAGCTATTTTAACATGTGGAAATGTATTTTTCCCAAGCAAACATCAAGATGATTTAGATATTTTATTAATAGTAATGGTAGTTATATCATCAGCATTATTTATTACTTAGTCATTTATTTTTTAGTCATTTTCATGTTTGGTAAATACAATATTTTAAAGGTATTATGTTTCAATATTACTTAAAAAGCTTTTTATAAAAAATTTATGCTTGATTCATATTTTTAATAAAGAATAGCATATTTCTAAAGATTTCAAATACATGTGAGTATGTATATACAATAGTATATGAGCTAATAGTATTTGAATCATATCTACTTATATTACCTGAGAAAAAGTATAAACTTTATTAGTCTTCTATTATTACATCATATTACTTATAGCTTATTATATACCAGGTAGTATTTTAAGTGCTATGCATGTAATTATGGAATTTTTATAGTAATCTAATGAGTTGGCATTATTTTTATTTCTTCTTAAAATAACATGATTAAGGCATAGACATTCATGCTCTGTTCTCCACCAGGTGCCTGTGTATGCAAATTAACCTGTCATCTTTGTCTGGTTAATTTGCATACTCACTCCTGATTGACTGGTGGGTATCACAGAAGTACAGTCAATTTTCATGTTTCTCTTTTATTATAGAGGATAGTTGTTATTGATGTTAACATATACTGAAAGCTATTTTTTCCATTGATTTTCAGAAAGAGTGGAGGAGATAGGGACAGATGGAATGAAACATCAATGTGAAAGAGATACTTTGATTGGTTGCATCTCACATGCACCCCAATTGGTGCACTGGGGCTGGGTATCAAGGCTGCAACCAAAGTACATGCCCTTGACAGAAATTGAACCTGTGACCCTTCAGTCTGAGGCTGGTGCTCTATCCACTGAGATAAACTGGCTAGGCCCCATAGATATATTGTGAAATGATTATACCCATCATGTTAGTTAATACATTCATCACTCCATAAAATTATAGTGTGTGTGTGTGTGTGTGTGTGTGTGTGTGTGTGCTCATGCACTAACATGTAAGACCTACTCTCTTACCTACTTTTAAGTATATAATACATTCTGTTAACTATTGTCACCAGGCTGTATATTAGACCCTCAAAACTTATTTATCTGAGAACAAGAAGTTTACACCCTTTTACCAACACCTTCCTTACCATCTAGTTTCTGTTAATCACTTTTCTACTTATTCTGATTTTGACATTTTTTAGATTCAACATACAGTATAAGTGATATTATACAGTATTTGTCTTTATCTGACTCATTTCACTTAGCACAATATCCTCAAAAATGATTTTGTTATTTCTCATTGCTGAAAAATAGTCTTACATCCATACCTATATCTCATGTTTACTCTATTTACCTGTCAATAGACTTTGAGAGAATAATGTTGCAACAAACATGTGAGAATAGATATCTCTGAGATAATGATATAATTTCATTTGGATATAAATCCAGAAGTGGAATTTCAGAATAATAAAAATATCTCTTTTTAATTTTTAATGGAAACTCCACACTATTTCTATAGTGACTGCACCAGGTTATACAACAGCACACGTGAATTCTCTTTTTTTCATATCCTTAGCAACACTTACTCGTTTTTTATTTTTTATATTTATTTATTTATTTATTTATTTACTTATTTATTTATTTATTATAATAGCCAACCTACATGTGTGAGGTGTTAGCTCTTTGTGGTTTTAATTTGCATTTTATTGATGATTAGTGGTTTACTATGTTTTTTATGGCCATTTGTATATATTTTTTGTACTCTCTTCTGCTCATTTTTATTTTTTAATATGATTTTATTTATATGTAACAATTTTTTTTAATCCTCACATGAGGGCATACTTGGAAAGAGGAAAGGAGAGTGAGAGAAAGAAATATTAATGTGAGAAAGAAACACCTATTGGTTGCCACTGGGAATTGAAACTGCAACCCCAGTATGTGCCTTGACCTGGAAATAAAATTGGCAAACTTTTGGTTCACAGGATGATGCTCAGCCAGCTGAGACACTCTGGCTGGGCCTTCTAGCCATTTTTAGTTTATTATTTGATTTTTTGCTATTGAATTATTATTTGGAGATTAATTCCTTATCAGATATATGCTTTGCAAATATTTTCTTCCATTCTATAATTTCTCTTTTTATTTTGTTGATGATTTCTTTTGCTTTGCAGAAACTTTTTAGTTTGATGTAGTCTTACTTATTTACTTTTGTTGTTGCCTATTCTTTAAACATTATATCCAAAAAATCATTGCCAACACACGTCAAGGAAGTTTGCCCCTATATTTTCTTCTAGGAGTACCTTGGTTTCAGATCTTACATTTAAAACCAAAGGCAAATTAATTCTTAAAATATTTTACAGAATAAATACCTAAGAAATGTTAGGTGCCATTGGGATCATCCTTATTTTTTATTTGTTAGTCATTTTTATTCATTTTTTTTTCCATATAGTTAGGATTAATAGGAAATAAAGGTAACCTCCCTTTTCTATGTAGACTTTCCATATTGTCTTTGATAGGATAGAGGCTTTTGCTTTCTCTTTGTCTATATTTTTTTCTAAATTTACATGTATAATGGATATAATTTATTAATAAGAATTTTAGTAAGTGTAATTTATTCTATGTTTTTTTAAATTAATTGTTAATAAGTTTCTTATTAAATCTAGCTATGATCAGAATTCAAAGATATCATTGAATTCATGGAAGTTATCTTTTTAATTTTTGTTATAATTAAGTTTAATTTTGCTTACAATTACTTTACATATCTTTCCTTCAATAACTATTGTGTCAATAATATAACTAAATTTTACTGTTCATTAGGAATCTAAAAGTGCTAATTGTGATATCCCCATGAAAACATTGCTTGGTCTTAATTTTGTCCTGAAATGAGAAAACTGGCTGTAATAAACTGGAAAATACTGTGAAATTTCTTCTTCAATGAAAACATTTTTAAACATATTAACTGAAACAGTTTCTAAAAGTCAGTTTCACAAAGAACCTGGGTGCTTTCAGCAAAAGTTTTTTTAAAGATACTCAATTATTATATGCTAAAAGTTAAAAAAGAGTGTTTTTCTGTATTGTTTTAATCATTGCCAGAAGGGATCTATACTAATAAAAGGGTAATATGATAATTAGACTGAATCAACCAGCATTTTTCAGATGTCTGACTTCCTTCTGGACAAAGCCATGGTGGTGGGGACTGAGGCAGAGGCAATTGGGGGCAATAGGCCAACAGGGGAGAGCAGTTGGGGAAGAGATCAGGCCAGCAAGGCAGGGCAGTTGGGTGTAAGATCAGGCTGACAAGGGAGGGCAGACAAGGGGGATCAGGCAGGCAAGCAGAGGGATTAGGGGTGATCAGGCAGGCAGGCAGGTGAGTGGTTAGGAGCCAGTGGTCCCAGATTGCAAGAAGGATGTCTGACTGCCACCTTAGGCCCAATTCCTGTGGGTCCCTGATTGGAGAGGATGCAGTCTGGGCTGAGGGGAACCCTCCCCACATGTACCACTAGTATACTTATAATTTCACTACCATGATAATAGGCATGAAAATAATTTGTTTCACAAAGAGAAAAAAAAATTACAAAGAAATTTGGCAATAGAGAATCAATTGAGAAAAAAATTGTCCTAACAGAATAAAGAGAGTTACTTGTTCTGGGTGAGGACTTTCACCTTTGAAGAAAGCTTTGTTTTGTTTTTGAAACAGAGGTCAGATAGAATTCTCCTTTACAGCAGTTTCTTGCTCAGCAGCTCTTCTCTCCTGATCCTTGTAATATAACCTTAGTTTAGTTCAGGGAACAATCTGCAGAGATCCATGAGATGAATCTTGATTTATGTAAGTAATTGTGACTATGACATTTCTCTGTGCACATTATTCACCTAATTATAAGCATGTGAGTCTTCATCCAGTGCTCTGAGAAGCCAGTCATAAGAGAGGGTCTGCAAACATTTTCCTTTCCTGAAAATAAACAGACATACAATGAGTACTCTCTTTTTGAGGCGTAACCACTAACTTCTATCTCACATTTCCAGGGATAATCAGCAGACCCTATGTGATGGATGAATGATTACTCTGACACAGGATTGCTGTGAAAGAGAGGACTAAGGGACTGCCTAGCTAAAGAAACCAGGCAGCCTCAATTGCCTGCTTCATTAGGTTTTTATTGTAACAGCAGTTTGAGATAAAGTTTATCTTTTAGATACAATCAGTAGGGTAAGTAATTTTGGGGGACACATGTGTCGGCAGTGTCCTTTAAAGAAGAACACCTAAAGATTAAGCATAAGGATTCCAGTAAACACCCAAGGGTCTATTTGTGCACAAACTTGTTTGGAAAGGTCAAATAATAATTAGGGGTGCTGCCTTTGGCACTCACCTACGTTGTAATTCCCATAAACAGGGTGGGCTGCCTTCAGTACACTTCCCTTTTTGAAATGCCCTCCTTGGAAACTTTCCAACCAAGTCTCTCATTCTTCTCTACATCATGTGACTTATTTTTGTAAGGATGTGACACCAGCAAGAATCTGTGACCTTTAGCATAGTCTCAGCTTTAATCCAGTGCAGATTTAGAGTGGAAGAGTTGTTGAAGCATGAATTTTTGGAGAATCTTATTATCTTGATAAACAAAACCTGATACTCTTGCCTTAGGATGTATCATTAAATAACTATAGATTTCCTTCTGATATAACTATCATCTTGAAATTGGGGCACTTGTATCCCCATGGTAGGGGGTGGAGGGAAACTCTTGGAAGATTATCCAAATAGTACTCTGGCATAAATATTTTTAGGGGGGGAATCAATTTCCAAATGTACTTTTAAAAGAAAACTAGCAAGTCTAAATATATATATATTTAGCTGGAATTATTTTAGCTCTATATTTAATTTTACAGAATAAATTTACCATTCCAGAATAGAACAACAACATTCAGAAGAGATACATATTCTTTTAGTAAAGGATATCATAATATTTCAGTTTTTGGCAATAACAGGCTAAATTATTTAAATTATTTCATACAAATTGAACAATTGAGAGAAAGAGGGAGAGAGAGAGAAAGAGAGAGAGAGAGAGAGAAGTGTTTGGACTTTAGAAAATGATGTGACAATGATTACAAACTACATTACCTTAAAATTGCATGTTTTAGAACTTATTACAAAACTGAGGTCACAAAGAAATACATGTATGAATAGATAGAAGAGCAACAAACTTCCTTAATACCAAAGAGACACATGCCAACATTGATTCTTGCTGGAGCAACAGAAATAGAAGCTACAATGATTATAGGGTAAGAAGAGAGCAGCTGAAATTCTAATAAATAATTATAATTTGAGCATATGCCAGTTTGCTGGCTTAGAATCACTAAAAACCCCAGATGTAAGGAGAACCTCTACTGTCTCGCCAATATTTCTGTGTGTATTTGGAAGAAAGTGTAGGTACATGGTAAGAGCAGAAAGATAGCTGTCACAGGGGCCTGAAGAAATCTGAGGATAAGTCAAGAGAATATCCAGGCACCCAGTTCTACTTCAGGCTATGACTGAGAAATGCCCCATAGCATAGGAAAAAACATGGGGTCAGGAAGCTGAGGATACAATCCAGGCACTAAGAGATTTACACTGAATGTAAGACAAAAGCTGACTGTCAATGCATGAGAGGGAGAAATTCCAAGACTCACATCCCAAGATATGGGTATGCCAAAATGTTAAGGCTGAGGGAAGGGAATGAGAATGGAGATAAATTTTTCTTCTGGTTTCTCAGGTCAACTATCAATTGTTAGCCTCAAATTCTCTACAAGTAAAATCATCATCTCACAATAAATGTAACATAAAGACATTTTCAGCACATTAAATGCTGAAAGTTTCATTGCCAGATAACCAGCATGGGACTTAGACATTTTCAAAGATTATTTTGGACTGACGTAAATGAAAATAAAAAGAAAACTGTAGGGACAATGATCATAAGACAGTGTAAATATAAATGGCTTTTTAATATTGAAATGTTAATCTCTGTAAAATACATTCAATTTTATGGAATAATATTAATCATGCAATGTACATAGTTGACAACAAGAGTCAGGAAAAATTGGATCATTCTTTTACAAATAGTTATATTATGAGTGAAATACTAATATATTGAAGATAGCTGTGTTAAGTTTAAGATGCATATTGAAATATTGTGAAAGTACTAAAAGAAACACTAGTAGCCATAACTAAATCAATAGAGGAAAAAGTGGAAATAAAATAAGTGTTTGATCATTGGAAATAAGTTGAAAAAAATAAACAGAGTGAATGTAAAAAAAATATAAAACAAACACAAGGTGATAGACAAACTCAAAAGCTTCAATAAATATATTAAATGAAGTTATATAAAACATCCTACTTAAAGGGCTGAGATTGTTAAAACTAGCTATACAGTATTTAAAAGAAACAATCTTGAGAATATAATGCTAAGCAAAATATGTCAGACAGGAAAAGTTAAGAACCATATGCTTTCTCTTATATCTATACTAATAAAAGCGTAGGTGGTCCTCTTGCCCTCATGACCTCACATCATCATAAGATGGCCATCCCACGTCATCACAAGATGGCTGCCAAAATATGGCCATCAAGAGATGGCCGCAACAAGATGGCCAGCAGAAGAGGGCAGTTGTAGGTGATCAGGCTGGCAGGAGAGGACAGTTGGTACCTTTTCCCATCTGGCAGGCTTTGATCACCTGATGGCGAATGGGGTGGTGGGGGTGGTTGGCAGCTAGGGGCAGGGCCCGCAGTGGGCACCCAGGGAAGATGGTCCTAATTGCAGGCCTGGCCTAGGGACCATACCTGCACATTAATTCCATGCGTCGGGTATATAGTATATACATAATTGGAGATTTGCATGGGTGGAATTTCTCCAGTGATAGTGGAAGTGGGGTTCTTGGGACACCACTGGAATCAGAATTTCCAGAGGCCTCATGGGAGAATCAGATGTGGTAGAAAGCTTTATTTTCATTGAATTATATCACTTGGCTTGAAAAACCTCTATCTCTTAAACCAGTGCTAGAAAAAGTATAAGTGTGGCTTCAGTAGAACTAAAAGTAAATTCAGTGTCCAAGTTTCTGTTCCTTGATGGAGTTGAGTCAGCATAGCATCAGGTTAATTTTAATCCATCAGTCCATTGTGTGTGGGGTCAACATGGCTGTGGAATTATATGGGCAAAAGCAAAATGTGAGAGCCCCACAAGGCAGGAGTGAGGCTTGAACAACAAGAGAGTAGGCTAGAGAGAGAATCTCTTTGCTCCAGAACTAAAATAAAATCTTCTTGCACTTGCAGTGGCCATACCTTCATGCCTACTTTGGCCAATGCCCTGTTTCCAGGAATGAGTGACAGGTAAGCACCCTTGCCTATGTCCGCCAGATTTTACTGGGCATTCCTATATTTGGCCTTCCCGTGGTTCCTTTCCAGTTCATTATTAACTAGGTTAATTATAATGTTATAATATATATGTTTTTAGAGCTACTCAAAAAAAGAAAATAAATCATTTATCTTAAACCAAAAATTAACCCATTAAAAAGAAAGAAAACAACATCTATATGTCAGCATTTAAGGTACTCACCTGTTGTAGTTGAAGACACTCACTTGCTAAACATCTGTTATAAACTTTTACTTATTAAAAGGCTTCATAAGGTTTGAAAGCTGAAGAAAAATAGATTAATCAATGTAATATTTTGTCTTGCAATAAACAGGGTGACACTTGGCAGGATTAGTCCATCAGTATGCTGAAGACATTCAGCCCAGCAATGCTTTTCATCTGACTCAGATGGTGTTTTGCCAGCTTTTTATTGTGTGATGTTGTTAGGGACACAGATTAAAACTAACTGATCAAGTCACAGTCCAAACAAAAAAGAATCCTGAGAGGCAGGAGGAGCCATCTAGAGCATGTACAAAAAACAGACATTTTATTATTATTATTATTTTGTCACTGCTGCTAAAGCCTGAAATCTAAGACTACTTTTATCTACAGTACTTATCATTTAAGACCAGTGGTTGAAATTCCATTGTATATGATTTATAATTTTCATGTCTATTTGAAAGAAAATGTAGAGGAGTAAGTTTATAAATGCTGTACTCTTCCAATAATAAAAACACAAATAAAGAAGACCACCACTACCATCAACAACAAACTCTAATATAAAATTAATAGTCTAAATATTGCTTATGCAGGGGAAACATGGGAATATCCTGTTATGTTTTGCTATGAGAACATATTAAAATAATAAAATGATGAACCGTTGAGCTTTGTCAATGTAAGAAACATCCAAACCTGTAAAATTTTTTATGAGTTTATTTCAGACTAACTGACAACAGTTGCCAGGAAGCAATATTTTAATGGATTGAGAAAATATTCCAGAAGAGACAGTTTTACTACTTATTTTATCCATCAGAATCAATGGGGAAGATATAAGGGGATAACATGAAATCCATTGATGATAGATTAGGAAATAAGGAGAAAACAAAGTAGGGGAACTTTTTGGATTAGATAAAAAGTAAAATGATAGACACACTTCTTATACACAGGCCAATATAGGGTAGTTAACAGTTAATTAACATAGTAATAATAACAATAAGGGCATTTGTGGTCTCTACTCTGGAGCTGTGGTTGTGCTTTGAGGGGTTCAGAAAAAGAATTATTTTGCTATTTCAAAGGTGTGTTATCAGATATGTTTTCATAGATACAAAAAAGACAATAGACTGACTCAGTTACATTAAAGATTGACCTTTGGCAGGGAAGATACTGGCCTAGGACATGACTACCCTCCATGAACTGCTTTAAGTTAGAAAGTTTTAATTTCAGGCCATCTTATGTGGTTATTTTAGGTCTCTCAGTTTGTAAAAACACTATGTAGGCTTCTCCTGAGCTTGTCAGGTTTAGTGTGTGCCCTTTTATCCACAGACATTTGAATCAGTATGCCATTTAATGACAAAAGAAATGGACTATGGTATGAATCTGTACTAGAATATCCTTAAATGTCATAATGAATCGACGGAAGGAAGCTAGGTAGATGGGAAGGGAAAGTAGAACCTGGGAACCCAGCTGTCAGAGTTACTAAAACAACCCTGTTGGGCAAGGACAGAAAGGCCCACACAAAGACATGAGGTTTAAAAATGTATGGATGTTGTTAAGATAGGCAGTACGCAAATAATCAATCACAAGGCAATGAGGCATATAAACCAATCCCAAAAGTGTTACTGAAGCAGAATTCTTTGAATGGACCAATCGGAAGCAAGCAAGGCTATCTATCCCCAGACAAAAAGCCTGTTTCCCCCCCCCCCCCCTCTCTCTCTCTTCTCTGGCATACAATGGGTTCTTAACATTCCTGGGGCAGGAGATGTGCTCCCCTGCACCCATGTGGCCTATGGCCAGGTAGGACACTACATATGCACTAATGGACTTACTCAGCTTGGATGCTAAACTGTACCCAGCTATACCACATGGAATGGAAATTCTGGACACTGGCCTGCTTTTGGAACTTCAACTGCATCTCTTCTAAGACTGGCTTCTCAATAAACTTTGCTTCCCCTAACCATTTTTGTCCACAAATACATTCTGTGGTTTTGTGAAACAACAAGCTTAGACTCAAAAACCTTACATTTTTTTGGTTTTAATGTGAACTAGAATCTAAATCTCTCTCCATCTCTCCATCCCTATTTGAATTACATGGTGTAATTCATTATTTATTTTCTCCATTTCATCTCTTATTTCTAAAATACAAACATGATGATGGTAACTGCATTTCAGACTAATCTCTTTTGGTTCTTTTATCCCTTTCAGTTAATTATAAGACACTTAAAGTCTAATTCCAAATGAAACAGGAATGTTTTGGGGTGAAAAAGACAGGTTTTAAGAATTTTTAGAAATTTTGGAAATTAAGGGGACCATGGAGGAAGCACAGGGCTGCAGAGCAACAAAAGGTATATTTCCAGAGAATAGAGAAACTGAAAAGCTTCAACAGGTACATTTCCATAGCATGAGGGAGCCGGGAACAGCAAAAGGTCTATATTTATAAAGAGAATAAATATAGAGAAGGAAGCCCTTCATCCAGAAGAAGAAGAAAGCCCAAAGGGAATAGGAAAACAATAAGGATGGAGGGGAGTGTGTGTGTGGGGGGGAGGAGTTACTGTAGTAACCAGTCAAGGGAATAGTGAGCAATCAGAGGGGAGATTAAGGCACCAGGATCTACAGCCTTTATAAGTCATAGGTAAAAGAAGTTTAGTGGGATCCTTTCCCCCTCCCCACGTGGGAATCTCTACTGGTTCTTCAATAAATTTCCACCTTTACTATACTATCCTCTGAGTGGATTTACTCCAACCGACAAAGAATCCTAGTTCCAGTTCAAAAATTTCGTTTCACCAACTCAGTTATTTCTATAATTGTGACTTAGAGTAAATTATTTAAGCTTAAAAATGTACTTTATCCATGTGAAGAATAAAAAAAATGGATAAGACGACATCCAAGAATATTTCACCTAACACTAAAATATTTTACTCATTTCTGTTTGCGTTCATATGATGTTCCTTTGAGGGAATGTTTTGCAAGCAAACTCTTAAGACTTTAACATTGGGAGTACAATGGGAACAACTGTGTTCCAATTCTGTTCCAATTTTTTTCCTCTAAGGACATAAGCACAGTTGACCAAGGGGGCCTCAGCCAGTCTCTAGACAGGGACTGCGACGTATGACCCAAGGTACTTAGTTTATATATTGGCCAAGCATAAATTACACGGAGACAGACATGCAATGCATAAATCACACACGGTTTATTTACCAGAGTCCTGGTGGTTTCCAGACCTCAGCAGGCCACCCGGAGATCCATGCTGACAGACACACAATAGACATTGGACATTGCAGCTGAGGCTAGGGCGTCTTGTTGGAGGCCTCTGTTTCATGGCTCACGTGGCTCACGGTCTGGGGCAGAGCTCAGGCAGGTGCAGGCAGGGGAGCGGAGAGCGACCCTCTGTGGAGGAGCAGAACAAGCATCTCCGATCTGCTCTTTTTATGTGCTCAAGTGGGCATCTTTAGTGTGTCTTATCAGCAGATCCCTGGAGTCCTGCTGTCCGGTCTTACATATGGGGTACAGATCACTTTATCTGTTTTTTTACATGCACGGATGTTAATTTGTTACATTTCATATTTTCACACCTTAATTCCACACTTTAATATTTTATCCTATTATTATTACTATAACAACACTTCAATGCTTATTATATTTTATCTTATTAATATTACTATAACCAATTCTTCACATCCTATACTCTTGAGAAGATTCGGACTATTCCAAATTATGTTACCCACTTACCAAGTTGGCCTAAATGTTTCCATTCATTTGGTTAAACTTTAGAAAGGTTTCTTCCTGACTGTAGGCACCTTGCCTCATTTTTCTTAGAACATTTACTTTAGAAAATTTGCAGTTGTAAATTCTTTCTCTGCCTCTTTGAAATATATGTGAATCTTTTCCCAGTCTCTTGTCAATTTTACAACCCAAGGGATATCTTGCTCAGGGACTTGGAAACTATCTTTTTGAAATGTAAACTTCTAAAGAGATAGTAACACTATCAACTGTCCCAGTGGAAGGGTAGAATTTTAACTTTCATGAGCACAGTAAATTAGCAGAGACAGATGGCCAAATCATTGAGAACAACTGAAGACTCAGGAATAACTCAATTTTCTTTACATATCTCATTGACTTACCTTCCCACTAAAGTTCTCCAGTACTTTTCCCATATTTCATTCTAATGCTTAACCACCTCCCTTTCCTTTTATTTCAGGTGTCTTGAGTTCAATCTCTCTTGCCTATTGCAATATCTTAACAAAATCTTCCTCTCTGTTTAAGTTTGATACAAATTTTGCTTTGGCACTCCTCGTCTTTGTATGATTATTTGTCCTACTTATGGGGTGAAAAAATGGCATTTTTATTTTCTCAGTTATCCCCTTAAGTTTCTGTACTCAAGTTTCTAGCTAATTCTTTTTAGTAGACCTTATGATCATATTGAAACAGGAATTTTAGGATTAAAATAGGAGAGGTTTAGAACATTTTAGAAATTTTGGAAATTACAGGGACTATGGAGGAAGCACAGGTCTGCATAACAGCAGAAGTTATATTTCCATAGAATAGAGGAGCTGGAAAGCTTCAACAGGTACATTTACATAGAAAGAGGGGGCTGGGAACAACAAAAGGTACAAAATAAAGAGAAGGACTCCCTTCATCCAGAAGGAGAAGAATAAAGCCCAAAGGAAATAGGAAAATAATAGGGAAGGGGGAAGGGAGAACTTCACAAGTCCCATGTGAGACTCAATCTTTGAGCCTAGGAGTTATTATAGTAACCAGTCTAAGGGAATAGTGACCAATCAGAGGGGATATCAAGGCACCAGGATCTGCAGCCTTTATAAGCCTTTGGGAAGAGGAACTCAATAGGACCCTTTCCCCTCCCCATTTTGTGGGACTCTTTCCCTCACCCCAGGTGGGAATCTGTACTTGTTCGTCAATAAATCTCCACCTTTGCTTTACCACTTTCTGTCCTTGGATTCATTCTTCAATTCCGATGGACAAAGAATCCGAGTTCCAGTTCAAAAATTACATTTTAATATTCCCCAATTTAGTTTCCTTTTTTTCTAATATTATCTCTCATTACTACAGGAAATTCTTCTGTTATTTCAAGACTTTTAAAGTCATGTTCAAATGATGGCTGCTCATAAAATGTTATTATACTTATTTAATTATTCAAAAGTGATCTTTTCTTATCTAAATTTCTATTATATATTTTGTACTTCTCTCATAACTTAGCATTACATATAATGTATAGCATATACAATTATATACAGTACAAATAAAATTGATAATTTTAATAAATGACTATGTTGTTTATTTGTTATACTATACTTTTTTTATAGGCTGTCTTTTTTCTACTTATGAAAACAAAAGTTTACTGCTAAATACTATGCCATGATATACCAGCAGCAACCTTACATAGTCCGTGTGTATCACATCCATGAATTGCATAATTTTCTTCTGTGCTTGATTTAATCTCATGTTGTTTTGTAAAATTACATGCTACACAAACTTATGACCTAGAAGCAATAGGCATGTAGAAGGTTATACTATCTAGGTTTGTTTGACAACAAAATCCATTAATAAAGCACTTCTCAGGATGTACTCCGATTGTTATGTAGCACAGGATTATGTATTACTTTAAAATTCCAATATAAAAAATCATTAATACGACAAACTTAATTGTATTTTTGTTGAAATATATATGTATATATTATATATTTATTTATTTATAAGCTATACAAGGAAATGTAATTTTATATAGAACATTGATTCATAAGCCTCATTGACATTATATAACATTTAATATCATTTTAGAATAATATCGGCTAGAGAAATGGTTTACTTTTAATTTTGCAGAAAGCAAGTGATAACTAAGATTAAAACATTTTAAAGATTAAAACATTTTAAAGAGGCAAAATCAGAACTATTCCAGTGAAAGAAGATGAAGATCTATCTATTTAGTGTTTTTCAGTCTCATTTCTTAACTCTGAGGAGACTCTAAAATCTCAGATATTGTTATCGGCCAATTATGAAAGTGGAATTTCTCCTTTGCTAGTGGGATGGGAGTGGGGTTATTGTGATACCACACCACTAGAATAAGAATTTCTAGAGGCCCTCTTGGGAGGGTGAAATGTGGTAAAAGGTTTTATTTGTGTGGCATTATATACCTTGGTTTCAAAAATCCCATTTTCCTTAAAACTAGTGCTGGAAAAGGTACAGCAGAACTAAAAGCAAAGTCGATGTCCAGAGTTTCGGTTCCATGATAAATTCAGGTCCAGCATAGCATCAGGCTAGTACATCAGTCTATTGTGTGGGGTCCACAGGGCAGTAGGCCTTGTGGCTAAGTGCTGAGCTCAAGGGCCCTGTAAGAGAGGGGGCTCTTTTGTTAAGAAATTTGTCCCAGATTTTCTGCCCTTTCAGTGGCCACACCTATTCTGGCCAATGACCTTTCTGGGCATGCCTCTATTCTTTCTTTGTCCAACCTTTTCCCCTCCAGAATCTGCATGGAACAGATCTGGCAAGTGTAAAACTGCAGATTTCTGCCACAAATGGCATGCCTGTATTATCTGGCCTTCCCTTTGCTCCTTTCCTGTTAATTAATTCATAACTAAGTTGATTACAATCCTATCTAATAAAGAGGAAATATGCAAATTGACCATCATGCCATAACAAATTGGCTGTGCCCACAGCAGAGGCAGGAATTCTGTAACATAAGATGGCTGCGCCCACAGAGGAGGCTGAGTTTCCATAACAAGCCTTAATGAGCAAATAGTAGGGTCCTGAGGCTGCCAGGCTGTTGGGCCAGGGTAGGGGACCTGAGGCTGTACCCCATTCCCAGTATGGCTTAACAGGGACCTCAGGCCACACCCCCTACCCTGGCACCTGGCTAGAAGACCTGAGACTGCATCCCCTGCCTGAGGGGGTTTGACAGGGGATCTGAGGCTGCAGCCTCTGGCTTGGGTCAGAAGACCCCAAGGAGCATCCCTTGGCCTGGGCCAGGAGACATCAGGCCACACTCCCTGCCCTAGCCATGTCCCCACTCAGTGGGGCTTGACAGGGGAGGGATGATCAGCTCTTCATCTAGCACAAAGAGGGTGGGCCAGCCAGGTCTGGGTCTCACATGATTTTGAGGTGCACATGGGTGGGCAGGGACTTGACTCTGGTTCCCTTGGAGTGCCCCAGACTCTGAAAGGAGGAAGATTTTCAGATATATTTTACTAATTTTCTTTAATCTCTGACACTTCTATTATAGAGAAAGGGCAAATAGCAATATTAAACTATTTTCTTTAATTAATTCCCTTTTAATGTGCATCAGTTTCATGCACAGGGTCACTAATGGTATAAATATAATTAGAAAACACATAGCAATTGTTTCCTCTCTATATATTTGAATTTTGGTTTAAAAGAGTGATAATTTTTTCCCCTATTGCCTTCCCCACCCCCCCACTACATGCCCTCATCCGTTCCCTCCCCCTCCCTGCTCCCTGCCTTCCCCCATTGCCCTGTATCCACTGGCTATGCCTACACACACACGCATACAAGCCCTTCAATTGATCTCCTATAGGTCCCTCCTCCCCAACTTCCCCTGCCTTCCCACTGTAGCATGACAGTCTCTTCATTGCTTCTTTCCCCCTGTGTCTGCTTCCCCCACCCCCAACCCCTGATTCTTGTCTTTAAAAACATCTTGCCCCTGTACGCTAGAAATAAACCCACCAGAGCCAAAGAAAAATGATTGAGTCCCAATTTCAATGTCCGATAGCTTTCAGTCCCAGTTTCAATGTCAGACAGTTCCTTATGTGTACATGTCATCAATGGTAACTGGATACTGGACAAATGGTGGCAATGCCAGTACGACCCTTTCTGGTTTGGTCCTGGGCATCCTGTAGCAATGCTCAGCTGCTAACTGCTCACATGGCAATGCGTTGTCAGCGTCTTCCATCTGTGGACTGTTTCTCCTCTTGCCTTTGTGTTTGCACAGACATGTCAGTTCCTCTCTGTTGCAGGAGTCCACTTGGTCTTGGAGTTGTTTTCTGAAAGTATATAAACATATTCTTGACCAAAAGTTAATAAAGGAATATTTTCTATAAAATTGACTTAAGGTACTTTTTATTTTTGCCTACCCGCTTTCCTTTGGCTTATTTTGACACCATGTGTGTTTTACATGGGTGTCTTGCTATTAGCATTACAAATGGAAATTAATTTTCTAAAGTGAAAATTTTCTAAATGTAATTTACTTACCGATAAATTTTTTAATATCATTAAATTTAAGGGAGAACCATCCACTTCTCTTGTTATATTGTTTTTACTTTGACAAATAAATATCTTCGAAGGTATGTTTTTAAGGTACCAAAACTGGGAGAAAGAATTAATCTATTAGTGACAGAATCACTAAGTAAAATTATCTTTTCAGTCTATAACGACAGTTGGAAACCAGGAGTTTTATAAATAAAGTTTTCTTGCATTATAATCACATTCATTCATGTACAGCCTATGGCTGCTTTCCTACTACAATTATAGAAACATAAAAAAAAAAATTCCAACATCTCATCTCAACTAGAAAAAGACAAAGTCTAAAGTAAATAAAGAATTTTAGCTATCCCCATTTTGACATGTATGTGGGTTTAAAATGAGTCAGACATTTAATGTGAGAAGATTCTGTGATTTTAATTATCCATAAAATCAATTTGACCTAAGGTGTGGGTCCTCACTCAAGGTTTAAATACAATTACTTTGATGAACTTTCTTAATCAGGAAAGCCTCCTTTGCCATTCCCTCCTTAGCTCAGGGAATGGCAAACCATTGTATCAGGGCCAAATTCAGCTTGAACCTTCTTTTTGTATAGCCTTTAAGCCATTCAAAATCTTTTAATTGCTTATTTAAACATATAATACAAAAAATATATTTCCAAGACTATATGTAGCTAGTAAAACCTAAAATATTTATTGTATAACTCCATACATACAGAAAAGTTTGTTCACCTCAAGATAAGACTGTATTTACAAATGTGTTTAAGTGTTCTGTATTAGACAAATGAAATTGTGGAAAAAAATACAACTTGATAATAAACAGTAAAATAATAAGTTAAAAATTCTCTTTACAATTAAAAATTTAATGGCACTGAAATTGATTATTTTGAAGACACAATTTGGGGTAATGTAATAGTATAGTGGTTGGCAAATTCATTAGTCAACAGAGCCAAATATCAACAATACAATGATTGAAATTTCTTTTGAGAGCCAAAATTTTTAAACTTAAACTTCTTCTAACACCACTTCAAAATAGACTTGCCCAGGCCATGGAATTTTGTGGAAGAGCCACACTCAAGGGGCCAAAGAGCCACATGTGGCTCATGAGCCATAGCTTGCCGACCATTGTACTAGTAGTTAAACACCTCCTGCATTTAAAGATCTTACAGCCAAGAGTCCTTATTTTTTTGTTGTTCTACAAAATGAAATTAAGGGCAGAGTCAAATATGTGGAAACCACACATATGCAGACTTCACTAGAATATAAGAAATAGTTATTTAAATTACTAGGTCTTACTTATAAATCATAGAGCGTTTCTATTAGCAAGATGGCTAAGTAGAGTAAAATAGTTTAACAATTTAAAATAGTCTATTAAGAGTAAAATAGGGGGAGAGAACCAAGATGGCAGCAAAGGTAAACACACCTGTACTTGTTGCTTCTCACAACCACAAGAAAACTACACCTAAAAGACAAAACAACTATCATCCAGAACCACAGGGAAAGCTGGCTGAGTGGAAGTTCTACAACTAGAAGGAAAGAAAAAAATCGCATGGAGACGGGTAGGAGCTGCGGTGGTGTGGAGACACACTGAATGGGCTGGCAACTGGGTGTGTTGTTGTTTTAAATCAGGAGGGAGATACAAGCTTATTACTGCTCTGAATTTTAATACTGGGCTAGACTCTGGGAACCCAGAGTCATACAGGGAGAAATTGGACTGTCTGAAATGGGTCAGGTGCTCACACCAATCATTGTTCCTTTGCAGGGGCGCTAGATGTGAGGAAGCAGAGACCTCTCCAGGGCAGGGCTGACTGGCATCCATTGCTGTTTGCTCTGCCTTGGTGATTCCCTGAGACACCACCCCACCCAATTTACAACCCCCTCTCCCAAGTTGTGCACAGCAGCATTTGCATATGAATGGCCTGGCCTTTCTCAGCTTAAAACCTGTCAAACTGCAGCTGGGTCAGAGAGCCCCAAAGAAGGCCCAAGGCACAGCAACAGCAACCTGCTGTCACGAATGAAGGAAATGGAGGAGAGCAAACTATTGAATATAGAGTTCAAAACCACAGTTATAAGGTTACTCAAGAAATTCTAAAAACCTCCAAGGAACTTAGTGTGACCTTCAAGGATCTTTGTGAGAATGCCAAAAAAAAAAAAATGGAAAAGGACCAGTTAGAAATTAAGCATGCACTAACTGAAATAAAGAATAATATATGGAGATTCAATAGAAGATAGTATATCCAAGA
This sequence comes from Lasiurus cinereus, assembly GCA_011751065.1. NCBI lineage: Eukaryota > Metazoa > Chordata > Mammalia > Chiroptera > Vespertilionidae > Lasiurus > Lasiurus cinereus. The sequence continues at coordinate 26,829,915 of JAAGEH010000012.1, forward strand.
ACCAACTCAAAGATTTGAAATATGAGGAAGCAACAAACACCCAACCAGAAGAACAAAAAGAAAAAAGAATCCAAAAATATGAAGATAGTGTAAGGAGCCTCTCGGACAACTTTAAGCATATCAACATATGAATTATGGGCGTGCCAGAAGAAGAGAGAGAGCAAGATATTGAAAATCTATTTGAAGAAATAATGACAGAAAACTTCCCCTACCTGGGGGAAGAATTGTACTTATAAGTGCAGGAAGTACAGAGAACCCCAAATAAGAGGAACCTAAAGAGTACCACACCAAGACACATCATAATTAAAATGCCAAGTGTAAAAGACAAAGAGAGAATCTTAAAAGCAGCAAGAGAAAAACAGTTAGTTACTTATAAGGGAGTACTCATACGATTGTAAGCTGATTTCTCAACAGACACTCTACAGGCCAAAGGGAGTGGCAAGAAATATTCAAAATGATGAATAGCAAGAACCTACAACCAAGATCACTCTACCCAGCAAATCTGTCATTTAGAATTGAAGGTCAGATAAAGAGCTTCACAGACAAGAAAAAGCTAAAGGAGTTCATCAGTGCTAAACCAGTATTATATGAGATGCTGAAAGGTACTCTTTAAGAAGGGGAAGAAGAAGAAAAAGTTAAAGATAAATTATGAATAACAAAGTGACAACAAATATATATCTATCAATAAGTGAATCTAAAAATCAAAAGCATAAGAAATCTGATGAACAGAATGAATTGGTGAATATAATAGAATCGGGAGCATGGAAAAGGAGCAGACTTAAAATTCTCAGGAGGAAGAGAATATGGGGGTATGGGAAGAGACTGGACAAAAATATTACACCTATGGGCAGGGACAGTGGGTGTGTGTGTGAGGGCATGATGTATGTTGGAACCAGGTGGATGGGGGAAACAAAGAGGAACATCTATAATAATTTGAACAATAAAGATTAAAAAAAAGATTAAAATAGGATTAAAGACCTTAATGCACATGCATTATGTACTAGAGGTCCAGTTCATGAAATCATGCATGGCAAGAGTGGAGGGTCCCTGAGCCCAGCCTGCATCTGCTCCCAATCTGAGATCCCCATGGGCCATGTCTGGTCTAAACTGCCAGTTGGACATCCCTCTCACAATCTGGATGCTGCATGTACCAGTGACCATACTTTTCATACAGGTAAAAGTCACCTTGCTGTTATATGGGCAGCTACAGTTTTTTGCCCTGATTATAAAAAGTAGTACATAACATAATGCTTCTGAGGCAGTAGTACCATTTTCCCCACCTTATAGGAGGAAAAAACTGAAGCAGGGAGAAATTAAGTTATTGGCTTTGTCACACAATTATGTGTCAGAATCAGGGCTGACCACAAAATGTGCAAGTCAGAGTACATGAATGTCATCACTGAATCATTCTGTTTTTTCAGAGTTAGAGTAGCCTTGCCAGGTTTTAATTTTTAAATCTATGAGACTGTTCCCATATATAGGCAGGGTCCCTAGGCCTGGCCAGTGATCAGGGCCATCTGTGGAACAGCTGGGGGCAGAACAATCAGGTTCCCCCCACTGGCACCCATCTTGCCTGGCAGCCTGGTGTTATCCATGGGCTGGCCCCACCCACTGATGCTGTCCTTAGTCACCTCCCTCTGTGGGGCAACTGGAGGGCAGAGTGATAGGAGGACCCCTGCTGGCACCTGACTTGGCTAGTGGTTTGGTGCTTCCCACTGGCTGGCCCCTCACCCCGATCTCTACTGCTGTTGTCTCCCTCTGTGTTGAGCATCTGTCCCCTGGTGGCATCAGAGCAATTGGTTATTCTGCCAATTGTTCTACCATTCAGTCAATTTGCATATTAGTGTTTTATTATATAGGATTTGAGGCCTGGTGTATGGATTTGTACACCAGTGGGGTCCCTTGGTCTGGTCTGCACCCCTCGCAATTCAGGACCCCTCATGGGATGTCGAAAAGATGGTTTTGAACTGATCCCTGAAGGCCAGGCTGGCAAACCCCAGTGGTGCATGAATTTGTGCATTGGGCTGGCTTTGGACTGATCCCTGCAGGCCAGGCCAAGACTCAAATTGTATATGAATATGTGCACTAGGCTTCTAGTATGCATATAAGATTTTTGGTTAATCTCTTCCTCCTCTTCTTCCTCCCTTCTTCTCTCTGAGATTCATCAGTCTGTCCCATGATTGCATGCCTGTGGTTTAGAGTCTAGCCCCCAGTGGCCATGGCACCAGTGTGCATCATAGCTACTGGCCAATTGGCTGGATAGCCAGTCAGCTACTCACCTAGGCCAGTGGTCGGCAAACTCATTAGTCAACAGAGCCAAAGATCAATAGTACAATGATTAAAACTTCTTTTGAGAGCCAAATTTTTTAAACTTAAACTACTTCTAATACCACTTCTTCAAAATAGACTTGCCCAGGCCATGGTATTTTGAAGAAGAGCCACACTCAAGGGGCCAAAGAGCTGCATGTGGCTCACAATCTGCATGTAGAATCAGGCTTAAATGGGTAGTCAGACATCCCTCTCACAATCCAGAACTGCTGACTCCCAAATGCTCGCCTGCCTGCTTTCCTGATTGCCCCTAGCTGATTCTGCCTGCCAGAATGATCATGCCCTAATCACTTCACTGCCACCCTGATTGATGCCTAACTACCCCCCTGCCAGCCTGATTGCCCCTAACTGCCCTCCCCTGTAGGCCTGGCTACCCCCCAACTGCCTTTCCCTGCAGGCCCTGTTGCCTCCAACTTCCCTCCTCTGCAGGCTTGGTCCCTCCCAACTGCCCTTCCCTACTCGCCATCTTGTGGTGGCCATCTTGTGTCCACATGTGTGCAGCCATCTTGTGTGTTGGAGTGATGATCAATTTACATATTACTCTTTTATTAGATAGGATAGAGGACTGGTACACAGGTCAGGGACAGCTGGTTTGCCTTGAAAGGTGTCCCAGATCAGGGTAGCGGTTCCCTTGGGGCATGGGGCAGCCTGGGATAGGGGCCTGGGGTAGTTTCAGGCTGACCATGCTCCCTGGCAACCCAAGTAGAGACCCTGGTATCTGGGATTTATTTATCATCTATAATTGAAGCAGAGTCAAGCCTCCTGCTTGCTCTGCGGCCTCAACCATCTTGGTTAGGTTAATTTATATACTTGTGCACCAGTGGGGTCCTTCAGCCTTGCTGGCAGGATTGGGCAGAATCCAGCTCTCTGACATCCCCCAAAAGGTCTCAGATTTCAAAAGGGTGCAGGCCATGCCGAGGGACCCCTTTGGTGCACAGTTGGGGACCGGGAGGGATGTGGGAAGTTGGCCAGTTGGGGAGGGACCACAGGAGGGCTCCAGGGCATGTGCAGTCCAATTCACTCATTCTCAATCTGCAGGACCCCAGCAACAACTAACCTACTTGTTGGAGCATCTGCCCCTCTAGTGGTCAGTGCATGTCATAGCGAGTGGGTGAGCAGGCTCAGCATTTCATTAGCATATTATGCTTTGATTGGTTGAACGGATGACTGGACACTTAGCATATTAGATTTTTATTATATAGGATAGATTTCATTTTTTATTATGTATTTAAATTTTAAGAACAATTTACATTTTATGAATTTTATTTTATGACAGTCTATCATTATTTTAGAAATGCATTAACTTAGTAATATATATATATATATATACTTATAATATTTTTCATTTTTATACTATTTTATATTTATATGATTTTATTGCTGGTTATATATTAGAAATTTATCTGAAATTCCTATTAATTCTTGTCTTTTTCTTATATTTGATAACTGATCACTAAAAAACTGATAGCCTTATGCATTGAGATGGAACTTGTCTTCTCTTGAGGTTGATCTGGTCGTGATCCTTTCTTTAAATAGATAAATGTTGGTATTTTTACATGCTGTCCCTGGGTTCTTCAGATATCTCCAGAAGGCTCTTCCTGAACTGAGCATGGCGAATATAGGTCTTTCTTCTGAAAATCCCTTAGATGAATGTCAATGAAGACTAGAGGTTTCGATGTTTAGTATTAAAGTAAAGCGGGCTTTAGTTTCCTCTAGCTTCAGGTATGTATGAGGATTTGGCTTTTCATTGAACCCTCCTTCAACATTAACTCAAGGATGATATGGTGAAGGAGGGTTCTGCACAGTTGTTATATAGCAATCTGAGCACCTATGTCTGGTTACAGATAGCATTACAGATGTCAATTACATTGAGGACCATGTAATTGATAAATCATTTATGATTGGTGAAAAGAACTCCACCTAGGAAAGGGAGCTTGTCATGTACCTCTAAGGAAGTACTATTTGACCAGTAAGATTTGAAACACAAGAAACTCTAATGCTAATTCACTAAAAAAAAAAAAATTCAATCTGCTGTATCTCTCATGTGTGGCCTAGTGCAATGTGATTGATACATTCAGATGACATATCTAGGAGGACAAGAATTCTTCCATGCTGTGGCAAGTGCATGCTGTGTTGCTGCATATCTTGTATCTGTCTCATCACTAAGTAAGTACTTTGGCAATGCCTTTGTAGTCCTATGAGCTTGACTGTCATTTCAAACCCTGGAACCCTGCTGTCAAAGCAATGTGAACATTGCTGGCTGCAACCTTTCATCTATTCCTCTCAATCACAGTATGATAATGCCTCACTTCTGCCTTAAATATGGCCTCTTTTTACAGCATTCAGTGTCTCTCTCTTTTGCCTTTTTCAGGGGGAACATCATCAGGCCAGTTTGCTATGAAGTGTCACCATTTCCACAAAGTGAGAGAAGAGATATGGTGGTTCAATCTCTATTAGATTGCTTAACCTCTTCTTTTAGCTCCACATTCACTTCATTTTTAAAAGCAGATAACATTGCCATCCCTGGATCTCTGGGGGAATTCATTTCCTCAGTTGGATTATTTTTTGGCTTCTCATTTTGTTGGTTCAGTATTCAGATTGATTGCCTCTTCTAGGCTATCACTTGTCTACCAGCTTTCTACCTTTGGACATTGTGTTTTGATCTTCTTTCTTTTCTATTTGTGTTGGTTTTGAACTTATGTTTAAAAATATTTTTACTATTCTTTAGAAATAGGTGTTACTCATATGTTTGCTTCATAGATCTCTATAGCAGGCTAGTAAACATAATTGATTTCTTAAAATAATGATTTAAATTCATGAAATAAAAAATATATAAATATAACAGAAAGTAATTGCATTGAAAAGTTATAAAAGTATTTTAAATAGCATTTTTATATAAGAATAAATATGATTCTTTACTCATGCATTAAATAAAAAATATTGAGTTGCAGGTCTAATATCAATCATAATTTGATAATGTTCAGTGTCATCTAAATTTGTAGTAACTAAAATGTGATATGAAACTACCTGTAATATTTAATGATAATAAAGCCTTAAATATTGCTGGGTTGTGTTGCCTGCACATATGCACACATATTTGATAAAATATTATTTTCAGTTAGAGATTACTTGAAAATAAATATATACATTCAAGTTCAAATTCATTCAAGTTCAGGTATATTGGCTATGAATTTATGATTTAGAAGATCTTTAGAGACTAAAGCTTAAACTGAAAGTATCATAACTTAAATTCATGAAAATAAAAAACATTTTTTTGCTAACACACCCTAAATATTGAAGACAACTAATAGACACTAAATATAATATTTCAATTTAATTATAAAGAAAAAATGCATATATAAATATATTTAATGGGTAATATGTATTATTTTGAATGAGTTCACAAAGGCAGAAGATTACCAGAATACAGATGCAGGGCTGATATTTAAACCGAATTGAAATATATTCATGTTATTAAAATAGGTCATGCTCCAGTTGTTGTGGTAAGTGGGATGAGAAAAGAAAACATGTTTTGAAGTTGTTATTATTCACATTGTGGAACTTATAATGTAATACATCACAAGGCATGGAGTAGGATTTGCTGGTGCATGAGCATTTCCAAATATGTAGGAAAAAGAGCTTCTCTGAACATTTACTTTTATCTTTGTTGTTTTGGTAACAGAATAGTTTTAAACTGACATACTAGAATATAGTAACTTTTCTTTGTTCATTCCACTATGTGTTTAGTATACTGTATATATACTTTATATACGTAAGGTATATAAAATATATGTATGTGTCTGAAATGCTATATTAAAACATATAATTTTAGAAATCATAAAAATATATAGGAACTTTTGAGTTAATCAAAAGCTTAAAGGTATGTTACACAGAGATTAAAACAATATGAAAACAATATGATCAATAGTAATATAATTATTCCTTCAAAATTCCTAATATCTAAAATACATCATAAATGATGACCATATCCAAGTTTCGAGCATATTAATTCATGAACAAAAGCATTATAAGGAATACTCAAATTACCATCCCATTATACTTGGTTTTAAGGAAGTTTTGACTGATTTGTCTGTTATTTTAATCTGTTTAGGTTTATTCTTCAGTATGATTTTCCTGAAAACAGTATTAAACAAAAGCTAGTTGCTTTTGGTGTGTTAGGTGTTTTACAGATTGTCTATGGAGATTGTGACATGCAGGCTGTGGGAGGAGGAGATGGAGCTAAAGAATCCAAAGCGAAAAGGAGGCTGGGAGTAGAAACTTTTATCTCAGATCAAACTAAAGAATGTGATTCTTGTTCCCAAGGCTTTGAGTTAGTCACTGCTTATGAGTAGGTCTGTTGTAGGCACATTTTTAAAGGTTATCTTCACCTAAGAGTACAAATTAGTAGTTACAGAATACTCATGGGGAAGTAAAGTACAACTCTGGAATATAATCAATGATATTCTAATATCTATGTGTGATGTTAGGTGGTATTGGATTTATCAGTTAGCAAATTATATAACCACTGGGTTGTACACCTGAAATTAACATAATATTGTATGTCAACTGTAATTGAAAATAAAAGGAATATTTAAATCCAAAAAAAAAGAAAAAATACTGAAGGGAAATAAATTTCTAGTAGTCATCCAGTCATCTAAGAACCAGAATATAAATTAAGGAATCTGACTGTCAAGACTATACTGCTCTACTTTGTCATACACAGAAACACATACTTCATATTTCATAGTGTAGTATCTATATCTGTATCTATCTATATCTATATCTATATCCATATCTATATCTATATCCAGATCTATATCTACCTATAACTATATCATCTATCTATAGCATCTATTTATGCCTATATATTTATCTATATATAATTATCTACCTATTCTATATCTACATTATCTATAGTTATACTAATGAAAGCCTAGGTGGCCCCCACAGCCTTGTGTGATACCCTTATGTCATCACAAGATGGCCATCCCACATCATCACAAGATGGTCACCACAAAATGGCTGGCATGGTAGGACAGTGTGGGCAATTAGACTTCCAGAGGAGGGAAGTTGGGGGCAATTGAACTGGCAGGGAAGGGAAGTTGGCGGTGACCCGTTTGGCAGAGAGAGCAGTAAGTAGTGACCAGTCCAAAGGGCAGGGGCAGTTGGCAGGCACGCAGGTGAGCAGTTAGGAGCCACTGGTCCTGGATTGTTTGTGTACCAGGCCCCTAGTGTAGAAAATAAAACTTTCTATTTAGTCTCCAATTTGAATTGGTCATTCAATACCACAGAGTCAATTTTAAGATAGAAAACCCAAAAGTATTTAGTAAGAAAAAAAACACACCAGACTGTAATGCATAAAGTACTTTAAGAGATACCTAGGGAACAACTTTTCAGTTTGATATTTTATTGCGATATATTTTACAATAGAGTATAATGCTGAAGGTTAGAGTAAACAAGAAAGCAGCATAACCTGAATATGGTTTGTGCTTTGCAGAACTCTGGGGATGTGTACATAAACACACACATATATAAATTAAGTATACAGATACACCAAAGTGGCATAAACACTGTGATTTATCTTATAAAACCAAGAACATATAATTACTTATAAAAGCAACTGAAAATATTGATATTTATATTAAATATGACAAATCAAGTTTTGAATTAAATTTTTATCTTCATCCAGTAACTTAGAATGACATTATTATAACATAATTGCATTAAAATCTAACATATATATATATATATATATATATATATATATATATATATATATATATATTAGAGGCCCGGTGCACAAAATTCATGCACTGGAGGGGGCTGTCCCTCAGGCCAGACTGCACCTCTCCAATCTGAGACCTTTTGGGGAATATCTGACTGCCAGTTTAGGCCCAATACCGCAGAGTGGGCCTAAGTCGACAGTTGGACATCCTTCTCACAATCCAGGAGAACTGGTACCTAGCAACTGGCCTGAGGGCCTGATAACCCCCTATCTGCTGCCTTGTTGGCCTAATTGACACCTATCTGCTACCCTGCAGGCCCGATCACTGCCAGCCATCTCCAATGGGGTGATGGCCATCTTGTGATGACATGGGGTTGGCCATCTTGTGACAATGTGGAGGTGCATCTTGTGATGATGTGGACAGCCATCTTGTGGCGACCATCTTGTGATAATGTAGGGGAAGCCTTCTTGTGACAACATGGGGTGGCCATCTTATGACATCAGGGTATGTGGGTCAATTTGAATATTGCCTCTTTGTTATATAAGATACCTCAAAGTTTGGATTTAATAAAGTAGAAGAAAACTGAACATGATATTGATGTAATAATATCAAAATATGTAGTTCTCACTAATTTATAATTAAAGCATTTAAAGTTGATTTTTACATAATTTTATGTGTTTAGAGGAATTCCTGAGGCATACAGACAAAAATTCTGCTTAACTATCACTGTTTCTCTAATCAAATCCAAAATGATAATCTAAATGTTTAAGACTGATGGCAAACTAGTCATATAATTAGATAATAATGAGAAATATACATATTTCTACAAACAGAAGTATATATTTGAGATACAATTGCAAGACAAAGGTCAAATTTTTTTCAAATCACTTATTGAGAGGTATGATTGATATATAAAATACATACATTACAAATACAACTTGATGATTTTGTAGATAATTGTACACCCGTGAAACCATCACCACAATCTATGTCATAAACATATGCATCACCTCATAAATATCCTCCTGATCTCTCTCTTTATTTATTATTAGAGGCCCAACACACAAAATTTGTGTAAGAATAAGCCTTCCTTCTCCTGGCTGCTGGCATTGGCTTCCCTCCAGCCACTGGTAGTGACCAGGACCTGGACTGCCCTTATAGCCCCGGCTTCCTACAGAAGGACATCTGGAAAGACATCTGGTCTAATTGGCATATTACACTTTTATTATTATAGATTATTTAAGTTTTCGGTGATAACATTTAACATAAGATTAAGCCTTTTTTTAAAAATTTAAGTATATAATACAGTACTATTGACTAAAGGCACTGTGGTGTACTGTGACTCACTAATCTTGTACAACTATCACTTGGTACTGCTTGATGATTATCTCCTTGTTTCCCCCTGTCCCTAGGCCTTGATGACCACCATTCTACTCTGCTTCTATGAGCTTCATTATTTTTGATGCTTCATATAAGTGGTATCAGGAAATGTTTTCCTTCTGTGTCTGGCTTATTTAACTTAGCAAAATGTTCTCCAGACCCATCTATGTGGTCAAAATGGCAGAATATATTTTTTAAGGCTGAATAATAATCCAACGTGTGTATATACTGCATTTTCTTTATTCATATATCAATCAGTAGCCATTTAAGTTGCTCCCATGTTTTAGCTACTATAAATGATCAGTAATGAAAATGGAAATGCAGGCAATTGTTCAAGCTCCTCATTTCAATTATTTTGACTACTTAACCAGAAGTAAGGTTGCCTGATAATTTGATAGTTCTATTTTTTATTTTTGAAGAACCTTTATACAGTTTTCAATAGCTGCTATACCAGTTGACCTCCCCTGCAAACAGTGTATAAGACTCACTTTTTCCCTGCATCCTTGCCAACACTTTTATTATTATTACTAGAGGCTGGATGCATGAAACTTCATACACAAGAAGGGGAATACCTCAGCCCAGCCTGCCCCCTTACACAGTTCAGGAGCCCTCAGAAGTGGGAGGCAACCCAGTGATCAGAGCAAGGTGATGTCCCATCACACCTCTGCTTCTGCCCCTGCAGGCAACACAAGCCTCAGCCTGCCCTGGTTACCTGAGCCTCAGGCGGCTCTGGGTGGCGAGACAGCCACCATCTGAGGCTTGCCTGAGCTTTGGGCTAGCCCTGGGTGGCTGGGGGGATGAGAGGACTGGGGGACTCTGGAGGCTGGTACAAGGAGTGGCCAGGTCAGCCTGGGGGCGGGAATGGCCTTACCGCTCTCCTGCCACTAAGGTGGGGCTGAGGAGACTGGGAGCTGCCATCTTATGGCTGTGGATATTGCCATCTTTGAGGGCGGGACATTTAATTAGCATATCCCTTCTTTATTAGATAGAATTATCATTATTAGGTGATAATGACTATCCTAAGCAGTACAAGGTGATATTTCATTTTGGTATCGATTTGCATTTCCCTGATGCTAGTGATGTTGATCACTTTTTATATATCTGTTGGAGATTTCTATAAATATATATTTTTACCAATATTTATTTAATTCTTGTGTTCATTTTTAAATTGGGGTATGTATGTGTTTTATGCTCTGCGTTCATCTTATATTTTAGATATTAGCCCCCATCAGATATATAATTTGTAAATATTTTATCCCGCTCCATAGTTTGCCCTTTTGTTTTGCTGATGGATTTCCTTTGTGGTTTGATATTATCCCATTTGTCTATTTTTGTTGTTGTTTTCAGTATCAAATTTTTAAATTATTTTAATAGACATATGAAAAAGAGATATAAGCATTGAAGATAATGAGAAAAAAAACACAAATTTTGATAGAAAATAAGAAAATCAAAATGAGGAAAATATATAGAAAAATTACAGCTGTGAAACAGAGACAATATTATACTAATAAGCAGTCTTGTTTTAGAAGAAAAAAGAAGGCTGCTCTGAACGTGCTGCATACATTTAAGGTTTTGTGGCCATTTGGTGGTAGATAGGAGAGAGTGGGTGGCTCTCCAGGTTTCTCTGCAAAAAAGTTGTGAAGGTGAAATATTTCTGGAATCTGTGGGAAAAATTTCCTTCTTAGCTGTACTGTTCATACTGTTAATCTTCTAAAGAAATCTAGCTGTTAATTCTCTTACTGCCTACATATTTAATTATCGTTGTGTAGAGCAAAACAACTATGAGATCTGAACAAAACAGATGGCTCAGAATTACCAGAAAAAATATATTTTACCTTGAATTTTTATAACACACAGAAGAAAATACAATTTTGTTAAAAAATGTTCAAGTAGCCCTGGCTGGTGTTGCTCAGTTGGTTGTGTCATCCCTTACATACCCAGGTTGCAGGTTCCATTCCTGGTAACACAGTCAGGGAGTGCATTGGAGAGAACTGATCAATGTTTCCTTCTCACATCGATGTTTCCCTCTCTTCCTCTCTCTAAAATCAATAAACACATACTTAAAATGTCCAGGTCAAATCAGCATATTTTTATATTATTTAAATGCATTGTTATGACAATATACTTTGTTATTTCTTCAATGATACTTTTCCAAGGATTTCATAAAAGCACAAATGGTATTGAAATCATTTTTGAAAGATAACAATTAAAAATAATTGTTTTTTCACAGATAGAGTTATCTTAACTAGAAGATGATCCTCTGTTTGCAAAGTTGTTATGTCTTTTTGAAAATCAACCTGTGAGCAAGAGCCTTAATTAAATTAACTTGGGTTTACAAATTGTACGGTTCTTTATATTTATTGAATTTACTTGCCATGTTAATTTTGAATATATTCATTAACAGATAAAATGAAAATATTTGGTGATGCTAGTGATGTTGAGCACTTTTTATATTATCTGTTTGCTCATGCTTATTTTTAGGCAATGTGGTCTAACTAGTAGCACATATTGTATAGATTAATCATTGTTCTTTGGAGGATTTGTACTAAATGGGGGAGGTTAGCATATACACGGAGTGGCCAGATTATTATGATCTCTGGACACATAATAATCTGGCCATTAATATATATATATATTGAGGCCTGGTGCATGAATATGTGCATGGGTGGAGACTGGCCAGCCTGGCCAGGGGGAGGAGACATGGGTGTTTGACCAGCCTGACTGCTGGCTGAACTCTTGAACAATTTGCTTATTAGCTTTTTATTATATAGGATATACACTGAGTGGTCAGATTATTATGCGTTCAGAGATCATAATAATCTGGCCACTCAGTGTATATTTTAATTACTTTTAAAAACATATGATGATAGCTTTTATCCTAAATTAGGTTTAATAGTTTAATTATTAAATCACTTCATATGCAAATGCTATTATCAGAATTATTCCATATTTGAAAATCTTACAAAGTACTATATATTATACTTAAAACATGTGTGAGTTTGCATCTAAAAAATTACAGAAGGCTGGTAAATGTACTTTATTTTTAAATGTTTATGATTTTATTTAGATATATTTCTGTTCAAATAATAAAGAATGCCAAGTATATTAGATAAATTAATTATTAATTATTTTATATCTTGGTATAAAGTTTATACACACATTTTAAATGAAATTGTGCACTGATATTTTTAAATCAGTACTAAATTCATCATACACCTCATTCAAAACACTTTTTCATTTGTAAAAAGCAACGCACTTAATGTTTATTTTATTCTTTATTTTTTGCTCCTTTCTGTCATCTTTCCCATTGGAGAAGTTTCCCATAGATGACCACTCAATATGTTTATTGGCATTGGTTATTATTCATATAAGCAGTGTGTTTTGTATACATTAGTATTTAATTTGTATTAATGCTATTGTGAGAGTAATTGCCTTTAATAACTACTTTATTCTATACAGCTTTCAAGATCTATTCATATACAAATAGTCTACTCTATTTCAGTATTTGTAGCTATTTTATACTCTACTGTCACAGACACCCAACATATTACTTTTTTATTATTTATAGAATACACACCCAGGAAAATACGTACTTATTGTGGATCTTTTCTACCCCACCCCTTGGAAATAAAGAAAAAAAGACAAAATTTTAGCTTAGGTTATTTTTAAATGAATTATTCCTTCCCTGGAAAGTCTTCTATCAATCTCCAAGCCACAACTCAGATATATCCTCTCTAAGAAGCCTTCTCAAGCAACCCAAGAGTCAACCCCTCCCTTCTCTGTGTTGCCCTTAAATAGTGTATGTGTCCCTTCAGCCAAAATCTAAGAGTGACAGTCACTGGGTGATCTTGGATTCCAAATTGAAGGGTTTCTAAGACAGCATGTGATGCCTGGCCCTTCCCTGGTCTTTTCATCCAACAGATCTCCCACTCACCTTATAGCAGCCAGCAGGTACTGATGAGCCAGAGATACCATAAGTCTCTCTAGGTAACTTTTTCTAGACTCTTTTCTTTTAAATGTTTATTGTTGATAGTATTACTTAAGTCCTCCTTTTTGCCTTTCAACCTTTTCCAGCCCACACCTGTTCCCCATTCAAAAGAAATAAATAAAACTAGACCACAAAATAACACCATACACAAGAATAAATTCAAAATGGATAAAAGACCTAAATGTAAGACATGAAATCATAAAAGCCCTAAAAGAAACCATAGGCTCCAACATTTCAGACACCTCTCATAGCAATATGCTTACTGACACATCTCCTAGGACAGTAGAAACTAATGAGGTTAAGGAGATGTGGGGTAGATAAGAGATCAATCAAAGGACTTGTATGCATGCATATAAGCATAACCAATGAACACATGGGGGGATATGTATAAATGTAACACAATAAAAAAAGTAAAAGAAAATACACAAATGGGACTACACAAAAATAAAAAGATTCTGCACAGAAAAAAAATAATCCATCAAAAAAATTAAAAGGGAGCCTACAACATAGGAGAACATATTTGCCAATGATACATCTGATAAGAGATTAATCTCCAAAATATATAGGGAACTTATACAACCTAACACAAAGAAGACAAATAATCCAACTAAAAAAAAAAAAAAACGGTCAAAGGACCTAAATAGACACTTCTCCAAAGTGAACATACAGAAAGCCAATAACATATGAAAAAATGCTCAGTCAGTAATCCTACAAGAGATGCAGATCAAAATGGCAACAAGCTATCATCTCACAACTGTTAGAATGGCTATGATCAACAAATCTACAAATGACAGTGTTGGTGAGTTTGTGGAGAAACAAAGAACCCTCGTACATTGTTGATGGGAATGCAGACTGGTGTAGCCACTGTGGAGAACAGTATGGAGTTTTCTCAAAAAATTAAAAATGGAACTCCCATTTGACCCAGTAATCTCAATCCTAAGAAACCTGAAACACTCATTAGAAATAATATATGTACCCCTATGTTCATAGCAGCACAATTTACAATAGCTAAGATTTGGAAACAGCCTAAGTGTCCATCAGCAGATGACTGGATCAGAAAACTATGGTACATTTACACAATGGAATACTACACTGCAGTGAAAAAGAAAAAACCCTCTAAGAATTTGCATTAGCATGGATAGATTTGAAGAGTATTATGCTGAGTGAAATAAACTCACCAGAGAAAGCTTAAGAATCATATTATTTCACTCATATGTGGAATTTATTGAACCAAAAAAACTGATGACCCAGAGACATAGAAGCATGGATAGACTATTGAACCAACATATTACTCTTATTCATTTCTTTGATGGAGATCTGAGTTTCCACTATTTCACTGCTACCATAAATAAAACTCAATAAAGATCCAAATAAACATGTTTAGGAATTTGTGTGAGATCTTTGCCATAGTAAATACCGAGGAATTTCTATCTCATAGGAATGAACATTTTTTAATGTGCTAAGTACTGATAGCTCGGTCACCAGATTGCTATGTGAGTTTAAATAATGAATGAGGAACTTCATATCACTGTAGACTTTGATGTACAGATTTGCATTTAGCTAAACTAATATATATATTTACTTTTGCATTTAGCTAATCTAATATATACATTTACTTGATTTTATGGTTGTTTAAAATCATATTTTCCTGAATGCTAATAAAATTGAACAGATAAATTAATATTTGTGTGTATATATGTATGAGCATATGTTGTATATGTGTATAGATTTATGTAAATAAGTGCACTGATGAAGAAAGATATTTTTAAAAAGCCAAATATTATGTTGTGTGTGTTGAATTTCTGTACTTTTCTTTTTTAAAATAAATCTTTATTGTTAAAAATATTACACATGTAACTTTTCCCCCCATTGCCTTCTAAAGCCCCCCTCCCCAAACCTTCACCACTCTATTGTCTGTGTCCATGGATTATGCATACATGGATCCATTAATTGACCTCTCCCCTTCCTCCACTTCCCTTGAATTCCCTCTGAGGTTTGACAGTCTGATCAATGTTTCTATGTTTCTGGGTCACTTTTTGTTCATTAATTTATTGTTATTTAGATTCCACATATGAGTATTAACGTGATATTTATCTTTCTCTGACTGACTTACTTTGCTTAGCATAATGCTCTCTAGTTCCATCTATGCTGTTGCAAATGGTAAGAATTATTTTTTACAGCTGGGTAGTATTCCATTATATAAATGTACCACAGCTTTTTAATTTGCTCATCTGCTGATGGGCACTTAGGCTGTTTCCAAATCTTAACTATTGCAAATGGAGCTACTATAAACACAAGGTACATAAGGGTGCATATATTCTTCTTCATGGGTGTTTCTGAATTCTTTGAATACATTCCTATAAGTGGAATCACTGGATCAAATGGGAGTTCCATTTTTAATTTTGAGGAAACACAAAACTATTTTCTATAGAGGTTGTACTTTTCTTGTTAATGTATAGAAGTATTTATAGTGCCTTGCCAATTTAAGGTTTTATATATATACTAGAGGCCAGCGCTTGAAATTTGCCCATTCATCTTTGGGTGATTGGAGCCCTCTGACCAGGGGGAGAAACCAAAAGACTGGCTGTTCCACCCACTTGCCGGTCCTCTGTGTGTGGGGTGAATGGTGGGTGGGGGCCTGGGCTTGGTGTCACCTATGTCCTCCACCACCCACCCCAAGTTCCCCGTTTTCTATTGGGCGATTAGAGCCTGACAGCTGGGGAAAGGGACTGAGAAGTGGTCAGTGTGCCTCATAGTGACTGTTTGAGTGGTAGTTATGGTCGTTCTGCTGTTAGGGTCAATTTGCATATTACCATTTTATCGTATAAGATTATCTAGGATAGAGGCCTGGTGCACAGGTGTGGGCTGGCTGGCCTGACCTGATGGCAGCCTTGAATCAAGGCGGGGACCCTGTTGGAGGGCATGGCTGGCCAGAGCCAGGAATTTGCATGCCAGCCACATCCCAGATTGAGATGGGGGTTCTCACTGGGGGAAGGGGCTGGCTGGGGCTAAGGGTTATTCTGGTGTTTGGTCATTTTGGTCAATCTGCCATTTTGGTTGCTGGGCTTTTATTATATAGGATTAGAGGTCTGATGAACAAAATTCATGCATAGTAGGCCTTCCTTCCCCCAGCTGCTGGCACCAGCTTTCCTCTGGCACCCAGGATGTAGCTTTCCTCTAGCCAGGCTTCCCTTGCAGCCCAGCTTCATCCAGTAGGTCACCTGGTCTAATTAGCATATTATACTTTTACCTTATATATATATATATAAAATATATGCTTGCATATGTAGATAGATATACATATATATAACTTCTTCAGAATTTGATATTTCACATTAAGTACACATAAGTACTTTCAAACAATTCAGATCTATAAAATTTGCTTTTTTTCTTAGAATCACTCCTCTTAAAGAGACTAAGATAATTTCTTAAATTTTTCTTTATTCCCTTTTAAATTTGTCATTTCTACTTACCTCTTTTATCCATCTAGAGGATAAGTTTGTATATGGTATAAAAAATACTATATTTTAGTTCATGCTGTGGGCCAGTTTTAAAAGAATGATTTGTAATGCTTTTTTGATGGCATATTTTATTCTCATACACACACACACACACACACACACACACACACACACACAACATTCTTTGCTGGACATTTAATTGTGCTATGGGGTCTATTATTTACATAGGATCACCTGTCTGCCTATATTTATTGTTCATTCATTCATTTTCTCTTTTATTAATTTATGAGATGAGTTGGTAATATTTTTTATATATGTAGAACAAATTTACCTATTTTATTATTTTAATTTCAATATGTCTATAAATATTTGTGAACTTTTCCTTAAAAATCTGTTTGTAAAATGTATTTAATTAAAATCTATTAGATATTTAATTAAAATGGAATTGAATGTCTAGATTGCTTTAAGAAGACC
Source organism: Lasiurus cinereus (assembly GCA_011751065.1). Classification (NCBI taxonomy): domain Eukaryota; kingdom Metazoa; phylum Chordata; class Mammalia; order Chiroptera; family Vespertilionidae; genus Lasiurus; species Lasiurus cinereus. The sequence continues at coordinate 26,847,272 of JAAGEH010000012.1, forward strand.
TGGCTAATTCATACCATAGAATGAAGTCTAGTTATGTCTTTATATTGTCCTTTTAAATTCTTAATTACATTTTAAAATTGTTTTCTGATTTACAAATAATGTGGACATTGTTTTAAAACATGTTCTTCATGTTTACAAAATTATATATTCAAAAGCTTTGTATTTTTAAGTCAAAGAATAATACTTCAAGTTTTCGCTCCACATCTCAATCATAAAAAAGTTCAAGTTGTTCATTATCATCCAACTGCTGTATATCAGGACATATTTTGTATATTTCATATATAAATTTATTTTTATTAGTTCATATATGCTTAATATTTTAAACTTTTAATGAAATCCTTATAGTTAAGCTTATTTCTTTGGGATAACTGACACCTTTTTTTTTTCTTTCTGATTTTAATCTAGTTGAATTGTGTGTGTGTGTGTGTGTGTGTGTGTGTGTGTTATTTCCCCCTATCTTATTTTTCCCAGATCTGAATTGTTTTAAATATTGTAACAAAATTTTAATAATCTTATTCAGTTACATTTTTGAAAATAATTATTATATCACAATTTATTTATGCTCTCTTCTAGCATATTTTCTACTAATCAAATTTTATTATTTTTCTATTATAATTCTCTGTTTTTTAGATCAAATTTTATGCTGATTTACATATTACATATTTTATTTTACAGCTTGCTATCTATTCCTATCATATTACTACATATATATTTTTGTTGTTGTTGTTGTTCCTGTTATTGTGTTGTTAATCTTTAGTATAGGATATTTTTCCTTTTTTTTTTTAAGAGATTGGAAGGGAGGGATAGAGACAGAGAGAAAACAGTTGATGGGAGAGAGACATATTGATTGGTTGCCTTCTTATAAGCGATCAGGTTCAAGGATGGACCCTGCAATGAGGTACATGCCCTTGACTTGAATTGAACCCTCAGTCCTTCAGTCCACAGGCTGACCGTCTTAACCACTGAGCAAACCCAGATAGGATTTACTACCTATATTTGTATTTATCTTTTTCTAAATATCTCTATTACACTTTTATATTACTGCTAGAAAGACAAATTAAAATGTTTGTATTACCCCTGCTGTTTCCCTCTCCTTTCTCTTCCACTTTAGTAAAATATTAATTCTCTGGATATAAAGATGTAGATGATTTTGTTACTGCTTTTCTAAACAAGTTGCTATCATTCCTCTTCGCTTTCCATACATCTGCTAAAGCATTGTTTCAGTCAGTGTTTAACCAGAAAGGCAGGAACCTATTACCGTGCTTTAAACAGAATAATTTTAAACTGGAAACTAGGTACAAATGTGATCACAGTGCAGGAGGGAAATAATCAAGCAAGACTCTGCAGTAATTGCAGGAAGCAGACTACTTTAGGAAAATTGTATCACTGAGTTCCCTAAATGTCTATGCTGCGGAAGCTGCCGAAGCATTTGGGACTGTCAGCATGTCTGTAACCAAGCTGCATGCATGAGTTACAAACTGCGAGCCTGGCAAGGAAATCTGGAAAATGTAGCTTCTAACTATTAACCCCAGCAATCTAGAGCCGGCGATAAAAGTCCAAGTGTGGCACCTAGACAAAAGTCATGATTTGATTCAAGCATATTCTTTGAGATGGCTTTTGTGTGATGAGTACTCTGAAGACTTAAATGTTTGAGGTTATTTTTCTACTGCATATACATAGCATTTCACTAGATAGAAAATCTTGTTCTAAGCAGCTTTTCTTCAACATTCTGGAAATATTAAAATATTTTCTTAACCTTTGAATGTTGCTGTTAACCAATTTGATGCCAGTATATTTCTTTGTTGCTCTGTGGATAGAGTATCTCTATGGAAACCATAACATTATTTTATTCTGAGGCAATACGGTTTCTCTGCACTGTGTTTAGATTTATTTTTCTTTTCTCTTGTATCCTTTTGGTTACCTTATTCTTTTAATTTGATAGATCACATGTTTTACCTACTTAGACAATCCTAAAACATCACCTTCAAATTATTCTGCAGTTCTTTTGTTTTAATTGTCATAAGAACACTTCACATTATATTTACCCTAGACAAATTTCTAAGTGTGGAATACAGCACTATGAACTACAGGCACAAAGTGTAGAGCAGATCTCAAGGCTTACTCATTTTGCCTAACTGAATCAACACCTGTTAAACATCAACTCTCCTTTTTCCCTTCCTCCCAATCTTTAGCAAATATGATTCTACTCTCTGTTTTTATGAGTTTTATTATTTATATACATAATATAAGTGGAATTATGCAATATCTGTCTTCTAAAATGTTTTAATTCTTTCCTCTGACTCGAAATTATATTATTCTGTGGCATTTTTGCATCTACATTTCAAATATTTTAGATTTATTTTTTCTTAATTTCCATTTCTCTTTACCTCTTGAAAGATGTCTGCTTCAATTCCTTCCAGGTTAGTGATTTACACTTCAGTAGAGTACATTTTACTACTGGGCACATATTGGTGATTGCTGTCATTGTGGTAGTAGTTTTTATGTATCTTCCATACTATAAATATTACACCCTGTATTTTCAGCGGTTTCTTTCTTCAGAACAACTGCTCATTCCAGCCTCCTATTCCCAGTGTTCTCCTTAATGTTATTAAGTTCATCAAAATTATTTTTCTGTCTAAGCCACTTAATTCTGTTTCTCCTTATGCCTTGTCATGTTTGTATTTTATGCTTTGTTTCACTATATAAAACATGTGTTCTTAATATTTTACTGTTTCTTCTAGTTTTTTTACATTGAAAGCATAAGCTTTTTTGACTCAGTGCTATTTGACTAAAATATGATATCCCAGTTTCTAGTCTGCCCATCCCTGGCTGAGTTTAAGGAGAGAGAGAGAGAGAAACAAGGAAACAGCTATACCTTGAGGTCAAGAGCCACTTATGTGAAAGTCAGGACTCACCTGGGCCTTACTTTCATAGCCTCAAATTCATCATCCCACCCAGTCTATTTAAAATTATGTCTCTGCTATTGATTTTACAACTTTTATTTTCCAAGTGCTACTTTTTGGAAAGGTAGGGAGGAGGCTTGAAAAATGACTCTATAATGGCAACAACTGTTACATGGTCCCACATTCACCATGAAATGGTATACTGTATTACTATCACTATCTCTTGGAACTTCAGATAAACTGCCCCACCATAGAGACAGCTTATGCAATGCGATTGTTTCAGTTTCAGTATTATATTGTTCCAATCACTATCATATAGAATATTTACTACTTGAATTGTTTTTGTTACTTTTCTTCAACTCTTTGTATAACTTTATAAAGTCTAGAACACCAAATTAAAAAAAAAAAGAAATGAAGCAAACAAAAAAACAAAAAGATGAAACCAAACACTTTAGTAAAAACCTTGTTAATGCCTGGTGTAGTTGAACCTTTGATATTTATTTTTATTGACCAAAGCCCCCAAGATTCCTAAACCCTAGATTGACTCAGATTTATCTGGATGAGCTAGAAGAGCTCTACTATGGAAGTTGTTTAAAACTCAAAAGTGTTCTCTCAAGATGAAAGCAGACTGGAATTAGCTGGCTTAGAAGCTCTTTCATTATTAATTTGATTTTTTAAAAATATATCTTTATTGATTTAAGAGAGGAAGGGAGAGAGAGATAGAAATATCAATAATGAGAGAGAGTCATTGATTGGCTACCTCCTGCATGAGCCCCCAACGTGGGCATGTGCTCTGACCAGGAATCGAATCATGACCTCCTGGTTCATAGATTGACAATCAAACATTGAGTCACAGTGGTCAGGCTAATTTAAAAATTTTAAAAATTATTTTTATCTGTTTTTTCTTCCCTCCCCCCCTCCGCCTCAGGGATTTTATTAAAAATGAACAAACAGGTGTTGCATTTCAGAAACACATGTAAACACTTTAGCTTGTTAATGTCCTGTACAAATAGATAAGAGCTTAACAGCTGTGATACATATTCTTGACAATAATACAAATATATAAAGCAAAAGAAAGGGTAGACAAGAAAAACCTGATTCCTTTTCCCCCATTCCTAGAGGAAGAACACACATAAAGAAATGCCCCTTTCCTAACAACTGGTGGGGTTCCTCAGTGTGATGGATGTCTCCAATTCCAAACGATATTACTGCAAGTAGCTCAGCACCGCTCTGCTCAGCAGTGAAGGCGATGCGATGTATTTTCAACTGCACTGCAGGGCATCTGAGATTTTTCTTTTTATATATCATTTATAAATTGATACTGTAACTCTACCAAGCAGTAGCCTTTAAAACTTAATGCGGATGAAAAATTGTGTGTATGCTCACGTGTATAACTGTGTGTGTAAGTGTATCTTTAACATTTGATGTTTCTGAGAAGTTGACAAGAGCAACAATTCAAGCACTTGAGTATGTGATAGTTTGATGTTTTTTTCCTACTTCTTTGCATAAACAACTTATAAATATATGCAGAACAAATGATAAAAATATTATTTTGTATAAAATTGTAAGAAACCACTGCACTATAAATATATGATTTTTCAAGCATTCTGGCTATGGTTTAGGGTTGCCAGTTTAGCAGATAAAAATAGAAAACTCACAGTTAAATTTGAATTTTAGATAAATAATTAATAAGATTTAGTAATAATATGTCCCAGATTTTTTCTGGAAAAATTTATTCTATGAAAATATTCCTTTTTAACTGGAATTAAAAATTAACTGGGGCTACTATATTTGGAAACCCTAATATAATCTACTCCATATTTCATTTTCATGAAAAATCATTTTGGGGAAAATATGAGTTGTTTCAATGTTTATGTATGATTACAAAACAAATACTTAGGTAGACTAAATAGATATTTAGCAATAGAAAAGCTGACTTCTTTTCCCTGTTTCTTTATTGCAGTAAAGTCAAGCAGTGAACAATGGTCCATAAAGGTCAGTTGGCAACTGCACCATCTGCTCTGGGTCCCTGGAATAAATCTCCTGCTGTGGCCCTGATACACATAGGCACATGTTGTTTTCACAATGACCAAAATCTTATATTGTATTCTTGTTGGATCCCTGTCGTGGCTATGCTGGCTTAACAGCATTGATGGCGTTTATGGCTGAATTCTGAACCTTCATTATACTGTATGACAGCTGCCAGTTTCAGGAATAAAAATACTCATAGGTTAAAACAGAATGAAATGCAATGCTGGAATTCATGTGTTGAGCACTCACAGGTGATTCACCCGATGATGTTCACCAGACCTCAGGTTCTGTGAGTGTTGGCTGGTGAAGCCTCCCAGTTGCACCCTTCCCTGGAGAATTGCCTGGAAAGACAAAAATGCCTGAAAGGTTGTGTGTCTCCTATCACCCTGCTATCCATGGATGATTGATAGGTTGCAAAATATCTCAAGGAGAGACAACCAAGTGATGCAATCAATACTCCTGAGCTCCCTGGGAAATCAGTCTGAGTCTACATTTTAGTTAAAAACATCAATTTGTTTCAGTTATTCTCCTGCTCTGTTCTTGCACATTTCACCAGAGCACTGTATCAATAAATAACTTATATATAAATCTTTATCTTAAATTATGGTTCTGGAATTTTCAAACCAAAACATCATTCTATTGTGATAAAGCAAAATATTTATTTAGAAAAAAAATCAAATGGGAAATTTAAAGGACTATTTGTTGAATGTAAAGCCATATGAGAAAAATTATAATCAATAATAATTACACATCCTTGTTCCTCATGACACAATACAGAGATTTTGGGCCCAGAATACTCACAGAATTACTACCACTGTGATTGACTGGGTAGCATGAGAATATCTAACAGTTATCAAATGACTAAAAGGCATATATAGACTTCTTTATTGCCTTAAGCTGTTTCTCCTTTGTAATGTTTTACTTATCAAAACAGCCCTAAGATTTCAATTACAGTTGGCATGAGTTGGTTTCTATGCTGATAGAAACCTTTAAAGTGAAATACCATAGTAGGAGCATGTTATTGTTTTCAATCCAATCATACAATTAGCCATGATCATAAGTTTAAATATATTTTAGGAGTTATGTTATATGTGAATATAATTTACTTAAAAAATATGTAGGTGTTTGCAGGTACTGACTTCCCAAAAGTAGACTAAGGCAAAAACATGAACATCCCTTCTCTGATATACATGTAAAACAATATCTGAAAATGAAAGAATGCATGAGGGAAATACCAACTCAAATTCTAATGAATAAGGAGGTATTATTTCCTATGGGGAGATGAATTTATAAAAACAACATTGATTCATTTTTTTCTGAGGATTTCTTTAGCTATTTGGAGTATTTTCTGGGTACATAAAAATCTGTTGATTTTGATACCATTTCTTTAAAAGATGCCATTGAGATTCTAATGGTGATTGCAGTAAATGTATAAATTGCTTTGGGTAATATAAATTTTAACTATATTGATTCTTCCAATCCAGGAACACAGACCATGATTTCATTTGTTTATGTCTTTTTAGATATCTTTTAATACTGCAATGTGGCATTCAGTTGTTATTCCTTCACATCCTTTGTTAAATTTCTTTCTAGACATTTATTTATTTATTTATTTATTTATTTATTTTGTGTGTGTGTGTGTGTGTGTGTGCAATTCCTAAAGGAATTATCTTCACCATTTATTTTTCAGAAATTTCATTATTGGTTTATATAAATGCAATGAATTTTTGTACACTGGTTTTATATACTGTAACTTTATTTATTGTTTCTAATATTTCAAAAGTGGAGTATTTAGGGTTTTCCATGTAAAGAATCATGTCATACACAAAAAGTGACAATTTTACTTCTTTTCCCAATTAGAATGCCTTTTATTTCTTTCTTTTGCCTCATTGTTCTGGCTGTGTCTTCCATTACTATTCTTTTTAAAATATATTTTACAGATTTTTCACAGAGAGGAAGGGAGATAAATAGAAAGTTAGAAACATCTATGAGAGAGAAACATCGATCAGATGCCTGCTGCACACCACCTACTGGGGATGTGCCCAAAACCAAGGTACATGCCCTTGACCAGAATAGAACCTGTGACCCTTCAGTCTTCAGGCTGACACTGTATCCATTGAGCCAAGCCAGTTAGGGCTATTTTTAATAAGAATGGTGAGACTGGACATCCATGTCTTGTTCTAGATAAAAAAACAAAAAGAATAAACCCAGACATTTCATGCTCCCTAACTTCAAATTTTACTACTAACTGACAAGAATCAAAACAGCATGGTAGGGAGATAAAAAAATGGCAGCTGAATAGACAGACGAGTCCAGAGCCTTGTCCCTGGGATGATGGAGAGAGCAGCTGAGAGTCACACTGGAAGTGTTTGTTGTCAAGTTAAGAGACAGTTATTCTCAAGTAGGAGGTGTGGGACTGCTGGACGAGGCTCCCCTGACCAGGCAGCCCCATTGCCACAGGATTTTTGTCTCCCAGAGCTACCAGCACAAACGCAGAGACCGTGCCATCTTGCAGGGGGAAGTGGATGTCTATGGTGGTCTGAAAAGCTACAGCTGCAACACCCACCAAACAGCCAGGGGATCCAGAACACCGCTCAACAATCGGCACAAACACTCAAACTCAGAGGAGCTCCACATGCCACAGGGAAAGTGCCTTGGGTGTTGTACCTGGTCGTGTTGTAGTTTGTGCCATTAAATCAACGTAGGAGAGAGAACTACATAACCAGACTCCCAGAGAAGAAGACCATGGGCAGATGAAGAAACAGCACGAATATGAAAGAAAAGCAGGTATCACCAAAAAAGGAAGGAAACAAAATAGAAGCAGAAATAAACCTGCCAGAGAAAGAGTTCAGAGAAATGGTCATAAGGTGACTGAAAAGAATGGAAGACAAAATAAAAAATATGAGTAAGATCCAAGAGGAAATGAAGAACAGCCAAGAGGAAATGAAGAAGAGCCAAGAGAAAATGAAGAATAACCAAGAGGAAATGAAGAAGAATCAAGAAGAAATAAAAAATTATATTGCTGCTATAAGGAACTCAATAGAAAGCATCAAAAGTAGACTAGATGAAGCAGAGGACCGCATCAGTGAGCTAGAAGGGAAGGTAGGAAAAAACAGCCACGTACAGCAGCTTCTAGAAAAAAAAAATTAAAAAGCAGAGGAGAGCCTAAGGGAACTTTGGGATAACACTAAACAAAACAACATCCGCATAATTAGGGTTCCAGAAAGAGTGGAAACTGAGCAAGGAATAGAAAACCTGTTTGAAGAAATAATGACAGAAAACTTCGCTGATATAGGAAAGAAAAAACCCACATGAATCCAAGAAGCTCACAGAGTCCCAAGCAAAATGAACCCCAAAAAACTGACACCAAGGCACATTATAATTAAACTGGCAAACAACAATGACAAAAGTAAGAATCTTAAAAGTGGACAGAGAGAAACAGAAGTTACCTACAAAGGAACCCTATAAGACTAGCATTTGATTTCTCAACAGAAACTCATCAGGCCAGAAGGGAATGGAATGAAATATACAAAGTCATGCAAAAGAAGGGTCTGAATCCAAAAATACTATACCCAGCAAGGCTTTCAATCAAAATTGAAGGTGAAATCAGGAGCTTCACAGACAAAAAGGACTAAAGGAATTTACTACGACCAAACCAGCAATGCAAGAAATGTTAAAGGGTCTGCTGTAAAAAAAGAAATAGGAAGTGAAGAAGGAACACAGGGGTAAAGAATAAAAATGGTGACAGATAAGTTCTTATCAATAATAAGTTTAAATGTAAAGGGATTAAATGCTCCAATCAAAAGACATAGAGTAACCGAATGGATAAAAAACACGATGCACACAGACTGAGGGTGAAGGGATGGAAGATGGTATTTCAGGCAAATGGAAATGAAAAAAAAAAGCTGGGGTTGCAATACTTATATATGACAAATTAGATCTCAAAGTGATGGACATAACAAGAGATAAAGAAGGCCACTTTATAATAATAAAGAGAACAATCCACAAGAAGAAATAACTCAGGTAAACATATACACAACCAATATAGGAGCACCTAAATACATAAAAAATTCCTAGAGGATATCGAGGGAGGGATTGACAGCAATACAATCATAATACCCCACTGTCACCACTGGACAAATCCTCTAAACAAAAAATCAGCAAAGAAACATCAATCCTAAATGACTCACTAGACCAGATGACTTCTTCAGAACATTTCACCCCAAAGCCACAGAATATACATTCTTCTCCAGTACACCTGGGTCATTTTCAAAATAGACCATATGTTGGGTCATAGGAAAAGTCTCTACAAATTCAAGAAGATAGGAATCATATCAAGTATCTTCTCAGATTACAGGGGCATAAAACTAGAAATCAACTACAATAAAAACAATATAAAGAAATCAAACACATGGAGACTAAACAGCATGATATTAAACAATGACTGGGTAACCAGAGAGATCAAGGAAGAAATAAAAAACATCATGGCAACAAATGACAATAACAACACAACAATACAAAATTTATGGGACACAGTGAAAGCAGTCTTGAGAGGGAAGTTCATAGCTCTACAAGCCTAATGCAAAAAAACAGGAAACAATGGCAATAAATTACCTAACGCTACAACTCAAAGAGCTAGAAAGAGAGCAACGAGAAAAACTCAATGTATGCAGAAGAAAGGAAATAGTAAAGATCAGAGCAGAGATAAACAACATGGAGAACAAAGAAAAAATTCAAAAGATCAACAAAACCAAGAGCTGGTTCTTTGAAAGGATAAACAAGGTTGATGGACCTCTAGCTAGGCTCACCAAGAAGCAAAGAGAAGGCCTGAATAAACAAAATCAGAAATGAAAGAGGAGAAATAATAACAGACCCCGCCAAAACACAAAGGATTGTTAAAAAATACTATGAACAACTCTATTCCAAAAAATTGAACAACATGCAGGAAATGGACATATTCCTAGAAAAATATAACCTTCCAAAACTCAATCAGGAAGAATCTAAACATCTCAATAG